>NW_021026104.1:1344894-1398701 GCF_004153795.1 Camellia sinensis
TTTATGCAACTTCCATTTTTACTTTTATTCGACTTTCATTTTTATTCAAGTTATTTTTCTATTCAATTCCTTTTTTTATTTAATTTTCAAATAGATCGTTAAGGTTAGTGGTTTCTTGAATGTGAGATATAGTTTTTATACATATCTGTGGAAATGATGATAGAGCTAGTATGCTTATCTGTTGTTAAAGGGAAAATGAAAAGTAATTTGGACTTGTAAGTCGTTGACATAAATATGTTATTTATGTGATTGTATCAGTGTTGACCAACTATCAATTGCTAATGTTTTAGTCATTGTCCATGGTTGGTTTAGTGTATTTCTACTGGGCTGTGGCTCACCCTATATGGGAACATCATTTTCAGGTGCAGGAAGCATGCCACCTCCAAGGACATAGCTGGGAGGCTAGTGGCGGGCATAGTTTTGTCGTTTTACTTTTGATGTATTACATGTAATTTCAAGCCAAGGGCTTAATGTGTAAACGAGTTAGACCTCTTTGTTGTAACCAAGTGTTAACTTGGAAAGCTGTAAGCCCGTAGGGCATTTTGTTATGAGATTAACATGTAATACTTATGTAATGGAATTCTAATGAATGATAGAAGGTGGTTAGTTTATCTATTAACGCTTGTCTTATTTGTTGAGTTAATGTTATTATTTCGAGGGCGTTACAAAATTCATAGTAAATTTTAAGTAAATTACTCTGTAAATTCCCGGTAAATTCTGAAAAAATTACTCAATAAATTCTCAGTAAATTCTTATTAAATTCTCAGTAAATTCCCATTAAATTCTCAGTAAATTCCCAGTAAATTCTCAGCAAATTACTCAGTAAATTCCAAATAAATTCTCAGTAATTTACGAAGTAAATTCCAAGTAAATTTTCAGTAAATTCTTAATAAATTTCCAGTAAATTCCTTATAAATTACTTAGTAAATTCGCAGTAAATTCTCGGCAAAATACTTAGTAAATTCCCAGTAAATTTTCAGAAAATTCTTAGCAATTTCTCAGTAAATTGCCAGTAAATCACTAAGTAAATTCTCATTAAATTCTAAGTAAATTATTTAGAAAATTTCCTGTAAATTCTCAGTAAAAGATACAATAAATTCCCAGCAAATTCTCAGTAAATTTCCAGTAAATTCACTGTAAATTACTCAGTAAATTCTCAATAAATTACTCAGTAAATTTCCATTAAATTCTCAGTAAATTATTAAGTAAATTTCCAGTAAATTTTCAGGAAATTCCTCAGTAAATTCCAAGTAAATTCTCGGCAAATTGCTGAGTAAATTCCTTGTAAATTTTAAGTAAATTACTCAGTAAATTCCCAGTAGATTACCCATTAAATTCCCTGCAAATTACTCAGAAAACTCCCAGTAAATTCTCATTTAATTACTGTGTAAATTCAAATTAAATTCTCCAAAAAATACTCAGTAAATTCGCAGTAAATTACCAGTAAATTCTCATTAAATTAATCAGCAAATTCTCAGTAGATTCTCATTTTATTACTCAGTAAATTTCCAATACATTCTCAGCAAATTACTCATTATATTCCAAGTAAATTATCAGTAAATTACTGAGTAAATTCCCAGTAAATTGTAAGTATATTACTCAGTTAATTCCCAGTAAATTCTTAAAAAATTTCCAGTAAATTCTCAGCAAAATACTCAGTAAATTCCTAGTAAATTACTCATTAAATTACTGAGTAAATTCCCAATAAATTCCCAGCAAATTCTTAGTAAATTACTAGGTAAATTTCCAGTAAATTCTAAGAAAATTTCCAGAAAATTCTCAGTAAATTACGCAGTAAATTTCCAGCAAATTCTCAGTAAAATTCCTGTAAATTCTCAGTAAATTACCTGTAAATTCTTAGTAAATTACTCAGTAAAATCCCAGTAAATTCTCAGTCAATTACTGAGTAAATTCCCAATAAATTCCCAGTAAATTACTGTGTAAATTCTCAATAAATTACCAAGTAAATTACTCAGTAAATTCCCAGTAAATTATTGAGTAAATTCCCATTAAATTCTTAGTAAATACTCAGTAAATTTCCAGCAAAATTCTCCGTAAATTCTCAGTAAATTACTTAGTAAATTCCCAGTAAATTACTAGGTAAATTACTCACTAAATTCTCGGTAAATTCATAATAAATTCTCAGTAAATACTAAGCAAATTCCTAGTAAATTACACAGTAAATTGCTAGTAAATTCTCAGTAAATTACTCAGTAAAATCTCAGTAAATTCTCAGTAAATTACTGAATAAATTCCCTCTAAATTCTCAGTAAATTTCCAGTTATTCTCAGTAAATTACCGTGTAAATTCTCAATAAATTTCCAAGTAAATTACTCAGTAAATTCCCAGTAAATTGCTAAGTAAATTCCCAATAAATTCTCATTAAATTACTGTGTAAATTCCAAGTAAATTCTCAAAAAATTACACAGTAAATTCACAATAAATTCTCCGTAAGTTCCCAGTAAATTACTCAGTAAATTCCCAGTAAATTCTCAGTAAATACTCTGTGAATTTCCAGTAAATTACTCAGCAAATTACCAGAAAATTTTTAGTAAATTCTCAGTAAATTACTATGTAAATTCCCACTAAATTCTTAGTAAATTTCTAGTAAATTCTCAGTAAATTATTACGTAAATTACTCAGTAAATTTTCAGTAAATTCCCAGTAAATACTCAGCAAATTTCAAGTAAATTACTTAGTAAATTACCAGTAAGTTATCAGTAAATTACTCAGCAAAATCCCAGTAATTTCTCAGTAAATTACTGAGTAAATTCCCACTAAATTCTCAGTAAATTTCATGTAAATTCTCAGTAAATTACCAAGTAAATTACTAAGTAAATTACTTAGTAAATTCCCAGTAAATTCTCATTAAATTACTGTGTAAATTCCAAGTAAATTCTCAAAAAATTACACTATAAATTCAGAGTAAATTCTCCGTAAGTTCTCAGTAAATTCTCATTAAATTACTTAGTAAATTCCCTATAAATTCTCAATAAATTTTCAGTAAATTATCAGTAATTTCCCAATAAATTACTCAGTAAATTTTCAGTAAATTCTTTGTAAATACTCAATGAATTCCCAGCAAATTACTCAGTAAATTACATGTAAATTCTCAGTAAAATCCCAGTAAATTCTCAGTAAATTAATCAGTAAATTCTCACTAAATTCTCAATAAATTTCCAGTAAATTCTCAGTAAATTACTCAATAAATTCCAAATAAATTCCCAGTAAATTCTCAGTAAATTATTGTGTAAATTCTCAAAAAATTACCAAGTAAATTACTAGTAAATTCCCAGTAAATATTAAAAAAATTACACAGTAAATTCCCAGCAAATTCTCCTTAAATTCTGAGTAAATTCTTATGAAATTACTCAGTAAATTTTCAATAAATTATCAGTAAATACTCATTAAATTTCCAGTAAATTACTCAAAAAATTAACAGTAAATTCTCATTTAATTGCTGTATAAATTCCTTGTACATTCTCAAAAAATTACTCAGTAAATTCCCAGTAAATTCTCATTAAATTAATCAGAAAATTCCCAATAAATTCTCATTAAATTACTCAGCAAATTACTCAGTAAATTACTTAGTTAATTCCCAGTAAATTCTTAATAAATTCCCAGTAAATTCTTACTTAGTAAATTCCCAGTAAATTCTCATAAAAATACTCAGTAAATTTCTAGTAAATTACTCAATAAATTCCCAGCAAATTCTCAATGAATTACTGAGTAAATTCACAGTAAATTCCATGTAAATTCTCAATAAATTACTTAGTAAATTTCCAGTAAACTCTCAGTATATTACGCAACAAATTCTCAAAAAATTCATTGTAAATTCTCAACAAATACTTAGTAAATTCTCAGTGAATTACTTAGTAAATTCCAACAAATTCTCAGAAAATTCCCAACAAATTCTCAATAAATTACTCAGTAAATTCTCAGTATATTCTCAGTAAATTACTAAGTAAATTACTTAGTAAATTCCAAGTAAATTACTCAATAAATTCTCAGTAAATTCCAACTAAATTCCCAGTAAATTCCCAGCAAATTTCTAGTAAATTACCAGTAAATTCTCAGTAAATACTCAGTAAATTCCAATTAAATTACTCAGTAATTTTCCAATAAATTCCCCGTAAATTCTTAGTAAATTACTCAGTAAATTTCGAAGAAAGTTCCAGTAAATTCTCAGGCAATTACTGTGTAAATTCTAAGTAAATTACAAAGTTAATTACTCAGTAAATTCCCAGTAAATTCTCAGTAAATTACTTAGTAAATTCTCAGTAAATTCTTATTAAATTACTGTGTAAATTCAGAGTAAATTCTCAAAAAATTACAAAGTAAATTCCTAGTAAATTTTCCGTAAATTTCGAGTAAATTCTAATTAAATTACTCAGTGAATTCTCAGCAAATTCCTAGTAAATTACAAGTAAATTTCTAGTAAATTCTCATTAAATTACTCAGTAAATTCCAAGTAAATTCTCTGTAAATTTTCAATAAATTCCTAGTAAATTACGCAGTAAATTCCCAATAAATTTTCAGTAAATTACCAATAAATTCCCATAATATTCTTAGTAAATTACTGAGTAAATTCCCAATAAATTCCCAGCAAATTCTCAGTAAATACTCAGTAAATTACTCAGTAAATTCCCACTAAATTCTTAGTATATTACTTAGTAAATTCCCATTAAATTCTCAGTAAATTACTTAGCAAATTCCCAGTAAATTCTTAGTGAAGTACTGTGTAAATTTCAAGTAAATTCTCAGTAAATACTTAGTAACTTCCCGGCAAATTCTCAGTAAATTACTGTGTAAATTCTCATTAAATTCTTAGTGAATTTCTAGTAAATTCTCAGTAAATTACCAACAAATTTCTAGTAAATTACTGTATAAATTCTTAGTAAATTACCAAGTAAATTACTTAGTAAATTCCCAGTAAATTACTCAGTAAATTCCCAGTTAATTCTCAGTAAATTTCCTGTAAATTATCAGTAAATACTCGGTAAATTCCTAGGCAATTCTCAGTAAATTCCTAATAAATTCTCAGTAAATTACTCAGCAAATTCTCAGTAAATTCCCAGTAAGTTATAAGAAAATACTCAGTAAATTTTCAGTAAATTCTCAGTAAATTACTCAGTAAAATTCTAGTAAATTTTCAGTCAATTACCGAGTAACTTCCCACTAAATACTAAGTAAATTTTTCGTAAATTCTCAGTAAATTACCTAGTAAATTCCCAACAAATTCCAAGTAAATTACTGGGTAAATTCTCAGTAAATTACCAAGTAAATTCCTCAGTAGATTCCTAGTAAATCCTCAGTAAATTACCAATAAATTCTTAGTAAATTAACGAGTAAATTCTCAGTAAATACTCAGCAAATTCTCAGCAAATTTCTTGTAAATTACTCAGTAAATTCCGAGTAAATTACCAAGTAAATTACTCAGTAAATTCTCTGTAAATTACCATTAAATTATCAGTAAATTAACGACTAAATTCCCAGTAAAATCTTAGTAAATACTTAGTAAATTCCCAGCAAATTCTTAGTAAATTCTCTGTAAATTACTCAGTAAATTCCAAGTAAATTTTTAGCAAAATGCTCCATAAATTTCAAGTAAATTTTCAGTAACTTACTGAGTAAATTCCCAATAAATTCTCAGTAAATTCTCAACAAATTCTCAATAAATTACTAAGTAAATTCCTAGTATATTCCCGGTAAATTCTAAATAAATTTCAAGTAAATTCTCAGTAAATTACTCAAAAAATTCTGAGTAAATTTCCTGTAAATTCTCAGTAAATTACACAGTAAATTCTCCGTAAATTACTCTGTAAATTTCCAGTAAATTATCAGTAAATTACTGAGTAAATTAGCAGTAAATTCCTACTAAATTCTCAGTAAATTACGTAGTAAATTTCCAATAAATTCTTAGTAAATTCTCAGTAACTTCTAAGCAAATTCTCAGTAAATTCCCAGTAAATTCTTAGTAATTACAGAGTAAATCCCCTGTCAATTCTCAGTAAATTACTCAGTAAATTCCCAAAAAATTCTCATTAAATACTCAGTAAACTCTCAGTAACTTCCAAGTAAATTCTCAGTAAATTACCAGAAAATTCTCAGCAAATTACCAGAAAATTCTTAGTAAATTACTTAGTAAATTCCCAGTAAATTCTCAGATGCAGTAAATTCCAAGAAAATTCTGCGTAAATTCCCATTAATTCTCAGTAAATTTCTTAGTAAATTCCCAGTAAATTACTCAGTAAATTCTGAGTAAATTATTCAGTAAATTCCCAGTAAATTCTCAGTAAATACTCTATGAATTTCCAGTAAATTACTCAGCAAACTACCAGTAAATTCTTAGTAAATTACTCAGAAAATTCTCAGTAAATTACTGAGTAAATTCCCACTAAATTCTTAGTAAATTTCCAGTAAATTCTCAATAAATTCCTAATAAATTCTCAGTAAATACTCAGCAAATTCCGAGCAAATTTCAAGTAAATTACTCAGTAAATTACAAGCAAATTATTAGCAAATTAGTCAGCAAAATTCTCAGTAAATTCTCAGTAAATTACTGAGTAAATTCCCACTAAATTCTCAGAAAATTTCCTGTAAATTCTCATTAAATTACTGTGTAAATTCCAAGTAAATTCTCAAAAAAATACACAGTAAATTCAGAGTAAATTCTCCGTAAGTTCTCAGTAAATTCTCATTAAATTACTTAGTAAATTCCCTACAAATTCTCAGTAAATTCCCAGTAAATTATTAGTAATTTCCAATAAATTACTCAGTAAATTCTTTGTAAATACTCAGGGAATTCCCAGTAAATTACTCAGCAAATTACCAGTAAATTCTCAGTAAATTACTCAGTAAAATCCAAGTAAATTCTCAGTAAATTACTGAGTAAATTCTCATTAAATACTCAGTAAATTTCCAGTAAATTACCAAATAAATTCCAAATAAATTCCTAGTAAATTCTTAGTAAATTGTTGTGTAAATTCTCACTAAAATACAAAGTAAATTACTCAGTAAATTCCCAGTAAATACTAAAAAAATTACACAGTAAATTCCGAGCAAATTCTCCTTAAATTCCCAGTAAATTCTTATCAAATTACTCATTAAATTTCCAGTAAATAATCAGTAAATACTCAGTAAATTACTCAGAAAATTAACGGTAAATTTTCATTTAATTGCTGTGTAAATTCGTAGTAAAATCTTAAAAAATTACTCAGTAAATTCTCAGTAAACTCTCATTACATTAATCAGCAAAATCCCAGTAAATTCTTAGTAAATTCACAGTAAATTACTCAGCAAATTACTCAGTAAATTACTCAGTTAATTCCCAGTAAATTGTCAGTAAATTCCCAATAAATTCTTTGCAAATTACTTAGTAAAGTTTCAGTAAATTCTCAGAAAAATACTCAATAAATTCCTAGTAAATTACTCAGTAAATTCCCAGTAAATTCCATGTAAATTCTCTGTAAATTACTGAGTAAATTCTCAGTAAATTACTCAGTAAATTCCAAGTAAACTCTCAGTAAATTACGCAACGAATTCTCAATAAATTCTCGGTAAATTCTCAGCAAATACTTAGTAAATTCTCAGTGGATTACTTAGTAAATTCCCAGTAAATTACGTAGTAAATTCCCAACAAATTCTCAGTAAATTCCAAATAAATTCTCAATAAATTATTCAGTAAATTCCCAGTATATTCTCAGTAAATTACTAAGTGAATTACTCAGTAAATTCCCAGTAAATTTCTCGCAAATTATCAGTAAATTACTAAGTAAATTCCCAGCAAATTCTTAGTAAATTACCAGTAAATTCACAGTAAATTACTAAGTAAATTATTGAGTAAATTCTAAGTAAATTCCAAGTAAATTCTCAGTAAATTCCAAGTAAATTACTCAGTAATTTTCCAGTAAATTCTCAGTAAATTCCAAATAAATTTCGAGTAAATTCTCAGGCAATTACCGTGTAAATTCTCTGTAAATTACCATGTTAATTACTCAGTAAATTCTGAGTAAATTCTCAATAAATTACTTAGTAAATTCCCAGAAAATTCTTATTAAATTACTGTGTAAATTCAGAGTAAATTCTCAAAAAATTACTCAGAAAATTCCCTGTAAATTCTCATTAAATTACTTAGTAAATTTTTAGTAAATTCTCAGCAAATTCCTATTAAACTACAAGTGAATTCTCAAGAAATTCCGAGTAAATTCTCATTAAATTACTCAGTAAATTCTAAGTAAATTCCCCGTAAATTCCCACTAAATTCTCAGTAAATTACTCAGTAAATTCCAAGTAAATTCTCAGTAAAGTACTTTGTAAATTCAAGTAAATTCTCAGTAAATACTTAGTAAATTCCCAGCAAATTCTCAGTAAATTCAAAGTAAATTTTCAGTAAATTACTCAGTAACTTTCCAGTAAATTCTTAGTAAATTACTGTGTAAATTCTCACTAAATTCTCATTAAATTTCCAGTAAATTCTCAGTAAATTACTCAGTAAATTCCCAACAAATTCCCAGTAAATTACTGTGTAAATTCTCAGTAAATTACCAAATAAATTCCTAGTAAATTCTCAGTAAATTACTCAGTAAATTCCCAATAAATTCTCAGTAAATTCTGTGTAAATTCTCAGTAAATACTCGGTAAATTCCCAGAAAATTCTTAGTAAATTCCTAATAAATTCTCAGTAAATTCCTAGTAAATTCTAAGAAAATAGTCAGTAAATTTCCAGTAAAATACTCAGTAAAATTTCAGTAAATTCTCAGTCAATTACTGAGTAACTTCCCACTAAATGCTAAGAAAATTTCTCATTAATTCTCAGTAAATTACCGAGTAAATTCTCAATAAATTCCCAGTATATTACTGTGTAAGTTCTCAGTAAATTACCAAGTAAATTCCTCAATAGATTCCTAGTAAATTCTCAGTGAATTACCAATAAATTCTCAGTAAATTAACGAGTAAATTCCCAGTAAATTCTCAGTAAATACTCAGTAAATTCTCATCAAATTCTCAGCAAATTCCCAATAAATTACTCAGTAAATTCTCTGCAAATTAACGAGTAAATTCCCAGTAAATTCTTAGTAAATTCCCAGCAAATTACTCAGTAAATTCTCTGTAAATTATTCAGTAAATTCTCAGCAAAATACTCCGTAAATTCCCAGTAAATTTTCAGTAACTTACGGATTAAATTCCCAATAAATTCTCAGTAAATTACGCAGTAAATTCCCTGCAAATTCTCAATAAATTACTAACTATATTCCTAGTATATTCCTGGTAAATTCTGAATAAATTTTAAGTAAATTCTCAGTAAATTACTCAGAAAATTCTCAGTAAATTCCTTGTAAATTCTCAGTAAATTACATAGTAAATTCTCCGTAAATTACTCAATAAATTTCCAGTAATTTATCAGTAAATTACTGAGTAAATTAGCAGTAAATTCCCAATAAATTCTTAGTAAATTCCCAGTAAATTCTAAGCAAATTCTCAGTAAATTCCCAGCAAATTCTCAGTAAATTACAGAGTAAATTACTCAGTAAATTCCTAGAAAATTTTTAGCAAATTACAATGTAAATACTCAGTAAATTTTCAAAAAATTCTCATTAAATACTCAGTAAATTAATAGTAAATTCTTAGTAACTTCCAAGTAAATTTTCAATAAATTACCAGTAAATTCTTAGTAAATTATTCCTTAAATTCCCAGTAAATTCTCAGATGCAGTAAATTCCAAGAAAATTCTGCGTAAATTCCCATTAAATTTCTCAGTAAATTCCCAGTAAATTCTGAGTGAATTACTCAGTAAATTCACAGTAAATTCTTAGTAAATACTCTGTGAATTTCTAGTAAATTACTCAATAAATTACCAGTAAATTCTCAGTAAATTACTCAGTAAATTCTAAGTAAATTACTGAGTAAATTCCCACTAAATTCTCAATAAATTACTAAGTAAATTCTCAATAAATTACTAAGTAAATTATTCAATAAATTCTCAATAAATACTCAACAAATTCCAAGAAAATTACTCAGTAAATTACCAGTAAATTATCAGCAAATTACTCAACAAATCCCAGTAAATTCTTAGTAAATTACTTAGAAAATTACTAGTAAATTCTCATTAAATTACTGTGTAAATTTCAAGTAAATTCTCAAAAAATTACACAGTAAATTCGGAGTAAATTCTCCGTAAGTTCCCAGTAGATTCTCATTAAATTACTTAGTAAATTTCCTATAAATTCTCAATAAATTTCCAGTAAATTATCAGTAATTTCCTAGTAAATTACTTAGTAAATTCTTTGTAAATACTCAGTGAATTCCAAGTAAATTACTCAGCAAATTACCAGTAAATTCTCAGTAAATTACTCAGTAAATTCTCAGTAAATTACTGAGTAAATTCCCACTAAATTCTCAGTAAATTTTCAGTAAATTACTCAATAAACTCCAAATTAATTCCCAGTAAATTCTTAGTAAATTATTGTGTAAATTCTCAGTAAATTACAAAGTAAATTACTTAGTAAATTCCCAGTAAATACTAAAAAAATTCCACAATAAATTCTCAGCAAATTCTCCTTAAATTCCAAGTAAATTCTTATGAAATTACTTAGTAAATTTCCAGTAAATTATCAGTAAATACTCAGTAAATTCCCAGTAAATTACTTAGAAAATTAACAGTAAATTCTCATTTAATTGCTGTGTAAATTCCTAGTAAATTCTCAAAAAATTACTCAGTAAATTTCCAGTAAATTCTCATTAAATTAATTAAAAAATTCCCAGTAAATTCTCATTAAATTACTCAGTAAATTCGCAGTAAATTACTTAGTAAATTCGCAGTAACTTACTCAGCAAATTACTCAGTCAATTCTTAGTAATTCCCAGTAAATTCTTTGCAAATTACTTTAGTAAATTTTCAATAAATTCTCAGAAAAATACTCAGTAAATTCCTAGTAAATTACTCAGTAAATTCCCAGTAAATTTCATGTAAATTCTCTGTAAATTACTGAGTAAATTCTTAGCAAATTACTCAGTAAATTCCAAGTAAACTCTCAGTAAATTACGCAACGAATTCTCAATAAATTCCTGGTAAATTCTCAGCAAATACTTAGCAAATTCTCAGTAAATTACTGAGTAAATTCCCAGAAAATTGCTAATAAATTCTCAGTAAATTACCAGTAAATTACGCAGTAAATTCCCAACAAATTTTCAGTAAATTCCCAATAAATTCTAAATAAATTACTCAGTAAATTCCTAGTATATTTTAAGTAAATTACTAAGTAAATTACGCAGTAAATTCTGAGTAAATTACTTAGTAAATTCCTAGTAAATTCTCAGTAAATTCCCACTAAATTCCCAATAAATTTCCAGCAAATTCTCAGTAAATTACTCAGTAAATTCTAAGCAAATTCCAGGAAAATTCTGAGTAAATACTCAGTAAATTCCAAGTAAATTACTCAGTAATTTTTCAGTAAATTCCCCGTAAATTCTCAGTAAATTACTCAGTAAATTCTCAATAAATTTCCAGTAAATTCTCAGGTAATTACTATGTAAATTCTCAATAAATTACAAAGGTAATTACTCAGTAAATTTCCAGTAAATTCTCAGTAAATTACTTAGTAAATTTCCAGTAAATTCTTATTAAATTACTTTGTAAATTCAGAGTAAATTCTCAAAAAATTAATCAGTAAATTCTCATTAAATTACGCAGTAAATTTTAGTAAATTCTCAGCAAATTCCTAATAAATTACAAGTAAATTCTCAGTAAATTCCCAGTAAATTCTCATTAAATTACTCAGTAAATTCTAAGTAAATTCCCTGTAAATTCCCAAGTAAATTTTTAGTAAATTACGCAGTAAATTCCCAATAAATTCTCAATAAATTACCAATAAATTCCCCTCAAATTCTTGGTAAATTACTGTGTAAATTCCTAGTAAATTCCTAGTATATACTCAGTAAATTCCCAGTAAATTACGCAGTAAAGTACTATGTAAATTTCAAGTAAATTCTCAGTAAATACTTAGTAAATTCCCTGCAAATTCAAAGTAAATTTTCAGTAAATTACTTAGTAAATTTTCAGTAAATTACTGTGTAAATTCTCACTAAATTCTCAGTAAATTACTCAGTAAATTCCCAACAAATTCTCAGTAAATTACTGTTTAAATTCTCAGTAAATTACCAAGTAAATTACTCAGTAAATTCCCAATAAATTCTCTGTAAATTCCCTGTAAATTCTCAGTAAATACCCGGTAAATTCCCAGGATATTCTCAGTAAATTCCTAATAAATTCTCAGTAAATTACTCAGTAAATTCTAAGTAAATTACTCAATAAATTCCCAGTAAATTCTAAGAAAATACTCAGTAAAATCTCAGTAAATTACTCAGTAAATTAGCAGTAAATTCTAAGTAAATTACGTAGTAAAATTCCTGTAAATTCTCAGTCAATTACCGAGTAACTTCCCACTAAATGCTAAGTAAATTTCCTGTAAATTCTCAATAAATTACCCTGTAAATTCTCAATAAATTCACAGTAAATTACTGTGTAAATTCTCAGTAAATTACCAATAAATTTTCAGTAAATTAACGAGTAAATTCCCAGTAAATTCTCAGCAAATTCTCAGCAAATTCCCAGTAAATTACTCAATAAATTCCAAGTAAATTCTTAGTAAATTACCAAGTAAATTACTCAGTAAATTCTCTGTAAATTCTCAGTAAATTACCATTAAATTCATTGTAAATTAACGAGTAAATTCCTAGTAAATTCTTAGTAAATACTTAGTAAATTCCCAGCAAATTTTTAGTAAATTACTCAGTAAATTCTCTGTAAATTACTCAGTAAATTCCTAGTAAATTCTCAACAAAATACTCCATAAATTTCCAGTAAATTTTCAGTAACTTACTGAGTAAACTCCCAATAAATTCTCAGTAAATTACACAGTAAATTCCCAGCAAATTATCAGTAAATTACATAGTAAATTCCCAGCAAATTCTCAGTAAATTACTAAGTAAATTCCCAGTATATTCCCGGTAAATTCTGAATAAATTTCAAGTAAATTCTCAGTAAATTACTCAGAAAATTCTGAGTAAATTCCCTATAAATTCTCAGTAAATTACACAGTAAATTCTCTGTAAATTACTCTGTAAATTTTCAGTAAATTATCAAGAAATTACTGAGTAAATTAGTAGTAAATTCCTACTAAATTCTCAGTAAATTACGCGGTAAATTCCCATTAAATTCTTAGTAAATTCCCAGTAAATTCTAAGCAAATTCTCAGTAAATTCCCAGCAAATTTTCAGTAAATTACAGAGTAAATTCCCTGTAAATTCTCAGTAAATTATAAAGTAAATTCCCAGTAAATTCTTAGTAAATTACAAAGTAAATTACTCAGTAAATTCTCAGAAAATTCTCATTAAATTCTCAGTAAATTCCCAGTAAATTCTCAGTAAATTACAGAGTAAATTCCCAGTAAATTACTCAGTAAATTACCAATAAATTCTTAGTAAACTACTTAGTAAATACTCAGTAAATTCTTATTCACATGATTTTGTCTTGTTAAGTTGCATCTATAGACTTTGATTTGTCGTGTCTAAGTGTTGCTTGCATGCTTTGTCCATCGCTTAGTGTGTAGAGCCGAGGTTATCTTAAGCCTAGGTCATGCTTTTGAACCTTTTACACCTAAGACCATCTTGGAACCACTCTGGTTGACCTCCACCTTCACCTTGGCATATTAGCTGAGATGTCATCATCTAGGCCGAGGTGTACATCACCGAGGCCGAGATATGTATCATCTAAGCTGAGATGTTACCATCTAGGCATTCTAGATCCTTGATCCTTGCACCTAGCGATCTTGTCCCGGGATTGGTATATCATAGGCCGAGGTGTGGCACATCTAGGCCAAGGTGTGGCACAACTAGGTCAAGTGTTATCCTTCCTAGCTGAGATCATTGAGACCTTACTTGCCGAAGCCTTGTCCTAATCCGAGGTCCTCACCTGCCGAAATGCCCATGTCACCTTACTTGTTATACACTCTTTGTCATGCACTTGTCTTGTCATTCAGTCACTTTTGAGGAGATCCAATCCGGTAGTGCCACGTGTCCCAACAGAGGGTTAAGTTTGCTAGTAGTAGAGAAACCCATATCATTTTGTCATATCTTTGCCTTTTTAGAGAGAGAAGCTCTAGGAAGAGGAAGAGAAGTTCTTAGAGAGAGAACTAGATTTCCAAGCTTGATCTTCACACCTTGAACCGTTAGATCCGCGTTTTGAGGTTAGATTCTTGATCTACTCTTGTTATTATTTATGTTGATCCAATCACATTGCATGATCTAGCATGATTCATGAGCCATGCATTGATTTAAAACTTGTTTTAGAAAGAGAAAATAGTGTTCATGTGTTCTTGAAGGAAAACCATGTTTTGATCCGAAAGTTTGTATCAAGATCCATGTTTTTGTGTTTGTTTTCACAAGACCTTCAATATGTGGGTACCCAGGTCCATGTTTTGAACTCACCCTATGAAATCTCAGATTTTGGATAAAGAAGTTATGATCTTAGCATTCAAGTTTTCCATGTTCATATCCTTCATGTTCTTCAAAGGAGAACCCAGATTTTCCCAGACTCCATTTCCCTGAATGTGGTCGTCGGGAACATACCTCGGCCAAGAGGTGTGGGACCCCGGCCAAAACTTGGTTGGTACCCAGTATGTTTCCCTAGATGAAAAACAGTGTTTGACTCCCAGCACATGATTGCTTTGTTTTGACTTGGTTTTGGAAGGAAATACCGAGATCCTTTCCTATCATGTATAGCTTGTTTTAAGGATGCATTTCATACCCATCTTTGAGCATCTCTTCTTGTCTTCTTGAAATGCATTCAATGGGATTTATTATGTACTTGTAGGCTTCAGACCCTTGCCTTAACCCCAATGTCCGAAGAGCTATGTCAGTGGTATTTTTAATAAAGCTATGTTATAAAGTTTGATAAAGCTTTGCTTCGTTTTGAAAAAGTATTTGATCAAGCATAAATGATTATTCCTAGTTTGTAACAAGTATTATATTTGTTTTGATGACATTCTTTGAAAGTCCTTAGTGCTAGGGGACTATAATGCAACTAGTACCCTTGTTTTGAAAGTTCTTAGTGCTAGGGGACTATAATGCAACTAGTACCCTTGTTTTGCCACCGACGGTTTTCCGCGTGGGTTTGTCCGAAATGTCATCCCTTGTATTATATTGATGCTAGTAAGCATCCCTTGAAGATTTGAAAGACTTGATAGATGAACGTTGTTCATCCCTTTGATTTTGTATAAGATATGCTATGCTTTGTTTTGAAAGGAAATCTTGAATACCGTTCATGCAAACCTTTATTAATTATATCATTCACTGAGTATCCAAGCTCACCCTCTCCTTATATATATGTAGGTGACGAGCAAGAAGGCGGTGACGCCTAGATGTGTTTTGCAAGATGTTTTGGATTCATGTTTTGCATCATCTTGAAGATTATGCTTCTTAGCTTAGTTGTTGTAGTTCATTTTGTTTATGTCGGCTTGAGAAGCCTTTTGATCAAGATGTAATATGTACTTTATTTCATTGTATCCAATTGTAAAATCATGTGAAGATGTATGTCATTTCATTTGATCTATGCACAGCTCTTATGGACTATTTAGATTTAAATTTATTGCTTCCGCACATGTAAGCCCCATATGTATACTCTGATTGTGTGTGAACTTAGTAAGTTGGCCTTCGGTAATCTCGGATTACTGGCCATCATGGCACCATTCTACTAGGGGCGGAATGGGGTCGTGAAAGTAAATTCCTAGTAAATTCTCAGTAAATACTCTGTGAATTTCCAGTAAATTACTCAGCAAATTACCAGTAAATTCTCAGTAAATTACTCAATAAATTCTCAATAAATTACTGAGTAAATTCCCACTAAATTTTTAGTAAATTTCCATTAAATTCTCAGTAAATTCTCAGTAAATTCCAAGTAAATTCTCAGTAAATACTCAGCAAATTCCAAGTAAATTACTCAGTAAATTATCAGTAAATTACTCAACAAAATATTAGTAAATTCTCAGTAAATTACTGAGTAAATTCCCACTAAATTCTCATTAAATATCCTGTAAATTCTCAGTAAATTACCAAGTAAATTACTCAGTAAATTCCCAGTAAATTCTCATTAAATTACTGTGTAAATTCCAAGTAAATTCTCAAAAAAATACACAGTAAATTTGGAGTAAATTCTCCGTAAGTTTCCAGTAAATTCTCATTAAATTACTTAGTAAATTCCCTATAAATTCTCAGTAAATTCCCAGTAAATTATTAGTAATTTCCTAGTAAATTACTCAGTAAATTCTCAGTAAATTCTTTGTAAATACTCAATGAATTCCCAGTAAATTACTCAGCAAATTACTAGTAAATTATCAGTAAATTACTCAGTAAAATCCCAGTAAATTCTCAGTAAATTACTAAGTAAATTCCCACTAAATTCTTAGTAAATTTCCAGTAAATTCTCAGTAAATTACTTAATAAATTCAAATAAATTCCCAGTAAATTCTCAGTAAATTCCCGGTAAATACTAAAAAAACTACACAGTAAATTCCCAGTAAATTCTTATGAAATTACTCAGTAAATTTCTAGTAAATACTCAGTAAATTCCCAATAAATTACTCAGAAAATTAACAGTAAATTCTCAAAAAATTACTCAGTAAATTCTCATTAAATTAATCAGCAAATTCCTAGTAAATTCTCATTAAATTACTCAGTAAATTTGCAGTAAATTACTTAGTAAATTCATAATAAATTACTCAGCAAATTTGTGATAACCCTGTTCCGTATTTAGCTAATTGGTCCTTATTATGAATGTGATTATGTGTTTGATATGATTTTGTGTGCCACTTATGTGAAAATATGTGATTTTGAATTTCTATCTGTTCACCGTAGGAATATCTATTTGATTCTCTGCTTTGGAATTTAAATTGAAGGCCTTATCGGCCACATAAATCGAAATTGATTATGCCATTGTGATTGGCGTAATTTTTAGAGCCTACAGTGAAATTTAATTGGAAATTGATTCGGATCAAAATAATTAGATTCAAAACGATTAACTAAGTGTTCAATTATTTAATATTGATAAATTGACTTAGTGGGGCTATATAAAGGGCAATACACACTCAATTCCACTCTTTGTTTCATTTCTTGGTTGATTTAGCTCTCTAGAGGGAGAGAGACCCGAAATTAGAGAGAGAGAGGGGAGAAAATCTATGTTTTGGTCTTGAAGCTTGGAAGCCTTGAAGTTAAACTCAAGAATTAACCATAGATTGGGAAGATTGGGCTTCTAGGTAAGCAATTGATTTTCAATTCATGAGTTTAATGTGTAATTTTGTGTATTCAAAGTTGATTAATGATCAAGAGTAAGAATTGAAATGAAATTGAGTTGATCATGTTGAATTGAAGGTCAATAGACGCATGCATGTAGGAAATTGCTATGAATTGTCATGTTTGAGTATAATGTGTATGATCCATGTTGGATTTTTGATTGAAGTCCATGTATTTAATCACCTCTTCACCAATTCAGTTGAGAATAATGGGTATCTCCCACATGCATGTGCAAATCATGGAGGTGTGGGTTTGGAATGTTTGAATTTGGCATGTTGGTGATGAGTTTGGGATAATTTGGAAACATGCATGTAAGTGATTCATGGAATTGAGCCTCATAATGTTGTAATTGGGTGTTGGTACCATGTTAGTACATGTTCATGTGATGTTTGAGCCAAAATCATGCATTTAGAGCCTTTGAATATCAAGTTGAAGCTCATGAACATGTTCTGGAAAACCCAGAAAATTTGATGTTCGCTCGAGCGGGGAAACCGCAGCTCGAGCGTGAATTTCGTGCTCCCAGTATTTTTGCAGACTTGGATGTCTGCTCGAGCGGGGAGCTATGTAGACAGGCCTTCAGCTTGAGCGCCAGACTTCACGCTCGAGCGTAATTTTGATGCATCCAGCACTTTTGCAGACCTCATGGGTCCGCTGGAGCGGGGAAGTCCACGCTCAAGCGGGGACCCTGTTTTCTGAAATTTTGAAAATGCATTCTGTGTTCCGTTTTCCGTTCCCTTTCACTTCTAAGTACTCTTAGGCATACATTGAGCATTGTAAATGAGTTAGAAGAATAAGAATTAAGCCTAAAAAGGAATATGTGAATTAAGAACGAATTGAATCGATTGTGACCCATATGTGTTATGTGATGTGTAGGGTCAAGCTCCAGGACAGATCAATCAGCCGACCACTGTGAGTAATATCTTAACAAAGATATCTGAAATATGTTATTGTCTAATTGCTTACGTCCATGTAAGTTTTATAAGATTTGTTAATCCGATTGGTGGACAGTGTTTGCTATACCAAATGAATGGGCCAGAGGCCGTTTTGACAAAAATGAATGGATGGGCCAGAGGCTGTTTTGACAAGAATGAATGGATGGGTCAGAGGCCGTTTTGACATGAATAAATGGGCCAGAGGCCGTTTCGACATAAATAAATGAATGGGCCAAAGGCCAGTTTGACACGAATAACAGTTTGACATGAAAGTATGAATGGGCCAAAGGCCAGTTTGACCTGAATTGTCACACCCCAAACTTGCCCCTAAAAGTTCAGGCATGACCCCTTCAAAAACAGACATATAACCTGGTATATATATAGTATATGGGGCCTTACCGGAAGCACAAAATATTAAAAGAATATTAAACCAAACAAACTCCATTGAGCTATTTCTAATATGCCAGGATCTCATACATCACATGCACCATGATAGGCCGATAAAGTCCAAAAATATTCCTTAGCAGTACTTATACACAAACACATATACAGACCCAGCCCTATAATCGGGCAGGTACAAAACTGTTGAAGTTATATACATTCAACCTTGGAAGGATGGTCAAGAAGTAAGCCAATTATCTTAATAAACTTCACAAAAAAAGTAGCTTCGTAAGTGCCTGGATACACGAAGGTTGACAAAAGAAACCGGGCGTCATGGGTTAGGATTGACCACCTGGTTGGTTGCCTACAGAAACAGACATAACAGAGAGTGAGCCGGGCTCAGTGAATAGTAATACATAAATGAAGCAATGCTCAACTTGAACATGACATATATCAATACATATGGAAGTGCAGAGGTCACATAGTTAGCTTGATTCTGTGTTCATCTTATAACGGCCTTAGGCCCAGTCTTGAACATAACAGCTTAACATATCACATCTTAAATCATAATGGCTTGAAGCCCTTGAACATGGTGGCATGATGCCCTTGAACATGGTGGCATGATGCCCTTAAACATGGTGGCACAAGGCCCTTAAACATGGCGGCATAAAGCCCTTAATTAGGGTGGCATTACGCCCTTGGATAATTTGGCATTGAGCCCTTGAATATACTTATACGAACTCAAGAGGTGTCTCACACGGATTCTAGAGGTGGCTCACGTCGTAGCACTTAGTTCCGTGTAGCACTTTGTTTCATATCATAACAACTTATATTGAATGGCCATAGGCCCAGAGTCTTATAGAAGGAACGTATTTTATCTTTCCCATTTCTTTCTTTACATACTTGAAACATACGTGAAACATTAACATACATACTTGAAACATTAACATAGTTACGTAAACGAAATGCTAATGAAAATCATTAGTCATATGTAAAGCGGATAATGATACTACTACTCACAGTGTTGTGATGATGTGCTTGTTCCTCCCGGAGTGTGCCCTGCACACATTCAACCTTTACAATTTAGTTTCCTTTTCATATCAAATTACTTTCTGTTTCGTTTTACTTCGAAGGAATTTATACATATTAAAAGGCATCAAATACATATTCCGACAACATTAGAGGGTTCTACACGCAAAACGGAGCGATCCACGTTTTTCAGCATGGGCCGCACGTGCGGCTGTGAGCCCCGCATGTGCGGCAAACTCCCCCGCACGTGTGGCAGAATGCCCTCGCACGTGCCTTTTAAGCAGAACCAAACCCAAAATTTTTAGCATTTGCCGCACGTGCGGCAGTGACTCCCGCACGCGCGGCGATTCCCCTGTTTTGGTCCGAAATTTGCATCAAAATCCCATTCTTTTGGGAGTGTTTGCAAGACTCTAAAATGGATCTTTTCATTGCCAAATTATGGTTCAAAAAGCATGAAATTTAAGGTACAATATACAATACTCTAGCTTGAATTAAATCCATGCACACAACTCAATTCAATGGACCAAAAGTTGAGACTCATAAACACACTTCCATGTCTTGAGGTTCTTAGCTTCACATGCACATAACATAACATAGATACACAAAATCATGCTCATAATAATGAATACCAACTTGATAATGAAGGAAACACATGATGATAGGATTAACATACCAAAATTTCAACACACACAAGACCTCCATCACAATTAGATCATTCTATATCAAAACTTCCTGTTTCACCTTGGGGAAGAGGTTTGGACTAGAGGAAGTTGAACTTACCTTAGCTTCAATCCCTCTCAAGGCTTCCTTGTTCTGCCTCTCAACACTTTACTCCCAGAGAACATTTTATGAGGTAGGTCTTAAGTCTTTAACTCTATGAGAAGCTTATAGATATATATAGATATATTGATTGAATAAGGACAAAAAGTAATCGTTTAAACATCCGAAATTGAAATTTTCCAAAAATGCCTAATATTACCCAAAAATTATGCTGATCACATATATAAAATCAATTTCAGATAATTAAGCCCTTAAGGCCTCCAATTTCGACTCAAACCTTCTAATGTAACAGATATTTTTCTTGTTAAACAGATAGACTTCCTTTAAACATATGGTTCACTTACTTAACTTTAATTCCTCATAGGATTTCACAATAAGCATTCGAAATCATAAAAGAGGATCCGAAAACATAACAGAGAACATGTACGAGGGTCGGGTTATTACATGAATGATATGAATGAATTGGGCCCGAGGCTGTATGATGCATTTGGAACCGCAGTTACTTAACTTACATATGTCCATGTATGTGTGTATTAGTTAGAAATATAAACTGGGCCCAAGGCCGTTTGAGGTATATTGTTCCAATGTGTATTCTTTATTTGATATTATTCACTGGGCTTTCGCTCACGCTCATTCATGTGTTTGTAGGTGAGCCAAGAGAGGTTCAGACCCAGACCCAGCCTCAGTGAAGTCTGTATTTAACAACCAAAGTTTTGAAGAGTCAGCCCTTGCATCTCACGTACGAGACACGTCTTCGCCCTTTTGCCATTCTGTGTATTTCGTCATGTTGGTGAGGACTTTGGTATACGTCTGTATATAGTTTTGTCTGGCTGACTTAGATTTGAATGATCCTGTCTGTACGGAACCTTATGCTACTATATTTTCTGTTGTGAGTTATTAACATATGTAAATGTGGAATGTTATGATGTGCATATAAGCACGGCTCTATGGACAAAGTTTTAAATTTCCTTCCGTTTGGCCCCTTTACTCTAATGAGTTTTGTCTTATTTGGTTTAAGGCCGTAGGTAATCTCGTGATTACTGGCCGGTTATGGCCTTAAACCATAGGGGCGGGTGACGGTCGTGACAAAATTACTTAGTAAATTACTCAGTTAATTCCCAGTAAATTCATAGTACATTCCCAGTAAATACTCTGCAAATTACTTAGTAAATTCCCAGTAAATTCTCAAAAAAATACTCAGTAAATTTCCAGCAAATTCTCAATGAATTACTGAGTAAATTCCCAGTAAATTCCATGTAAATTCTCTGAGTAAATTCTCAGTAAATTCCAAGTAAACTCTCAGTAAATTACACAACGAATTCTCAATAAATTCTCGGTAAATTCTCAGCAAATACTCAGTAAATTCTCAGTTAATTACTTAGTAAATTCTCAGCAAATTCTCAGTAAATTACTGAGTAAATTCCCAGAAAATTCTTAGTAAATTCCCAGTAATTTACGCAGTAAATTCCTAATAAATTACTCAGTAAATTCCCAGTATATTCTCAGTAAATTACTAAGTAAATTACGAGTAAATTACTCAGTAAATTCCCAGTAAATTCTTAGTAAATTAACACTAAATTCCTAGTAAATTACCAGTAAATTCTCAGTAAATTACTTAGTAAATTCTTAGTAAATTCCAAGTAAATTGCTCAGTAATTTTACAGTAAATTCTCAGTAAATTCCCCGTAAATTCTCAGTAAATTACTCAGTAAATTTCCAATAAATTTCCAGTAAATTCTCAAGTAATTACTGTGTAAATTCTCAGTAAATTACCAAGTTAATTACTCAGTAAATGCTCAGAAAATTCCCAGTAAATTCTTATTAAATTACTGTGTAAATTAAGAGTAAATTCTCAAAACAT
Organism: Camellia sinensis; assembly: GCF_004153795.1. Taxonomy (NCBI): domain Eukaryota; kingdom Viridiplantae; phylum Streptophyta; class Magnoliopsida; order Ericales; family Theaceae; genus Camellia; species Camellia sinensis. The sequence goes on from NW_021026104.1 coordinate 1,367,224, forward strand.
TACTCAGTAAATTCCCAGTAAATTCTCATTAAATTACTCAGCAAATTTTCAATAAATTCTCAGCAAATTCCTAGTAAATTATAAGTAAATTCTCATTAAATTACTCAGTAAATTTCAAGTAAATTCTCTATAAATTCCCTGTAAATTCCCAAGTAAATTTCCAGTAAATTCTCAGTAAATTACCATTAAATTCCCTCAAATTCTTAGTAAATTACTAAGTAAATTCTCAATAAATTTACAGTAAATTTCCAGTAAATTCTCACTAAATTCTCAGTAAATTACCCGGTAAATTCCCAGTAAATTCTCAGTAAAGTACTGTGTAAATTTCAAGTAAATTCTCAGTAAAGTACTGTGTAAATTTCCAGTAAATTCTCAGTAAATACTAAGTAAATTCCCAGCAAATTCTCAGTAAATTCAAAGTAAATTTTCAGTAAATTACTCAGTAAATTCCCAGTAAATTCTCAGTAAATTACTATGTAAATTCTCACTAAATTCTTAGTAAATTTCTAGTAATTATCAGTAAATTACTCAGTAAATTCCCAACAAATTCCTAGTAAATTACTATGTAAATTCTCAGAAATTACCAAGAAAATTACTCAGTAAATTCTCAATAAATTACTAAGTAAATTCTCAGTAAATTACTACTCAGTAAATTCCCAGTAAATTCTTAGAAAATACTCAGTAAATTCCCAGTAAATTACTCGGTAAATTACCAGTAAATTCTCAGTAAATTTAAGTAAATTCTCAGTCAATTACCGAGTAAATTCCCACTAAATGCTAAGTAAATTTCCTGTAAATTCTCAGTAAATTCCCAATAAATTTCCAGCAAATTACTGTGTAAATTCTCAGTAAATTCCAAGTAAATTCCTCAATAGATTCCTACTAAATTCTCAGTAAATTACCAATAAATTCTCAGTAAATTAATGAGTAAATTCCCAGTAAATTCTCAGTAAATACTCAATAAATTCTCAGCAAATTCCCAGTAAATTACTCAATAAATTCCAAGTAAATTCTTAGTAAATTACCAAGTAAATTACTCAGTAAATTCTCTGTAAATTCTCAGTGAATTACCATTGAATTCTCAGTAAATTAACGAATAAATTCTGAGTAAATTCTTAGTAAATACTCAGTAAATTTCCAGTAAATTCTCAGTAAATTACTCAGTAAATTCTTTGTAAATTACTTAGTAAATTCCCAATAAATTCTCAGCAAAATATTCCGTAAATTCCAAGTAAATTTTCAGTAACTTACTGAGTAAATTCTCAATAAATTCTCAGTAAATTACTCAGTAAATTCCCAGCAAATTCTCAATAAATTACTAAGTAAATTCCCAGTATATTCCCGGTAAATTTTGAATAAATTTCAAGTAAATTCTCAGTAAATTACTCAAAAAATTCTGAGTAAATTCCCCGTAAATTCTTAGTAAATTACACAGTAAATTCTCCATAAATTACTTTGTAAATTTCCAGTAAATTATAAGTAAATTACTGAGTAAATTAGTAGTAAATTCCTACTAAATTCTCAGTAAATTACGCGGTAAATTCCCAATAAATTCTTAGTAAATTCCCAGTAAATTCTAAGCAAATTCTCAGTAAATTCCCAGCAAATTTTCAGTAAATTACAAAGTAAATTTCCTGTAAATTCTCAGTAAATTACTCAGTAAATTCTCAGAAAATTCTCATTAAATACTCAGTAAATTCTCAGTAACTTCCAAGTAAATTCTCAGTAAATTCCAGAGTAAATTTCTAGTAAATTCTCAGTAAATTACCAGTAAATTCTTATTAAATTACTCAGTAAATTCCTAGTTAATTCTCAGATGCAGTAAATTCCAAGAAAATTCTGCGTAAATTCCCATTAATTCTCAGTAAATTACTCAGTAAATTCCCAGTAAATTTCTCAGTAAATTCCCAGTAAATTCTGAGTAAATTACTCAGTAAATTTCCAGTAAATTCACAATAAATACCCGGTGAATTTCCAGTAAATTACACAACAAATTACCAGTAAATTCTCAGTAAATTACTCAGTAAATTCACAGTAAATTTCCAGTAAATTCTCAAGAAATTACTAAGTAAATTACTTAGTAAATTCCAAGTAAATTCTCAGTAAATACTCAGCAAATTTCAACTAAATTACTCAATAAATTACTAGTAAATTATAGTAAATTACTCAACAAAATCCCAGTAAATTCTCGATAAATTACTGAGTAAATTCGCACTAAATTCTCAGTAAATTTCCTGTAAATTCTCAATAAATTACCAAGTAAATTATTCAGTAAATTACTCAATAAATTCCCAGTAAATTCTCACTAAATTACTGTGTAAATTCCAAGTAAATTCTCAAAAAATTACACAGTAAATTCGAAGTAAATTCTCCGTAAGTTTCCAGTAAATTCTCATTAAATTACTTAGTAAATTCCCTATAAATTCTCAGTAAATTCCCAGTAAATTATTATTAATTTCCCAGTAAATTACTCAGTAAATTCTCAGTAAATTCTTTGTAAATAGTCAGTGAATTCCCAGTAAATTACTCAGTAAAATCCTAGTAAATTCTCAGTAAATTACTGAGTAAATTCCCACTAGACTCTTAGTAAATTTCCAGTAAATTCTCAGAAAATTACTCAATAAATTCCAAATAAAGTCCCAGTAAACTCTCAGTAAATTGTTGTGTAAATTCTCAGTAAATTACTCAGTAAATTCCCGGTAAATACTAAAAAAATTACACAGTAAATTTTCAGCAAATTCTCCTTAAATTCCCAGTAAATTCTTATGAAATTACTCAGTAAATTTTCAGTAAATTATCAGTAAACACTCAGTAAATTCCCAATAAATTACTCAGAAAATTAACAATAAATTTCCATTTAATTGCTGTGTAAATTCCTAGTAAATTCTCAAAAAATTACTCAGTAAATTTTCAGTAAATTCTCATTAAATTAATCAGCAAATTCTCAGAAAATTCTCATTAAATTACTCAGTAAATTCGCAGTAAATTTGTAATAAATTACTCAGCAAATTACTCAGTTAATTCCCAAAAAATTCTTAGTAAATTCCCAGTAAATACTTTGCAAATTACTTAGTAAATTCCCAGTAAATTCTCAGAAAAATACTCAGTAAGTTCCCAGTAAATTACTCAGTAAATTTCTAGCAAATTCTCAATGAATTCCCGAGTAAATTCCCAATAAATTCTCAGTAAATTACTCAGTAAATTCCAAGTAAACTCTCAGTAAATTACGCAACGAATTCTCAATAAATTCCCAGAAAATTCTCAGCAAATACTTAGTAAATTCTCAGTGAATTACTTAGTAAATTCCCAGCAAATTCTCAGTAAATTACTGAGTAAATTTTCAGAAAATTCCTAGTAAATTCCCAGTAAATTCCAAAAAAATTCCCAATAAATTCTCAATAAATTACTCAGTAAATTCCCAGTATATTCTCAGTAAATTACTAAGTGAAATACTCGGTAAATTTCGAGTAAATTACTCAGTAAACTCCCAGTAAATTCTCAATAAATTCCTAGTAAATTCCCAGTGAATTCCCAGCAAATTCTCAGTAAATTACCTAATAAATTCTCAGTAAATTACTTAGCAAGTTCTTAGTAAATTCCAAGTAAATTCTCACTAAATACTCAGCAAATTCCAAGTAAATTACTCAGTAATTTTACAGTAAATTCTCAATAAATTCCTCATAAATTTTCAGTAAATTACTCAGTAAATTCTCAATAAATTTCCAGTAAATTCTCAAGTAATTACAGTGCAAATTCTCAGTAACTTACTAAGTTAATTACTCAGTAAATTCTTAGTAAATTTTCAATAAATTCTTATTAAATTACTGTGTAAATTCAGAGTAAATTCTCAAAAAATTACTCAGTAAATTCCCAGTAAATTCTCCGTAAATTCCCGGTAAATTCTCATTAAATTACTCAGTAAATTTCAAATAAATTCCTAGTAAATTCCCAGTAAATTCTCATTAAATTACTCAGTAAATTTCAAATAAATTCTTTGTAAATTCCCTGTAAATTCTCAATAAATTACCAATAAATTCCCCTCAAATTCTTAGTAAATTAATAAGTAAATTCCCAGTAAATTCTCAGTAAATTACTCAGTAAATTCCCAGTAAATTCTCAGTAAATACTTAGTAAATTCCCAGAAAATTCTCAGTAAATTCAAAGTAAATTTTCAGTAAATTACTCAGTAAATTCCCAATAAATTCTCAGTAAATTACTGTGTAAATTCTCACTAAATTCTCAGTAAATTCCCAACAAATTTCTAGTAAATTACTATGTAAATTCTCAGTAAATTACCAGGTAATTACTTAGTAAATTCTCAGTAAATTTTTCGTAAATTACTCAGTTAATTCCTAGTAAATTCTCAGTAAATTCTAAGAAAATACTCAGTAAATTCCCAATAAATTACTCGGTATATTACCAGTAAATTCTTAGTAAATTACTCAGTAAAATTTCAGTAAATTCTCAGTCAATTACTGAGTAAATTCCACCTAAATGCCAAGTAAATTTCCCGTAAATTCTCAGTAAATTACCGAGTAAATTCCAAATAAATTCCCAGTAAATTACTGTGTAAATTCTCAATAAATTCCAAGTAAATTCCTCAGTAGATTCCTAGTAAATTCTCAGTAAATTACTTAGTAAATTACCAATAAATTCTCAGTAAATTAACGAGTAAATTCCCAGTAAATTCTTAATAAATACTCAGTAAATTCTTAGCAAATTCTCAGTAAATTACTCAATAAATTCCAAGTAAATTGTCACGACCCCAAACCGCCCCTAATAGTTTGGTGCCGTGATGGCCAGTAATCCGTAATTACCGAAGGCCAACTTTCAAAAACTTAACACAATCAGAGTAATAATGAACGAGGCTCACAAATGCGGAAGAAGTAAATCAAAATACAAGTCGTCCATAAGAGCTGTGCATAGATTAAATGCAATGACATTCATCTTCCAACTTGAATACAACAAACAAAATACGTATTACATCTTGATCAAAAGGCTTCTTGAGCCGACAGATACAAAATACAATAAATACAAGTCAAGAAGCATGATTTTCAAGATTTGCCGACATGCAATGAAAGGCATCGCCGACGCAAATACAAAAGCAAAGCCGACATAAGCACGAATCCAAAACAAGCTTTCAAAACAGTCTAGGCGTTGCCGCCATCCTGCTCATCACCTACATATATATAGAGAGGGGTGAGCACAAATACTCAGTGAATGGTACTAGAAATAAAGGTTTTGCATGAATATAGCCGGAGTCTTTCAAAACAAAACACGTCAAGCTTTATCAAGACAAGGGATGAACCGTATTCATCAATCGAACATTTCAAGTATCAAGGGATGCTCACTGGCATCGGCAAAACAAGGGATGAACCGTATTCATCATTCAAATCTCATTTAATTTCCATTTTTAATATTCCTCTTTTTCTTTCATTCTTCCTTTCTACTCATTATATTTAATTAGAATTCCATAACTTCAAGTTCAAGTTCCCTTTGTTATTCACTAACAATTCTCCTATACTCAATTCACACCGTTATTTACACTCTCAAACTTCATTTCAAGGTAACACAAGATTAACAAGCAAGGCTATTTATTCATGCTTAGCAAATACCACGTCAAAACAAACAAAACAAGATTTATCAAAAGCAAGTGTAACATAGCTTTATTAGAAATACCACTCACCTAGTTCTTCAGGTGTAGACTCAAAGCAAAGATCAAGGTCCTACAATCACATGGCAAGTCACATTCTCAAAGCAAGCTCCAAATACATGCAAATGATTTCGGCACTCTTGCCAGATCCAAGTCAAAGACAAAGCAAAACAAGCTGGGAGCTTAATCACTGCTCCCGTTTCATAAAAACACACCGGGTACTGTCCAGGGCTAGGCCGAGGTCCCGCTAAACAAAATCAGGAGAAACCTGGGTTTTCCTTTGGAGAATATGAAGAACATGATCATTTGAAAGATGGATGCAAGTTCACAACTTGTCACAAAATCTGAGTTTTCATGCCAAGAGTTCAAAACATGGACCTGGGTACCCATGCAAGATGGTTAAGCAAGAACAAACACAAAACATGGTTTTTGTTTCAAACTTTCAGATCAAAATGAGACTTTCTTCAAGAACATATGGAAAACCATTTTCTCTTTTCTAAAACCAACTTCAAAACAGTGCATGACATGCAACACAGATTCGATCATGCAATGCAGCTAGATGATCAGCAAGAACAACCAAAGGAGATCAAGATTCTAACCTCAAAACTCGAATCCAACGGTTCAAACCACGAAGATCAAGCTTGGAAGACTTACTCTCACTCAAGAACTTCTCTAGAGCTTCTCTCTCTAAAACAAAGATTTGAGACAAGAATGATTTGTTTTCTAGGTCTGCCGGCTGTCTTAACAATCATCTCGGACACGTGGTGCTATCGGGTTGGCTCAACTCAAAAAGGTGATTGATAGATAAGACAAGTCTTTGACAAAGCGTATGCAGCAAGCTGGGTAAGACACATCGGCAATAATGACATCAGCTCAATCAAAGATCCGGCAACAGGGTAACAAAGACATCGGCTAGGGAGGACGGCACTTGACTAAGCTGTGCCACACCTTGGCCGGGGTGTGCCACATCTCGGCCTAGGCCATACCTGCCTGCGGACAAGGTTCGCGAAGTGCAAAACATCTCGGCAATAATGCTCGAGGTGAAGATGGTGGTCGACCAAGGTCTCAAAACAGTTCTAAGTACAAAGGTTCAACGGCGAACTAAGCTCAAGATGACCTCGGCCACACACACACACACACACACCGAACATAGAACAAACTACGCAAGCAATACAAACAAAACAAGGCAAGCAAATCCTTCCAATTATTATAACCAGGCAAGATCATGCAGAAATGTATGCAAGTATGACAAGAGCAGGGTGAGGGTTGTTACATCCTACCCCCCTTAAGGAAGTTTGGTCCCCAAACTTAGATTACCTTGCTCTACGAACAACTCTGGATAACGGATTCTCACATCCTCTTCCTTTTCCCACGTGGCCCCTGTGCCATAATGTTCCTTCCATTCGACCTTTACCATCGGTATTGATTTGTTTCTCAACTGCCTCACTTGTCTGTTAATAATCCTCATTGGCTTTTCCTCGTAGCCCAAATCCTCATTAACCGTGACCTCAGAATGATCAATCACATGTAGTGGGTCTCGGATGTACTTCCTCAACATCGAAACATGAAACACATTGTGGACTTGGCTCAAATTTGGCGGCAAAGCAAGTCTGTAGGCAACGGGGTTAATTCTTTCAAGAATTTCAAACGGTCCAATATACCGAGGTGCTAATTTACCTTTCCTTCCAAATCTGGAAACTCCCTTCATTGGTGAAACCTTCAGGAATACATGATTCCCAACTTCGAATTCTAACTCATTCCTTCTCTGGTCGGCGTAGCTCTTTTGTCGGCTCTGGGAAATTTTAATCCTCTGTTGGATAAGTTTAATCTTCTCTGTTGTCACTTGAATCAATTCGGGACCAAGCAGAGCTCTGTCTCCGACTTCAGTCCAACATATCGGCGACCTATATTTCCTTCCATACAAGGCCTCATAAGGCGCCATGCCAATGCTAGCTTGATAACTGTTATTGTAAGCGAATTCCACTAAGGGCAAATGTGTTCCCCAACTCCCTAGGAAGTCCAATACACAAAGTCTAAGCATATCCTCAAGTGTCTGGATTGTCCTCTCTGTTTGCCCATCCGTTTGGGGATGAAAAGCTGTACTAAATCTCAGTTCGGCTCCGAAAGCCCTCTGCAGACTCTGCCAAAATCTAGAAACAAATTTAGGATCTCGGTCTGACACAATTGACCTCGGCACTCCGTGGAGTCTGACGATCTCGTTCACAAGTTGATCGGCGTTGAAGGTAGTCTTAACAGGTAAGAAGTGTGCTGACTTAGTTAATCTATCCACAACGACCCAAATCGAATCCATTCCTCTCGGTGTCTTCGGTAAACCAGTCACGAAATCCATGGAGATGTGTTCCCATTTCCACTCAGGAATCGGCAAAGGTTGAAGAAGTCCGGCCGGTCTTTGATGTTCTGCTTTCACTTGTTGACAATGTAAACACTGGGACACGAATTCGGCTATTTCTCTTTTCATGTTTGGCCACCAGAAGGTCTGCTTCACATCCTGATACATCTTGGTGTTCCCTGGATGAACAACAAACTTAGAACCGTGAGCTTCCTGCAAAACTCTCCTTTTCAACTCTGGAATGTCGGCTACGCATAGCCTTCCTTCAAACTTAAGCACTTGATTTTCGATGGTGTATCCTGATCTCGGTCTTGTGACGATCTCCTCGGCTACCTTCTTGAAGAAGTTATCCTCCATCTGTCTTGTCTTTACCTCATGAACAATGGTCGGCTCCATTGTCATTATGGTCAAGCACGCCAAATTTCCATCGGACTTTCTACTCAAAGCGTCGGCTACACTGTTAGCTTTACCCAGGTGGTATTGAATTTGCATATCATAATCTTTCAACAACTCAAGCCACCTTCTCTGCCTCAAATTCAATTCCTTCTGTGTGAATAGGTACTTTAAACTCTTGTGATCCGTAAAAATCTGACAAGAAACTCCATACAAATAATGACGCCAAATCTTCAAAGCAAATACCACGGCCGCTAATTCTAGATCATGGGTAGGATAGTTCTTCTCATGGGGTTTCAACTGACGAGATGCATAAGCTATAACCTTACCTCCTTGCATTAACACACAACCCAAACCCTTATGCGACGCATCACTATAAATATGAAACTCTTCATTACCTGATGGTAGTACAAGTACTGGTGCTGTAACTAACCTCGTCTTCAGTTCCTGGAAGGCTGACTCCCGATCTTTAGTCTATTCATACAGCGTCCCCTTCTTAGTCAGTTGCGTCAATGGAATTGCAATCCTTGAGAAATCTTTTACAAACTTTCTGTAATAACCTGCCAAACCCAGAAAACTACGAATCTTGGAAACATTAGTCGGCCTCGGCCAATTTACCACGGCTTCAATTTTGCTAGGATCAACCGAGATACCCTCCTTACTAATCACATGACCCAAAAATGAGATAGTAGAAAGCCAAAACTCACACTTGTTAAACTTAGCATACAATTTCCGGTCTCTCAGAATCTGTAAGGCAAGTCTCAAATGATTTTCGTGTTCAGTTTTACTCTTGGAATAGATCAATATATCATCAATGAAGACGACCACAAACTCATCTAAATACGGTTTGAAGACTCTGTTCATCAGATCCATGAATGCAGCAGGGGCATTGGTCACTCCAAAAGGCATCACTAAAAACTCATAGTGGCCATATCTTGTCCGGAAAGCAGTCTTCTCAACATCTTCGGTCTTAACTTTAAGTTGGTGGTAACCAGACCTAAGGTCAATCTTAGAAAAGACTCGTGCCCCTTGTAACTGATCAAGTAGATCATCAATCCTAGGCAACGGGTACTTGTTTTTGATAGTGACCTTATTCAGTTCTCTATAGTCGATACAAAGGCGGAGTGTGCCATCCTTCTTCTTAACAAATAAAACAGGTGCTCCCCATGGCGAAGTGCTCGGCCTAATAAATCCCTTATTTAACAACTCTTGCAATTGCAGTTTCAATTCTCTAAGTTCAGCTGGTGCCATCCTATAGGGTGTTTTGGAGATTGGCTGTGTTCCCGACATGATGTCAACAGTAAACTCTATCTCTCTATCGGTTAAGTGGCCAGGCAACTCGTCCGGGAAAACATCGGGGAATTCACTAACAACTGGGATGTCGGCTAAATTAACATTTCCATTCTGATCACTCAGTATACTACACAAGTAGCCTCGGCATCCCTTCTGAATTAACTTATAGGCCTTAATGGACGAAATCAAGTAAGGTGGGGGCACTATCCCTTTACCCTGGAAAATAACCTCGGCTAAGTTTGGGGGTCTCAACGTGACACTTTTCGAAACGCAGTTAATAGATGCATCATTTGCGACTAACCAGTCCATTCCCAGTATAATATCAAAATGAGCTATGTCTAGAGGCATTAGATCTACTAACAGTTCAACATTTTCAATCTAGATCTACTAACAGTTCAACATTTTCAATCATAACAATACATGCTCTGTAAATGGATGCAACAATCATAGATCTCCCAGATGGAGTAGATACAGATAACACGAAATCAAGGGGCTCTAGTTCTCTATTAATTTTCTTGGCAAACTTAGTAGATATAAACGAATGAGTAGAACCCGAATCAATCACATAAGAATCTTGGGAGCAAATTAGAAGTATACCTGACACTACTGTCTCAGCATTCTGAGTGTCTCCTGGTACTAACGCAAACACTCTGCCCTGTCTCATCTGTCCTTTCCCAGCATTTCCCTTCTAAACGGAACTTGAGGTATTCTCACCCTTCTTGTTGTTATTAGCTTTTGTCTTAGGGCAATCTCTCACATAATGGCCCATCTCGCCACATTCATAACAAGCTCCAGACGTCCGACGACAAATCCCGAAATGTTGCTTCCCACAATCCGAACACGTCGGCTTAGTACTCCCTTCCTGTCTTAGGTTACTAGTACTGCCCATGTTCTTTCTCTTGGTGCTCAGTTGTCCTCGGCGATTGTCATAGTTCTGCCTTTTTCGCTGGTTCTCTCCCGAGTTCTGGTATCGATTCAAATTAGCTTCGGCCTGAATGGCTTTGTCCAATACTTCGGCATAAGTCGGCATATCGAGCAAACTAACCCGGTCTTGAATCGGTCCACGAAGCCCACACTCGAACTTCCTAGCCTTCATATATTCATCGTTGACCATGTGTGGTACAAACCTCACCAATTCAGTAAAAGCGCGGTCGTATTCTGCCACTGTTCTGTTGCCTTGCGTCAGAGTATGAAATTCGGTGGCCTTGCGGTTTCGAACACTTAGGGGAAAATGTTTCTTGTAGAACAACTCTAAGAATCGAGTCCAGGTCAGATCTGGATTGCTTCCTCTAACCATCATCCACCACCTGCGAGCGTCATCATCTGATGTGAATGCTGCCAACGTCACTTTCTGAGCGTCGGTGCTAGGGAAGATCTCGAACAACTTCTCCATTTCTAAAACCCATGCCTCAGCCTTCATCGGCTCTATACCCCCAGAGAATCTCGGTGGTTTCATTTTCTTGAACTCCCTGATCAAAGCTATCGTGCCATCCCCATATAAGGCAGGCTGCGGGGGAACTTGCGGCACTGGAGGAGGTGGAGGCGGAACTACGTTTCGGCCGTTGGTGTGCTCGGCCTGAGTCGACGTGGCACTGGCGAACTGGTGCCTCGTTTGCCTCAACTCGCGGGCCAGACCTTCAACTAATCTTTCCAGTCTGTCCATTCTGTCTTCGGGCTGATCCCGGCCAATTGGAGGTCTACCTCTCCTCATGATGCTATGAGCGTGCAAAGTATGACTTTTAAAACAATTAAGCAAATAACCACGTAGGCAAGCAACAAATGGGTATATCGAGACAATGCGCACCTTGTTCAAATAGCAAGCACTATGATGCAATCCTAACATCTTTCTAAGGGGAATCCTATGCTCTTTAGGACTCAAAGTGTGTGATTAGCGTAAACTGAGGAACTTGTGCTCTGATACCATTCTGTCACGACCCCAAACCGCCCCTAATAGTTTGGTGCCGTGATGGCCAGTAATCCGTAATTACCGAAGGCCAACTTTCAAAAACTTAACACAATCAGAGTAATAATGAACGGGGCTCACAAATGCGGAAGAAGTAAATCAAAATACAAGTCGTCCATAAGAGCTGTGCATAGATCAAATGCAATGACATTCATCTTACAACTTGAATACAACAAACAAAATACGTATTACATCTTGATCAAAAGGCTTCTTGAGCCGACAGATACAAAATACAATAAATACAAGTCAAGAAGCATGATTTTCAAGATTTGCCGACATGCAATGAAAGGCATCGCCGACGCAAATACAAAAGCAAAGCCGACATAAGCACGAATCCAAAACAAGCTTTCAAAACAGTCTAGGCGTTGCCGCCATCCTGCTCATCACCTACATATATATAGAGAGGGGTGAGCACAAATACTCAGTGAATGGTACTAGAAATAAAGGTTTTGCATGAATATAGCCGGAGTCTTTCAAAACAAAACACGTCAAGCTTTATCAAGACAAGGGATGAACCGTATTCATCAATCGAACATTTCAAGTATCAAGGGATGCTCACTGGCATCGGCAAAACAAGGGATGAACCGTATTCATCATTCAAAGCTTACAAGTACCAAGGGATGCTCACTGACATCGGCAAGACAAGGGATGAACCGTATTCATCATTCAAAGCTTACAAGTACCAAGGAATGCTCACTGACATCGGCAAAACAAGGGATGAATCGTATTCATCATTCAAATGGTACTGCGAAAGTTTATAGTCCTCCAGCACGAGGGACTTGTGTTACTTAGGCTCGTAGCCCGATTTAACAAGGACCATATCCTTTTATACTTAGTACTGCGAAAGTTTAGAGTCCTCCAGCACAAGGGACTTGTGTTACTTAGGCCCGTAGCCCGATTTAACGAGGACCGTATCCTTTTATTCTTAGTACTGCGAAAGTTTAGAGTCCTCCAGCACAAGGGACTTTCCAAGGATAACATCAAAACAAGGGCTATACATTCATGCTTGGCAAATACTTTCTTCAAAACGAGACGAGCAAGATCTATCAAAAACAAGTGTAACATAGCTTTATTAAAAGCACCACTCACCTAGTTCTTCAGGTGTAGGCTCAAGGCAAGGATCAAGGTCCTACAATCACATGGCAAATCACATCCTCAAAACAAGCTTTATACGTATGCAAATGATCTCGACATTCTCACCAGATCTAAGTCAATGACAAAGCAAAAACAAGCTGGGGGTTTAACCACTGCTCCCGTTTCATGAAAACACACTGGGTACCGTCCAGGTCTTTGCCGAGGTCCCACACCACCTTGCCGAGGTGTGGTCCGCTGGCCTTAACCAAAAGCAAAGTCGGGGAAACCTGGTTTCCCCTTTGAAGAATATGAAGAACATAATGAACATGATCATGAGGAAGATGAACGCAAGATCAAAACTTGTTACAAAAATCTGAGTTTTCATGCCATGAGTTCAAAACATGGACCTGGGTACCCATTCAAGAAAGTCATGCAAGAACGAACACAAAACATGGTTCTAGTTTCAAACTTTTGGATCAAAACGAGGCTCTCTTCAAGAACACATGAACACTATCTATTTCTTCTTAAACCAACTTCAAATTGATGCATGACATGCAAAACAGATCCGATCACGCAATGTAGCTAGATGGTTAATATCAACAAACAAAGTAAATCAAGGTTCTTACCTCAAAACTCGGATCCAACGGATCAAACCATGAAGATCAAGCTTAGAAGACTTACTCTCACTCAAGAACTTCTCTTCCTCTTCTCTAGAGCTTCTCTCTCTAAAAACAAGGATTTGAGACCAAAAATGACTTGTTTCTAAGTCTGCCGGCTGTCTTAACAATCAGCTCGGACACGTGGCGCTATCGGGTTGGCTCAACTCAAAAAGGTGATTGATAGATAAGACAAGTCTCTGACAAAGCGTATGCAGCAAGCTGGGTAAGACACATCGGCAATAATGACATCGGCTCAATCAAAGATCCGGCAACAGGGTAACAAAGACATCGGCTAGGGAGGACGGCACTTGACTAAGCTGTGCCACACCTTGGCCGGGGTGTGCCACATCTCGGCCTAGGCCATACTTGCCTGCGGACAAGGTTCGCGAAGTGCAAAACATCTCGGCAATAATGCCTGAGGTGAAGATGGTGGTCGACCAAGGTCTCAAAACAGTTCTAAGTACAAAGGTTCAACGGCGAACTAAGCTCAAGATGACCTCAACCACACACACACACACACACACCGAACATGGAACAAACTACGCAAGCAATACAAACAAAACAAGGCAAGCAAATCCTTCTAATTATTATAACCAGGCAAGATCATGCAGAAATGTATGCAAGTATGACAAGAGCAGGGTGAGGGTTGTTACATAAATTCTTCGTAAATTACTTCGTAAATTACTTCGTAAATTTTCAATAAATTCTCAGTAAATTACCATTAAATTCTCAGTAAATTAACGAGTAAATTCCAAGTAAATTCTTAGTAAATGCTCAGTAAATTCTCAGCAAATTCTCAATAAATTCTCAGTAAATTACTCAGTAAATTCCAGTAAATTCTTAGCAAAATACTCCGTAAATTCCCAGTAAATTTTCAGTAACTTACTGAGTAAATTCCCAATAAATTCTCAGTAAATTTCTAACAAATTCTCAATAAATTACTAAGTAAATTCCCAGTATATTCCCGGTAAATTCTGAATAAAGTTCAAGTAAATTCTCAGTAAAAAACTCAAAAAATTCTGAGTAAATTCCTTGTAAATTACACAGTAAATTCTCCGTAAATTACTCTGTAAATTTCCAGTAAATTACAGAGTAAATTAGCAGTAAATTCCTACTAAATTCTCAGTAAATTACGCAGTAAATTCCCAATAAAGTCTTAGTAAATTCCTAGTAAATTCTAAGCAAATTCTCAGTAAATTCCCAGCAAATTTTTAGTAAATTACAGAGTAAATTCCCTTTAAATTCTCAGTAAATTACTCAGTAAATTTCCAGAAATTTTTTGTTAAATACTCAGTAAATTCTCAGTAAATTACTGAGTAAATTCCCAGTAAATTCTTAGTAAATTACTTAGTAAATTCTCAGTTAATTCTTAGAAAATTTTTATTAAATACTCAATAAATTCCTAGTAAATTCTCAGTAACTTCCAAGTAAATTCTTAGTAAATTACGCAGTAAATTCCCAATAAATTCTTAGTAAATTCCCAATATATTCTAAGCAAATTCTCAGTAAATTTTTCGCAAATTTTCAGTAAATAACAGAGTAAATTCCCTGTAAATTCTCAGTAAATTACTCAGTAAATTTCCAAATTTTTTTTATTAAATATTCAGTAAATTCTCAGTAACTTCCAAGTAAATTCTCAGTAAATTCCTCAGTAAATTCCCACTAAATTTTTAGTAAATTTTTAGAAAATTCTCAGTAAATTACTAAGTAAATTCTCAGTAAATCCTCAGCAAATTCCAAGTAAATTACTAAGTAAATTATCAATAAATTACTCAGCAAAATCCCTGTAAATTCTCAGTAAATTACTGAGTAAATTCCCACTAAATTCTCAGTAAATTTCCTGTAAATTCTCAGTAAATTACCAAGTAAATTACTTAGTAGATTACTTAGTAAATTCTCATTAAATTACTATGTAAATTCCAAGTAAATTCTCAAAAAATTACACGGTATATTCGGTGTAAATTCTCCGTAAGTTTCCAGTAAATTCTCATTAAATTACTTAGTAAATTCCCTATAAATTCTCAGTAAATTATTAGTAATTTCCCAGTAAATTACTCAGTAAATTCTTTGTAAATACTCAATGTGTCACGACCCCATTCCGCCCCTAGTAGAATGGTGCCGTGATGGCCAGTAATCCGAGATTACCAAAGGTCAACTTGCAAAGATTCACACACAACCAGAGTATACATATGGGGCTTACATGTGCGGAAGCAATAAATTTTAAACTAAATAGTCCACAAGAGCTGTGCATAGATCAAATGAATGACATACATCTTAATATGGCTTACAACTTGGATACAACAAAATAAAGTACAAAATACATCTTGATCAAAAGGCTTCTCAAGCCGACATATACAAAAGAAATAACTACAAGCCAAGAAGCATAATCTTCAAGATGCTACAAAACATGAATCTAAAAACATCTTGCAACAATCATCTGGGCGTCACCGCCTTCCTGCTCGTTACCTACATATATATAGCGAGGGTGAGCTTGGATACTCAGTGAATGATACCGGTAATAAAGGTTTTGCATGAATGATATTCAAGATCTCTTTTCTAAACAATACATAGCATAACTTATACAAAATCAATGGATGAACCAAGTCCATCAATCAAGTCTTTCAAATCTTCAAGGGATGCTTGCTAGCATTAATATAATACAAGGGATGACATTCCGGACAAAACAAACCCACGCAGAAAACCGTCAGGGGCAAAAGAAGGGTGCAGTTGCATTATAGTCCCCTGGCACTAAGGACTTTCAAAACAAGGGTGCAGTTGCATTATAGTCCCCTGGCACTAAGGACTTTCCCAGAATGTCATCAAAACAAATATAATACTTGATACCAAAAACTAGGGATAATCATTCATGCTTGACCAAATACTATCCAAAACAAAGCAAAGCAAAGCTTTCATCAAAACATTATAACATAGCTTTATTAAAAATACCAGTCACATAGTTCTTCAGGTGTAGGAATTACAAGCAAGGATCCAAAGCCTACAAGCACATAATAAATCTCATTGAATGCGTTTCAATAAGACAAGGTGAGATGCTCAAAGATGGATATGAAATGCATCCTTAAAACAAATTTTACATGACAGGAAAGGATCTCGGCACTTCTTATAAAATCAAGTCAAAACAAGGCAAAACATGTTGGGAGTTACAACACTGCCCTTTTCATCTCGGGAAACACATGCTGGGTACTAATCAGGTCTAGGCCGAGGTCCCACACCTCTTGGCCGAGGTGTGTTCCCGACGACCACATTCAAGGAAATGAAGTCTGGGAAAATCGGGGTTTCCCTCTGAAGAACATAAAGGACAAGAACATGAAGAACATGAAATGCTAAAATCATAACTTCTTTATTCAAAATCTGAAATTTCATGAGATGTGTTCGAAAACATGGACTTGGGCACCCATACTTGAAGATTTTAAGAAAACAAACACAAAAACATGGAGCTTGTTACAAACTTTCGGATCAAAACATGGTTTTATCTCAAAGACATAAGAACATCATTTTCTCTTTCTAAAGCAAGCTTTAAATCAATGCATGGCTCATGAATCATGCTGGATCATGCAATGCAATCGGATCAACATAAAGAATAACAAGATTAAATCAAGATTCTAACCTCAAAACACGGATTGAACGGCTCAAACTCTAAGGATCAAGCTTGGGATCTAGCTCTCTCACTCCAACTTCCTCTCCTCTTCCTAGAGCTTCTCTCTCTACCATGCAAGAGATATGACACAAGAAGATATATTTCTAACTCTGCCGGCTGACTTAACCCTCAGTTGGGACACGTGGTAACGGCTGATTGGATCTCCTCAAAAAGGTGATAGATTGATAAGACAAGAGCATGACAAAGTGTAAGCAACAAGTAAGGTGACATGGGCACTCCAGCAGGTAAGGACCTCGGATTAGAACAAGGCTTCGGCAAATAAGGTCTCAATGATCTCGGCTAGAAAGGTTAACACTTGGCCTAGCTGTGCCACATCTTGGCCAAGATGTGCCATACCTCGGTCTAGGTCGTACCAGTCTATGGACAAGATCACTTTGGTATATAACATCTCGGCCTAGATAATGACATCTCGGCCAACATGTCAGGGTAAGGGTGGAGGTCAACCAAGGTGGTTCCAAGATGGTCCTAGGTGTAAGAAGTTCAAAGGTGTAACCTAGGCTTAAGATGACCTCGGCTAAACTCACACTAAGTAAGGAACAAAACATGCAAGCAACACTTAAACGAAACTAATCAAAATCTGCAAAGATGCAAGCTTAATCAACACAAGGATCATGCAAAAATGTATGTAAGCATGACTAGGATAGAGTGGGGGTTGCTACACAGTGAATTCTCAGTAAATTACTCAGCAAATTACCAGTAAATTCTCAATAAATTACTCAGTAAAATCCCAGTACATTCTCAGTAAATTACTGAGTAAATTCCCACTAAATTTTCAGTAAATTTCTAATAAATTCTCAGTAAATTACTTAATAAATTCCAAATAAATTTCCAGTAAATTCTCAGTAAATTATTGTGTAAATTCTCAGTAAAGTACCAAGTAAATTACTTAGTAAATTTCCAGTAAATACTAAAAAAATTACACAGTAAATTTCCAGTAAATTCTCCTTAAATTCCCAGTAAATTCTTATGAAATTACTTAGTAAATTTCCAGTAAATTCCCAGTAAATTACTCAGAAAATTAACAGTAAATTCTCATTTAATTGCTGTTTAAATTCCTAGTAAATTCTCAAAAAATTACTCAGTAAATTCCCAGTAAATTCTCATTAAATTAATTAGCAAATTTTCAGTAAATTCTCATTAAATTACTCACTAAATTCGCAGTAAATTACTCAATAAATTCGTAATAAATTACTCAGTAAATTCTTAGTAAATTCCTAGTAAATACTTTGCAAATTACTTAGTAAATTCTTAGTAAATTCCCAGCAAATTCTCAATGAATTACTGAATAAATTCCATGTAAATTCTCCGTAAATTACTGAGTAAATTCTCAGTAAATTCTAAGTAAACTCTCAGTAAATTACGCAACGAATTCTCAATAAATTCCCGGTAAATTCTCAGCAAATACTTAGTAAATTCTCAGTGAATTACTTAGTAAATTTCCAGCAAATTCTCAGTAAATTACTGAGTAAATTCTCAGAAAATTCCTAGTAAATTCCTAGTAAATTACGCAGGAAATTCCCAGTATATTCTCAGTAAATTAGTAAGTAAATTACTCAGTAAATTCCGAGTAAATTACTCAGTAAATTCTCAGTAAATTCCCAGTAAATTCCCTGTAAATTCTCAGAAAATTACTCAGTAAATTACCAGTAAATTACTCAGTAAATTCTTAATAAATTCCAAATAAATTCTCTGTAAATACTTAGTAAATTCCAAGTAAATTCTCAGTAAATTTTCAGTAAATTCTCAGGTAATTACTGTGTAAATTCTCAGTAAATTACCAAGTTAATTACTCAGTAAATTCTCAGTAAATTCCCAGTAAATTCTTATTAAATTACTGTGTAAATTAAGAGTAAATTCTCAAAAAATTACTCAGTAAATTCTCAGTAAATTCTCATTAAATTACTCAGTAAATTCCAAGTAAATTCTCTGTAAATTCCCAGTAAATTCCCAAGTAAATTTCCAGAAAATTCTCAGTAAATTACTAATAAATTCTGCTCAAATTCTTAGTAAATTACTGAGTAAATTACCAGTAAATTCTCATTAAATTCCCAGTAAATTCTCAGTAAATACTCAATAAATTTCCAGTAAATTACTCAGTAAATTCCCACTAATTTCTCAGTAAATTACTCAGTAAATTCCCAGTAAAGTACTGTGTAAATTTCAAGTAAATTCTCAGTAAATACTTAGTAAATTCCCAGCAAATTCTAAGTAAATTTTCAGTAAATTACTTAGTAAATTTCCAGCAAATTCTCACTAAATTACTGTGTAAATTCTCACTAAATTCTTAGTAAATTACTCAGTAAATTCCCAACAAATTACTAGTAAATTACTGTGTAAATTCTCGGTAAATTACTCAGTAAATTCCCTACAAATTCTCAGTAAATTACTAAGTAAATTCCCAGTAAATTCTAAGAAAATACTCAGTAAATTCCTAGTAAATTACTCGGTAAATTACCAGTAAATTCTCAGTAAATTACTCAGTAAAATTCCAATAAATTCTCAGTCAATTACCGAGTAAATTCCCACTAAATGCTAAGTAAATTTCCTGTAAATTCTCAGTAAATTACCGAGTAAATTCCCAATAAATTCCCTGTAAATTACTATGTAAATTCCCAGTAAATTACGAAGTAAATTCCTCAGTAGATTCCTAGTAAATTCTCAGTAAATTACTTAGTAAATTATCAATAAATTCTCAGTAAATTAACGACTCAATTCCCAGTAAATTCTTAGTAAATACTCAGCAAATTCCTAGTAAATTACTCAATAAATTCCAAGTAAATTCTTAGAAAAATTAATAAGTAAATTATTCAGTAAATTCTCTGTAAATTCTCAGTGAATTGCCATTAAATTCTCAGTAAATTAACGAGTAAATTCCAAGTAAATTCTTAGTAAATACTCAGTAAATTCCCAGCAAATTCTCAGTAAATTCTCTGTAAATTACTCAATAAATTCCCAGTAAATTCTCAGCAAAATACTCCATAAATTTCCAGTAAATTTTCAGTAACTTACTGAGTAAATTACCAATAAATTCTCAGTAAATTATTCAGTAAATTCCCAGCAAATTCTCAATAAATTACTAAGTAAATTCCCAGTATATTCTCGGCAAATTTTGAATAAATTTCTAGTAAATTCTCAGTAAATTATTCAAAAAATTCTAAGTAAATTTCCTATAAATTCTCAGTAAATTACACAGCAAATTCTTCGTAAATTACTCTAACATTTTCAGTAAATTATCAGCAAATTACTGAGTAATTAAGCAGTAAATTCCTACTAAATTCTCAGTAAATTACGCAGTAAATTCCCAATAAATTCTTAGTAAATTCCCAGTAAATTCTCAATAAATTCCCAGCAAATTTTCAGTAAATTACAGAGTAAATTCCCTGTAAATTCTCAGTAAATTACTCAGTAAATTCCCAGTAAATTCTTAGTAAATTACAAATTAAATTACTCAGTAAATTCCTAGAAATTTTTTATTAAATACTCAGTAAATTTCAAGTAAATTCTCAATAACTTCCAAGTAAATTCTCAGTAAATTACTGAATAAATTCCCAGTAAATTCTCAGTAAATTACCAGTAAATTCTTAGTAAATTACTCACTAAATTCCCAGTTAATTCTTAGATGCAGTAAATTCCAAGAAAATTCTGCGTAAATTCCCATTAATTCTCAGTAAATTACTTAGTAAATTCCCAGTAAATTTCTCTGTAAATTCCCGGTAAATTACTTAGTAAATTATGAGTAAATTACTCAGCAAATTCCCAGTAAATACTCTGTGAATTTCCAGTAAATTACTTAGCAAATTACCAGTAAATTCCCAATAAAATCTTAGTAAATTTCCAATAAATTCTCAGTAAATTACTCAGTAAATTCTCAGCAAATTTCAAGTAAATTACCAGTAAATTATTAGTAAATTACTCAGCAAAATCCCAGTAAATTCTCAGTAAATTACTGAGTAAATTCCCACTAAATTCTCAACAAATTTCCTGTAAATTCTCAGTAAATTACCAAGTAAATTACTCGGTAAATTACTCAGTAAATTCCCAATAAATTCTTATAAAATTACTGTGTAAATTCCAAGTAAATTCTCAAAAAATTACACAGTAAATTCGGAGTAAATTCTCCGTAAGTTTCTAGTAAATTCTCATTAAATTACTTAGTAAATTCCCTATAAATTCTCAGTAAATTCTCTGTAAATTCTTTGTAAACACTCAGTGAATTCCCAGTAAATTACTTAACAAATTACCAGTAAATTCTCAGTAAATTACTTAGTAAAATCCCAGTAAATTCTCAGTAAATTACTAAGTAAATTCCCACTAAATTCTCAGTAAATTCTCAGTAAATTACTCAATATATTCCAAATAAATTTTAGGTAAATTCTCAGTAAATTGTTGTGTAAACTCTCAGTAAATTACCAAGTAAATTACTCAGTAAAGTCTCGGTAAATACTAAAAAAATTACACAGTAAATTTACAGCAAATTCTTCTTAAATTCCCAGTAAATTCTTATAAATTACTCAGTAAATATCCAGTAAATTCCCAGTAAATTACTCAAAAAATTAACAGTAAATTCTCATTTAATTGCTGTGTAAATTCCTAGTAAATTTTGAAAAAATTACTCAGTAAATTCTCAGTAAATTCTTATTAAATTAATCAGCAAATGACCAGTAAATTTTCAGTAAATTACTCAGTAAATTCGTAATAAATTACTCAGCAAATTACTCAGTAAATTACTGAGTTAATTCCAAGTAAATTCTTAGTAAATTCCCAGTAAATACTTTGCAAATTACTTAGTAAATTTCCAGTAAATTCTCAGAAAAAAACTCAGTAAATTCCCAGGAAATTGTCAATGAATTACTGAGTAAATTCCATGTAAATTACTGAGTAAATTCTCAGTAAATTACTCAGTAAATTCCACGTAAACTTTCAGTAAATTACGCATCCAATTCTCAATAAATTCCCGATAAATTCTCAGGAAATACTTAGTAAATTCTCAATGAAATACTTAGTAAATTCTCGTAAATTCTCAGTAAATTACTGACTAAATTTCCAGAAAATTCTGGGTAAATTCCCAGAAAATTACGCACGAAATTCCCAATAAATTACTCAGTAAATTCCCAGTATATTCTCAGTAAATTAATAAGTAAATTACTCAGTAAATTCTGAGTAAATTACTCAGTAAATTCCCAGTAAATTCCCACTAAATTTTAAGAAATTACCAACAAATTCTCAGTAAATTACTAAGTAAATTACTCAGTACATTCTTAGTAAATTCCAAGTAAATTCTCAGTAAACACTCAGTAAATTCCAAATAAATTACTCAGTAATTTTCGAGTAAATTCCCCGTAAATTCTCAGTAAATTACTCAGTAAATTTCTAATAAATTTCCAGTAAATTCTCAGGTAATTACTGTGTAAATTCTCAGAAAATTACCAAGTTAATTACTCAGTAAATTCATAGTAAATTCCCAGTAAATTCATATTAAATTACTGTGTAAATTCAGAGTAAATTTTCAAAAAATTACTCAGTAAATTCCCAGTAAATTCTCCGTAAATTCCCAGTAAATTCTCATTAAATTACTCAGTAAATTTTCAGTAAATTCTCAGCAAATTCCTACTAAATTACAAGTAAATTCACGGTAAATTCCCAGTAAATTCTCATTAAATTACTCGCTAAATTCTCTGTAAATTCCCAAGTAAATTCTCAGTAAATTACCAATAAATTCCCCTTAAATTCTTAGTAAATTACGAAATTAATTTTCAGTAAATTCTCAGTAAATTTTCGGTAAATACTCAGTAAATTCCCACTGAATTCTCAATAAATTACCAGTAAAGTATTGTGTAAATTTCAATTAAATTCTCAGTAACTACTTAGTAAATTTCCAGCAAATTCTCAGTAAATTCAAAGTGAATTTTCAGTAAATTACTCAGTAAATTCTCAGTAAATTACTGTGTAAATTCTCACTAAATTCTCAATAAATTTCCAGTAAATTCTCAATAAATTACTCAGTAAATTCCCAACAAATTCCCAGTAAATTACGATGTAAATTCTCAGAAATTACCAAGAAAATTACCCAGTAAATTCCCTGTAAATTCTCAGTAAATTCTCAATAAATTCTAAGAAAATACTCAGTAAATTCCCAGTAAATTACTCGGTAAATTACTAGTAAATTCTCAGTAAATTACTCAGTAAAATTCCAGTAAATTCTCAGTCAATTACTGAGTAAATTCTCATTAAATGCTAAGTAAATTTCCCGTAAATTCTCAGTAAATTACCGAGTAAATTCTCAATAAATTTTCAGTAAATTACTGTGTAAATTCTCAGTAAATTATGAAGTAAATTCCTCAGTAGATTCCTTGTAAATTCTCAATAAATTACTTAGTAAATTACCAATAAATTCTCAGTAAATTAACGAGTAAATTCCCAGTAAATTCTTAGCAAATTCCTAGTAAATTACTCAATAAATTCCAAGTAAATTCTTAGTAAATTACCAAGTAAATTACTATTAAATTCTCAGTAAATTCCCAACAAATTTTCAGTAAATTACTCAATAAATTCTCTGTAAATTACTTAGTAAATTCTCAGCAAAATATTCCGTAAATTCCCAGTAAATTTTTAGTAACTTACTGAGTAAATTCTCAATAAATTCTCAGTAAATTACTCAGCAAATTCCCGGCAAATTCTCAATAAATTACTAAGTAAAATCTCAGTATATTCCCCCTAAATTATGAATAAATTTCAAGTAAATTCTCAGTAAATTACTCAGTAAATTCTCAGTAAATTATCGAGTAAATTAGTAGTAAATTCTTACTAAATTCTCAGTAAATTACGCAGTAAATTCCTAATAAATTCTAAGGAAATTCTCATTAAATTTCCAGCAAAATTTTCAGTAAATTACAGAGTAAATTCCCTGTAAATTCTCAGTAAATTACAAAGTAAATTACTCAGCAAATTTTCAAAAAATTCTCATTAAATACTCAGTAAATTCTCAGTAACTTCCAAGTAAATTCCCAGTAAATTACTGAGTAAATTCCCAGTAAATTTTCAGTAAATTACCAGCAAATTCTTAGTAAATTACTCAGTAAATTCTCAGTTAATTCTCAGATGCAGTAAATTCCAAGAAAATTGTGCGTAAATTCCCACTAATTCTCAGTAAATTCCCAGTAAATTCAACGTAAATTACTCGGTAAATTCCAAGTAAATTCTCAGAAAATACTCAGGAAATTCCAAGTAAATTACTTAGTAAATTACCAGTAAATTACTCGGTAAATTCTGAGTAAATTCAAAGTAAATACTCAGTAAATTCCAAATAAATTACTCAGTAATTTTCCAGTAAATTCTCAGAAAATTTCCCGTAAATTCTCAGTAAATTACCAATAAATTTCCAATAAATTCTCAGGTAATTACTGTGTAAATTTTCAGTAAATTAATAAGTTAATTACTCAGTAAATTTCCAGTAAATTCTTATTAAATTACTATGTAAATTCTGAGTAAATAATCAAAAAATTATTCAGTAAATTTCCAGTAAATTCTCATTAAATTACTCAGTAAATTTTTAGTAAATTCTCAGTAAATTCCAAGTAAATTCTCATTAAATTACTCAGTAAATTCTCTATATATTCTCTGTAAATTTTCAGTAAATTCCCAGTAAATTCTCAGTAAAGTACTGTGTAAATTACAAGTAAATTCTCAGTAAATACTTAGTAAATTCTCAGCAAATTCTCAGTAAATTTCCCGTAAATTCTCAGTAAATTACTGTGTAAATTCTCACTAAATTCTCAGTAAATTTCCAATAAATTCTCAATAAATTACACAGTAAATTCCCAACAAATTACCAGAAAATTACTGTGTACATTCTTAATAAATTACCAAGTAAATTACTCAGTAAATTCCTTGTAAATTTTCAGTAAATTCTAAGAAAATACTCAGTAAATTCCCAGTAAATTACTCGGTAAATTACTAGTAAATTCTCAGAAAGTTACTCAGTAAAATTTCAATAAATTCTCAGTCAATTACTGAGTAAATTCCCATTAAATGCTAAATAAATTTTTGCCGTAAATTCTCAGCAAATTACCAGGTAAATTCCCAATAAATTCCCAATAAATTACTATGTAAAATCTCAGTAAATTACGAAGTAAATTCCTCAGTAGATTCCTTGTAAATTCTCAGTAAATTACTTAGTAAATTACCAATAAATTCTCAGTAAATTAACGAGTAAATTTCTAGTAAATTCTCAGAAAATTTCCAGTAAATTACTCAATAAATTCCAAGTAAATTCTTAGTAAATTACCAAGTAAATTACCATTAAGTTCTCAGTAAATTCCCAACAAATTCTCAGTAAATTACTCAACAAATTCTCTGTAAATTACTCAGTAAATTCTCAGCAAAATACTTCGTAAATTCCCAGAAAATTTTTAGTAACTTACTGAGTAACTTACCAATAAATTCTCAGTAAATTACTCAGTAAATTCCCAGCAAATTCTCAATAAATTACTAAGTAAAATCCTAGTATATTCCCCCTAAATTATGAATAAATTTCAAATAAATTCTCAGTAAATTACTCAGAAAATTCTGAGTAAATTCCCTGTAAATTCTCAGTAAATTATTCAGTAAATTTTCAGTAAATTATTAGTAAATTATTGAGTAAATTAGTAGTAAATTCGTACAAAATTCCCAGTAAATTACGCAGTAAATTCCCAATAAATTCTAAGGAAATTCTTAGTAAATTCCCAACAAATTTTCAGTAAATTACAGAGTAAATTCCCGGTAAATTTTAAGTAAATTACAAAGTAAATTACTTAGTAAATTTTCAGAAAATTCTCATTAAATACTCAGTAAATTCTCAGTAACTTCCAAGTAAATTCCTGGTAAATTACTGAGTAAATTCCCAGTAAATTTTCAGTAAATTACCAGTAAATTAATCAGTAAATTCTCAGTTAATTCTCAGATGCAGTAAATTCTAAGAAAATTGTGCGTAAATTCCCACTAATTCTCAGTAAATTACTCAGTAAATTCTGAGTAAATTACTCAGTAAATTCCCAGTAAATTCCAAGTAAATTACTCAGTAAATTCCAAGTAAATTCTCAGAAAATACTCAGCAAATTCCAAGTAAATTACTCAGTAAATTACCAGTAAATTACTTGGTAAATTCAGAGTAAATTCAAAGTAAATTCTCAGTAAATTCCAAATAAATTACTCAGTAATTTTTCAGTAAATTCTCAGAAAATTTCCCGTAAATTCTCAGTAAATTACCAATAAATTTCCAATAAATTCTCAGGTAATTACTGTGTAAATTTTTAGTAAATTAATAAGTTAATTACTCAGTAAATTCCCAGTAAATTCTTATTAAATTACAATGTAAATTTTGAGTAAATTCTCAAAAAATTACTCAGTAAATTCCCAGTAAATTCTCATTAAATTACTCAGTAAATTTTGAGTAAAATCTCAGTAAATTCCCAGTAAATTCTCATTAAATTACCCAGTAAATTCTCTGTAAATTCTCAGTAAATTCCCAGTAAATTCTCAGTAAAGTACTGTGTAAATTACAAGTAAATTCCCAGTAAATACTTTGTAAATTCTCAGCAAATTCAAAGTAAATTTTCAGTAAATTATTCAGTAACTTTCCCGTAAATTCTCAGTAAATTACTGTGTAAATTCTCACTAAATTCTCAGTAAATTCTCAGTAAATTCCCAACAAATTCCCAGTAAATTACTGTGTACATTCTCAGTAAATTACCAAGTAAATTACTTAGTAAATTCTCTGTAAATTTTAAGTAAATTCTAAGAAAATATTAAGTATATTCCCAGTAAATTACTCGGTAAATTACTAGTAAATTCTCAATAAATTACTCAGTAAAATTCCAGTAAATTCTCAGTCAATTACTGAGTAAATTCCCATTAAATGCTAAGTAAATTTCCCGTAAATTCTCAGTAAGTTACTGGGTAAATTCCCAATAAATTCCCAGTAAATTACTGTGTAAATTCTCAGTAAATTACGAAGTAAATTCCTCAGTAGAATCTTTGTAAATTCTCAGTAAATTACTTAGTAAATTACCAATAAATTCACAGTAAATTAACGAGTAAATTCCCAGTAAATTCTCAGCAAATTTCCAGTAAATTACTCAATAAATTCCAAGTAAATTCTTAGTAAATTACCATTAAGTTGTCAGTAAATTCCCAACAAATTCTCAGTAAATTACTCAATAAATTCTCTGTAAATTACTCAGTAAATTCTCAGTAAATTCTCAGCAAAATACTCAGTAAATTCCCAGTAAATTTTTAGTAACTTGCTGAGTAAATTCCCAATAAATTCTCAGTAAATTACTCAGTAAATTCCCAGCAAATTCTCAATAAATTACTAAGTAAAATCCCAGTATATTCCCCCTACATTATGAATAAATTTCAAGTAAATTCTCAGTAAATTACTCAGAAAATTCAGAGTAAATTCCCTGTAAATTCTTAGTAAATTACACAGTAAATTCTCAGTAAATTCCCAGTAAATTATCAGTAAATTATTGAGTAAATTAGTAGTAAATTCCTACTAAATTCTCAGTAAATTACGCAGTAAATTCCCAATAAATTCTAAGGAAATTCTCAGTAAATTCCCAGCAAATTTTTAGTAAATTACAGAGTAAATTCCCTGTAAATTCTTAGTAAATTACAAAGTAAATTACTCAGTAAATTTTCAGAAAATTCTCATTAAATACTCAGTAACTTCCAAGTAAATTCCCAGTAAATTACTGAGTAAATTCCCAGTAAATTTTCAGTAAATTACCAGTAAATTCTTAGTAAATTACGCAGTTAATTCTCAGATGCAGTAAATTCCAAGAAAATTGTGCGTAAATTCCCACTAATTCTTAGTAAATTACTCAGTAAATTCCCAGTCAATTACTCAGTAAATTCCCAGTAAATTCCAAGTAAATTACTTTATAAATTCCAAGTAAATTCTCAGAAAATACTCAGCAAATTCCAAGTAAATTACTCAGTAAATTACCAGTAAATTACTCGGTAAATTCAGAGTAAATTCAAAGTAAATACTCAGTAAATTCCAAATAAATTACTCAGTAATTTTCCAGTAAATTCTCAGAAAATTTCCCGTAAATTCTCAGTAAATTACCACTAAATTTCCAATAAATTCTCAAGTAATTACTGTGTAAATTTTCAGTAAATTAATAAGTTAATTACTCAGTAAATTCCCAGTAAATTCTTATTAAATTACTATGTAAATTCTGAGTAAATTCTCAAAAAATTACTCAGTAAATTCCCAGTAAATTCTCATTAAATTACTCAGTAAATTTTTAGTAAATTCTCAGTAAATTCCCAGTGAATTCTCATTAAATTACTCAGTAAATTCTCTATAACTTCTCTGTAAATTCTCAGTAAATTCCAAGTAAATTCTCAGTAAAGTACTGTGTAAATTACAAGTAAATTCTCAGTAAATACTTAGTAAATTCTCAGCAAATTCTCAGTAAATTACTCAGTAACTTTCCCGTAAATTCTCAGTAAATTACACAGTAAATTCCCAACAAATTCCCAGCAAATTACTGTGTACATTCTCAGTAAATTACCAAGTAAATTACTCAGTAAATTCCCTATAAATTTTCAGTAAATTCTAAGAAAATACTCAGTAAATTCCCAGTAAATTACTCGGTAAATTACTAGTAAATTCTCAGTAAATTACTCAATAAAATTCCAGTAAATTCTCAGTCAATTAATGAGTAAATTCCCATTAAATGCTAAGTAAATTTCCCGTAAATTCTCAGTAAATTACCGGGTAAATTCCCAATAAATTCCCAGTAAATTACAGTGTAAATTCTCAGTAAATTCCTCAATAGATTCCTTGTAAATTCTCAATAAATTACTTAGTAAATTACCAATAAATTCTCAGTAAATTAACGAGTACATTCCCAGTAAATTCTCAGCAAATTCCCAATAAATTACTCAATAAATTTCAAGTAAATTCTTAGTAAATTACCAAGTAAATTACCATTAAGTTCTGAGTAAATTCCCAACAAATTCTTAGTAAATTCTCAGTAAATTACTCAATAAATTCTCTATAAATTACTCAGTAAATTCTCAGCAAAATACTCAGTAAATTCCCAGTAAATTTTTAGTTACTTACTGAGTAAATTCCCAATAAATTTTCAGTAAATTACTCAGTAAATTCCCAGCAAATTCTCAATAAATTACTAAGTAAAATCCCAGAATATTCCCACTAAATTATGAATAAATTTCAAGTAAATTCTCAGTAAATTACTCAGAAAATTCAGAGTAAATTCCCTGTAAATTCTCAGTAAATTACACAGTAAATTCTCAGTAAATTCCCAGTAAATTATCAGTAAATTATTGAGTAAATTAGTAGTAAATTCCTACTAAATTCTCAGTAAATTACGCAGTAAATTCCCAATAAATTCTAAGGAAATTCACAGTAAATTCCCCGCAAATTTTCAGTAAATTACAGAGTAAATTCCCTGTAAATTCTCAGTAAATTACAAAGTAAATTACTTAGTAAATTTTCAGAAAATTCTCATTAAATACTCAGTAACTTCCAAGTAAATTCTCAGTAAATTTTCAGTAAATTACCAGTAAATTCTTAGTAAATTACTCAGTAAATTCTCAGTTAATTCTCAGATGCAGTAAATTCCAAGAAAATTGTGCGTAAATTCCCACTAATTCCCAGTAAATTACTCAGTAAATTCTGAGTAAATTACTCAGTAAATTCCAAGTAAATTCTCAGAAAATACTCAGCAAATTCCAAGTAAATTACTCAGTAAATTACTCGGTAAATTCAGAGTAAATTAAAAGTAAATTCTCAGTAATTTCCAAATAAATTACTCAGTAATTTTCCAGTAAATTCTCAGAAAATTTCCCGTAAATTCTCAGTAAATTACAAATAAATTTCCAATAAATTCTCAGGTAATTACTGTGTAAATTTTCAGTAAATTAATAAGTTAATTACTTAGTAAATTCTCAGTAAATTCTTATTAAATTACTATGTAAATTCTGAGTAAATTCTCAAAAAATTACTCAGTAAATTCCCAGTAAATTCTCATTAAATTACTCAGTAAATTTTTAGTAAATTCTTAGTAAATTACCAGTAAATTCTCATTAAATTACTCAGTAAATTTTTAGTAAATTCTTAGTAAATTACCAGTAAATTCTCATTAAATTACTCAGTAAATTTTTAGTAAATTCTTAGTAAATTACCAGTAAATTCTCATTAAATTACTCAGTAAATTTTTAGTAAATTCTTAGTAAATTACCAGTAAATTCTCATTAAATTACTCAGTAAATTTTTAGTAAATTCTTAGTAAATTACCAGTAAATTCTCATTAAATTACTCAGTAAATTTTTAGTAAATTCTTAGTAAATTACCAGTAAATTCTCATTAAATTACTCAGTAAATTTTTAGTAAATTCTTAGTAAATTACCAGTAAATTCTCATTAAATTACTCAGTAAATTTTTAGTAAATTCTTAGTAAATTACCAGTAAATTCTCATTAAATTACTCAGTAAATTTTTAGTAAATTCTTAGTAAATTACCAGTAAATTCTCATTAAATTACTCAGTAAATTTTTAGTAAATTCTTAGTAAATTACCAGTAAATTCTCATTAAATTACTCAGTAAATTTTTAGTAAATTCTTAGTAAATTACCAGTAAATTCTCATTAAATTACTCAGTAAATTTTTAGTAAATTCTTAGTAAATTACCAGTAAATTCTCATTAAATTACTCAGTAAATTTTTAGTAAATTCTTAGTAAATTACCAGTAAATTCTCATTAAATTACTCAGTAAATTTTTAGTAAATTCTTAGTAAATTACCAGTAAATTCTCATTAAATTACTCAGTAAATTTTTAGTAAATTCTTAGTAAATTACCAGTAAATTCTCATTAAATTACTCAGTAAATTTTTAGTAAATTCTTAGTAAATTACCAGTAAATTCTCATTAAATTACTCAGTAAATTTTTAGTAAATTCTTAGTAAATTACCGGTAAATTCTCATTAAATTACTCAGTAAATTCTCAGCAAAATACTCAGTAAATTCCCAGTAAATTACTCGGTAAATTCAGAGTAAATTCAAAGTAAATACTCAGTAAATTCTAAATAAATTACTCAGTAATTCTCCAGTAAATTCTCAGAAAATTTCCCGTAAATTCTCAGTAAATTACAAAGTAAATTACTTAGTAAATTTTCAGAAAATTCTCATTAAATACTCAGTAACTTCCAAGTAAATTCTCAGTAAATTACAAAGTAAATTACTTAGTAAATTTTCAGAAAATTCTCATTAAATACTCAGTAACTTCCAAGTAAATTCTCAGTAAATTACAAAGTAAATTACTTAGTAAATTTTCAGAAAATTCTCATTAAATACTCAGTAACTTCCAAGTAAATTCTCAGTAAATTTTCAGTAAATTACCAGTA
>NW_021026104.1:1412037-1511571 GCF_004153795.1 Camellia sinensis
AATTTTAAAAAGAAACAAAAGATGATATTGCATTTAGTAGTGCTCATACGATTTGGAAAGAATTCTAATGAGGATTTGTGAGATTGATTCCCAAGATTACGATATCTTTCGTAAACAATTTAAAAGTCTTTTTTGAAAAAGAATCCAATCTTTGGAATCAACTCATAAATTCCAAAGGCAAAGATAAATTCCAAAATTAATTCTAAACCAGAAGAATAAAGAGTGAAAATACAAGGGAACCTCTGAAAGATTCCAATGCTGTATGAATGCGCGAAGGATTTGGCCACTTTGCTCAAGAATTGCCCTACTCGTTGAGGAAGAAAAAGCCTTCGCTATCACTTGGAATGATGAATCAAGAGTCTGATAAAGATAAAAGTGACAAACGAAGCCAAGATGAAGAGGGTCATGAACAATTCCCTTGCTTTCATTGTGGCTTCCGAAACTGATGGACGAAAAAGTTATCCTGAAGAGCCGATTGAGAATATCATTGTGATGAATCCTCAGGAGTGATGATGAAGAGCTTGAGCAAACTTATGAAAAGTTGTAATAAAGGAATCTCTTAACTTATTTCAAATTGAAATGACAAACTCACTACGAAACTCAAAGCATATAAAGTGAGAATGCCAATTAAGAAGGAGATTTCCAAGGCTAGGAATAATGCGCAATTAAGATTTCTAGTGATCGACAAGCTCTTTGTGCAAAATTCCTTGACCTACAATCGTAATGACGAGAGGAATGAGCTGCACAATCTATGCATATGTAATGAGAGATTGAATCTCTTCTCAGATGTCTCAAGTTGGTTTGGCAGAACTAATGATGCAAGAAAGAGGAAGAGCTCAAGTGTCATGGCCTACCATTGGTCTTTGGACAAAGGATCAAAGTACTTTGCGAGCAATATCATTGGGTCTGCAACAAATGTAATTACGACAAGAGTGGCATGGCTTTGGTGATAACTAAAGAGGCAAAACGGAGTGCATCACATCTGCATGATACCAAGAACTCAAGGGCAGGGGGAGCAAAAGATATCATACAACGAGAGGAAGACTTCTCATCTTCCTAGAGTTGGTAAGGTAAAGAAAAGAAGGTACACTGTTTTTATTTGTCCATCAATGTGGTATGTATGCCAAATTCACCTTTATTGTTATGAGCTGCATGAGAGAATGTCTTATAGAGATGGAGAAATTTCAATACTCGTGGGGTAGAGAGACACATATTGGGTGTAATTGAGCTTAAGGGTCTATTAGAGCCTTTTTATCTTTGATTTGTTTGAGACCAAAAATGAACAGAGATTTTGTTTTGTCTAGACTAGGAATAGGAAGTTGGACACCAAAGTTCGAGAACGAGTTCCCACGAAGATGAAGGGATCCAAAACAATCAAGATAACCACCTAAGAAACGCATTTCTTCACAACTTTGTTCAAATTAAAAGCAGTTTGGGTGAGAAAACTTGACTTGTGTTAATTTGGGTTATTCATTTTTATTTTTGGGTTTCTTGTGTGTTTTTTTTTCTTTTGAGTCATTTTGATGTGTGCCTGTTCGTTTTCCCTGTCTTGCTTTTGTTTAATAAAATTAAAAAAAAAAGTGTACGCATTTGTTTCTATCCTACTTTGTTTTAAAAAAAAATCCAAAACGATTTCCTTAGTATTGGTTTTGCAAGCTTGAAATTTTTGAGTAAGTCCCTTGAGTATCCTTCACCATATTTTGAAATATGTGTGCTTATGTGGTCATTACTCATTTTGGAAGTGTGTGTGTACTTTTGTTATAAATGTCTCATTCTGTACTCACTCTTGGATTAGCAATATTGGAGTCTTTTCGCCTTAGTGATCATTTTTCTCTTGGACTCTCTAGCACTGTATCTTTTGCTTTTCTGGAGGAATTGACCTATACTAGCATATCATGGGTGATGTTGAGTCTCTTAATCACTTTCATCTTTTGCATCTATGCGGCTTTTCCCTCAGTTCTTTGTAGTCCAGCTATGAGAAAAGGTTATCTTAGACTCACCAACTAGGCTATCCTTATTATATTCCATGCTTCTCTGGTTCGGTTTCCTACTCTTGAGCTATAACCACCAAATGGAGTGTGCAAAAGAAAGAAAAAAAATTTGCAAAAGAAAGAAAGGAAAAAAAATATTCATTGATTGAGTGGGAGCCTCCGCTTTTACTCAACAAATACCCTTGATTTCTAGTGGTTTGACTTTCCTTTATTGTGCTTAGATTCTCTTGGCTGGAAGTCCAGCTTTCAGATCGCTACTAGGATTTGAATCTTAGTGTTTGTCGAACTCCAAGTGTCACACAACACTTTTTCATGGGATCTATGCTTTTACATAATGTATCACTTTCTTTTATAAGGAATAGTCTAGAGGCTGTGCACATGTGTTTTCGTGTAATTGTGTTTCTTGGATAATCTTGTGTGTTTTAAGGCACAAATTAGAATTCCTTGGTTGCTTCACTATATTTTGTTTTTGTCTTTTTCTTATTTGTTCATGTTTTCAGCGTTTGTGGTTGCTTTTAGTTAGGGGGAGTTTGGTTCATTTGGGATTCGTTTGGTAAGGGAGTTTGGCATTAGTTGGTTTGTGTGTTGCTATCCTCCGCTTGTTTATTGGCTTACTTCTCGTAGGTTAATAATTTTTCCAACATCTGTCCTGTTTGTATGGTTTTTGATCTTGCTTTAGTTATTTGAGCTTCCTTTGTCAATTCGTGACAAAAAGGGGGAAAAAGTTGCTAGGTGGCATGTATCTTAGGATTTCATGTATTCATGCCATATGTTGGGTACTGTGTCTTAGGTTTTCATGTTATCCTGTAATCTGTCATGTGTCTATTTTCATGTTATCATGCTACATGCTTTTTAAAATCTTCAATTTATATCTATTCTATTTCCATCTATGCTCAAGATATTTTGTCATATGTTTATTGCTTTTTCCTATACTTTTGTGGCACTAATAGTTGTTTTGGAGATTGTGGCACTAATAGCTGTTTTTGCAGATCATGACCTTAAGAAAGAAGTTTATTTTTATTGGTTGTAATGGGTTGGGGTGTTTAGGATTTTATTTGTTAGGTGTGTTTTGTCACGACATTGCCAAAAGGGGAGATTGTTAGGTTTTTATTCTTGGCAATCCCGTTTGACAAAACTCCTTCCAGTTGTACTTTTATTCGCTCTTTTATTTCAGTGAGGCTATGAGTATTTAGATGCGAATCCAACTTGAATTGTGCCTTGCAGAGTTGTTTCAAAAGTTAATTCTTTCATGTTTGCCACTTCGCTGACTATGTTGGGGATCAAGCTGCCCGGTCAGTTCACGAGGATCCAGGGGGCAGCGCCCCTTGGCGAGTCCAGGGTAGCGCCCAGGTGGGGTTGAGGGGCAGCGCCCAGTCGAAGTTGTTTGGTCGCTTAAGCGAAGGAGTGTGCGCTCGAGCGAAGAATCCTTCGTCCCAGAAGTTTTCACTGACTGTAAAAATACTGAGAAGTTGCATTTCTCGCTCGAGCGACACTTTGGTGGCTCGAGTAAAGACACTCTGAAAAACACGCATTTCAATCTGCTCGCTCGAGCGACCGTTGCGGCCTGATTTTCTATAAATATATGTTTTAGTCAGATTTTAGGGTTACGACTTCCAGATCTTCTTCTTGGATATTAGGGTTTCTCTCTAGAGCTTCTTTGCTAGTTTCTTTGATGTTCGTTTGAGTTTAACTCATGTTTTGAAAACTATACATCAAAGGATTGTTTGTTTTATTCTATACAAAAGAAAGTGTTGTTCTTCGATGGATTCCGTGAAATTCGGGCCTGAAGCTTTGGTGGATTCTGGAGTGGCTCATTGTCGTGGATTCAACATTAACGTTGTGGATTCAATATTGGACAAGACAATTCTGATGTGAAGACTGTGGCGGAAGAGGCATATAGGGGTCGGTTCGATTTGGGCGTGGATTCGCTAGGTAATTGAGAGTACACTTGTGTAATTCCTTTATGTCTTCTCAGTGGATTGTTTTGTGTCTTTTTTTCGTGGTTTTTTTTCATCATAATTGGAGGCGCTCCAATTGTGGTTTTTCCACGTTAAAATCGTTGTGTTGATTTGTCTTGATTGTTTGATTGAGATTGTTATTTACTACTTAAAATTGATACATAATCACAAATCAATATCTAGGAAATTTCTAAATTTTTCACAATTAAATGCACACACCATACCCCAAAAAATCTCTCTCCTAGAAACCCTAACAAAACTCACGAAAGTGATTACTACTTCATCTTTACATACATGTTTATGACCTAAGAAAATAAATGTAGGATTTTTTGTTGTTGATTCAAAATTCTCCTTTGGTGGGTTCTGCGATATGTACGAGTTTGGATTTGTAATCTCTTAGATAGGTTTCTTTGAATTCTCTAAAAGTTTCAATTCTTGTTCCTTATCTTACTTAGGTTTTGTGATTTTAAAGTTTGAAAAATGTTCATTAATAATGTTTGGTTATTTATTACCGAACAAATAAGAAATGTTTCGTTACCTGTTATCGAATAAATAAACAATGTTCAGACTGTATTTTCGAATTTCAGTCATATGTTTGGGAGTTTAATCCCAAAAAAATGACACATAATTTTCATTACTTTTGTCATTTTTTTTTTTCAAAAAATTTACCCTTACAAAGCCAATTTGCTTTGAGCTAAGAACCCTATCAAAGCTATAAGCTATCTCTAAGCTTTTATTGTTATACTTCTCTTATCTCATAGAGTTGCAATTGTTGAAAAAACTTCTACTCATTGTCATTGCTGTGGAAGTATATGTAATCAAATGGTTTCTGCCGTTACTGTCAGAATATTGCTACGAAAGAGATTTTAAGATTTTGATGATGGATAGTTTTGAAAGTATGATTTAGAGAAGATGAATAGATGGTAATAGAGGTCGGTACTCTTATAAATCTTAATTCATGATATAGTAAATGTGTAAACTTAATTATGATATGTGATATTCTAAAATTATTAATGTCATTTTAAATAATTTCATTTAAGGTTTAATGTAATAAAAAATATTAAAAAATAAAAATTTAAAATAATTGATAAAGTGTTAACAAGATCAAGCTTAATAAAATATTTAGCCTGTGTTTGGCAAGTGGGTTTGCAGGTTTTTTTGGCTATTTTAGCCACAAAAAACAAAATAGGTTATTTTAACCATAACAAACAAAACATCACATCCAACCCATAATCATTACATTCTTCTCTCACAAAAAAAACTCAAAAAAGTTAAAAAGCCAAAAAGTCCTTCCCAAACCAAGCTAAGTTAAAAAGCCAAAAAGTCCTTCCCAAACCAAGCTAAGTTAAAAAGCCAAAAAGTCCTTCCCAAACCAAGCTAAGTTAAAAAGCCAAAAAGTCCTTCCCAAACCAAGCTAAGTTAAAAAGCCAAAAAGTCCTTCCCAAACCAAGCTAAGTTAAAAAGCCAAAAAGTCCTTCCCAAACCAAGCTAAGTTAAAAAGCCAAAAAGTCCTTCCCAAACCAAGCTAAGTTAAAAAGCCAAAAAGTCCTTCCCAAACCAAGCTAAGTTAAAAAGCCAAAAAGTCCTTCCCAAACCAAGCTAAGTTAAAAAGCCAAAAAGTCCTTCCCAAACCAAGCTAAGTTAAAAAGCCAAAAAGTCCTTCCCAAACCAAGCTAAGTTAAAAAGCCAAAAAGTCCTTCCCAAACCAAGCTAAGTTAAAAAGCCAAAAAGTCCTTCCCAAACCAAGCTAAGTTAAAAAGCCAAAAAGTCCTTCCCAAACCAAGCTAAGTTAAAAAGCCAAAAAGTCCTTCCCAAACCAAGCTAAGTTAAAAAGCCAAAAAGTCCTTCCCAAACCAAGCTAAGTTAAAAAGCCAAAAAGTCCTTCCCAAACCAAGCTAAGTTAAAAAGCCAAAAAGTCCTTCCCAAACCAAGCTAAGTTAAAAAGCCAAAAAGTCCTTCCCAAACCAAGCTAAGTTAAAAAGCCAAAAAGTCCTTCCCAAACCAAGCTAAGTTAAAAAGCCAAAAAGTCCTTCCCAAACCAAGCTAAGTTAAAAAGCCAAAAAGTCCTTCCCAAACCAAGCTAAGTTAAAAAGCCAAAAAGTCCTTCCCAAACCAAGCTAAGTTAAAAAGCCAAAAAGTCCTTCCCAAACCAAGCTAAGTTAAAAAGCCAAAAAGTCCTTCCCAAACCAAGCTAAGTTAAAAAGCCAAAAAGTCCTTCCCAAACCAAGCTTTTAAGCCCAGGCTAAAATAGCCAAAAAAATCCAAAAAGCTAAAAAGTCAACCCACTTCCCAAACGGAGGCTTAAAATCCTCGGGAAATCCACCTCTCAGCCATTACAATTCTACCACGCGGCACCTTTCAGAATCACTAGTGCATTATCCATTTATACCTATCTATATATAAGGAACATAAAATTATTAAAAATAAAAAAAATCCCACACACATTGGGTCATCCATCCGAGCACAGAGATGGATAACAAAACTCAAATGAGAAAGGACATATTAATTTATAATACTAAGACTAGTAGGAAGTTGTATAGTATTAGACAATCGGCATAGCATAGCATAGCAAAATGTCCATAGCCTTCTCTCAGCAGAGCTTGCTAATCAACGCTCTCACTCCATCCCACAAACCCAACAACAACAAGAACCTGATTCCTCTGAATTCCATACCTATCTCATGTGGCTACCAATCAGATCACCCTAAAAATTCCTTGTAAGATAATTCCTTTCTTGTTTTCTTTTGGGAGTCTTCTCTCCCTTTATTTGTGTGTTTGTTTCCTGAGAAAATAATTTTTGTTTGAATTCACAGAAAAAATGAGAACCCCTTGGCAAAACTGGCAATAGTAACATTGGCAGCTGGGGTTTTGACACTGGGATCAGTTGACCCTGCATCAGCCGCCAAGACAGGCGGCCGAGTCGGTGGTCAGGCCTTCCGTTCATCGGCTCCTCCACTCTCCTCACCTAGAATCAATAATTCAAGGTAGTTTAATCTTCTTTTTTAAGTGCACTTTGTTACTTGTTTCAGTTTTATTTTTTTGGGTAGTTTTACTGACTTCACTATCTAGCTTCATACCTGAATTTTCAAGTTCTGCTCATGTGTTGCCCATTATCAGCAACTTAAAATTCTCACTTAGTGTCTTTATGAAGGTAGTATCTGATGAAAGGAATACTTTAGGGATACACAATCATGAGAAATAACAATAGGGCAAATTACACCCGAAATCCTTATAGTTTTAATTGTATAAATTTCACCTTTAAAGTTCGCATATTGTGTCACTTTAGTGTAATTGATAACAAATTTTGAGAAATTTGACTGTAATCAAGGATCAAATTAGTTTTTTCTCTCTTCAAAGTGATTGCGGGGGAGTTATATCTAATTTGAAATGGTGTAATTCCTTTTGAATGGACCATTTTAAATTCGCATAATGTTTAAATTAATGGGCAACATTGATACAATTGCAATTACAAGGACTAATTGACACAAGAAAATATTGCAATGGCTATGGTTAGAATTTGCTCATAAAAATAATTCCCTGGTCATGACAAATCCATAGGCCATGTAGAGACTGGATGACTAGGCGGGCTGGCTGATGGACTGAAGAAAATCACTAAATGTTGGTATTGCAAAGCTATTTAACAAATTAAAA
The DNA here is from genome assembly GCF_004153795.1 of Camellia sinensis. Lineage (NCBI taxonomy): Eukaryota > Viridiplantae > Streptophyta > Magnoliopsida > Ericales > Theaceae > Camellia > Camellia sinensis. Next base: position 1,419,637 of record NW_021026104.1, read on the forward strand.
AAATTTTGGCCATATATATTATTGATCAGAGCTTTATATAAGTGGTTAAGACACAAATTTGATTGGGTAAATTACACTCACTTTCCTTGAGGTTTGGGAAAAATACAATTAACCCCATATGTTTGACATATTTATACTAACCTCCTTTTTAGTATGGTGAAAGCTGCAAAAACTAATGCAGATGGCGCATAAACACTGAAATTATCAAAGATAAACATACAATTTAGTAGAAAAGATATGACATCATTGTTTTCATTCATAGAAGTAACGAATTATTGATGAAAAATAGCTTAACTATTATTCAAATTAAAACCTCAAAGGGGACCAGTGTAATTATGTCAAAAGTGTGGGGCTAACTTTATTTTTCCCAAACCTCAAGGGAGGTGAATGTAATTTACTCATTTTAATTTAATCGTGGTATGGATTGGAGTTGCAACCGGATTGCATGACCATAGATTTCAGTATTGACAACAAGTTATATAATTTTGTCACTCATTTTCTTATATTAGATGATACTAGGCTTGGATGCTGATGGAAATGGCTGGGATTAATGCTTTGTCATACTTGGGTGTAGTGAGATAGGTTGCTTGAGAATGTGGTCCTAAAATGGTGCGTCGATTCAGGAGTTTCTATTAGGATTCTATGCTGATCACTGATGGATATAGTACTAGATTATATAGTTCGTAACTTGAAGCATGTGGGAATCACAATTCCACTGTGGCAGAGATGTGATTCTATTATTTTGATAGAATTTGAATTTAGCTTGAGACAGCTTGAAGTAAGAAAGGAACTCAAATGAATCACAAATATTCATCTCTCATATTATATAACAGAAGACATTTGTTGGTTTTAACTCTAAAATACACCATGAGATTGTTTTTGGGAAAATGAAGCTACAATAACTCTCGTGTATAGATCTTTTTGAATATTGGGACAAAAGAGTTTATTATCGACAATTCCCTCATCCTGCAAGGTTTAGATAATTTCAATTTTTAGCACTAATTTGTTTCTACTTTTGATTTATGCTTTGAACCTGTGGGAGGTCAGGAAGATGCTTCACATATAAAATTTCCTCCCACTGAAAATCAAGTGACCTTAAATTTTTATTTCTTAGGAAATTAGTTATCAGAAAAAAAGTTACCATTCTGATCAGAGAACTAATTACTTCTAAGTAACAATACTGGACCAAGCTTCTGCATGGATGTGCGTGGCATCTTTTACCCGTGTTTCTCATTTTTTCCAGTTTCTGGGATTTTTTGAAAATCATTGTTGGAATGCTTTTGATGGAAGTTATGAGATTTTTGATTTTCATGTTATTGGCCTTAAAAAAAATAATATGATAAACAACAGCTAAAATATATATATTAAAAATAGATAAGATTAATTTACTTCCTTTACCATAAGCTAGGGGATCTAAATATATGATTCTCACGTTGAATATGGTTAGGTGCATAAGTTGGGAAAATGGAGGTTAGAGTAAATTCCTAAACGAGGTGGCTAACAGTAGTTTTGCTGCTGCCATGGTGGAAGCTGTGGCTGCCTGTGGTTAGATGGAAGAAATAGACAAGGGGTGCCGAAAATTGCTCTAACTTAATATGTTTTGGTCAAGTCCCTTGTTTGGATCCTAGATTGCTGTTAGAGGTAAATATTCTAACAAGGGGGGCTGCTCTTGTGTCCGGTTACTTTGTACGGGATGATTTGCCTCCTTAGCCTTCCTTGAAATTTGGATTTTTTTAAAAAAAAAATTTAGTATTTTTTTCATAGTATGTACTCTCCTTCATGTAAATTCTCCTGCTATATGTTTAATATGAACTGTCTTACTATGAGTATGCTATCCCACAAAAGATCTGTATGCCCTTATTGCCTAGACCTGGTACCTCCTAGCGACAGTAATTAAGAAACAATCATAGTTAGTTGAAGCCAAGGAATTGTTGCCTGGATATTGGGGATGCTAGAACTGGTGAGACACGGACATGTTTATGCTCATCTCATTTTATGTTGATGTCCCGGATAAGATTCTAGCAACTTGCGATATTAAATTGACACACCATATGGGTTGAGCTGTTACTGCTCTATTTACAGGAAGCTGCAAGCCTGCGATTATATATTGGGTACAGATGTCACTCTAAAGTGTCTGAATCTAAAATATTGGCTCATATCATAGCCTAGCAATTTCTTATTGTGAAGGATGGAATGTTTCTCTTTCAAGAAATATTTATAATGAAGCAGCATTTGGAGTTTCCTAATTATTATAATCACATGGTCTCATCATAGGATAATTATACTTTTGACAATTCAAGGACTAAGATGAAAAAAGTGATGACAATTATAAATTGAAGGATTATACACATGCACATTCACATGTTTGTTGGTTTTTCTTCAAGACCTGGCACTTCTTTTGTAATTAAGACATCATAATTCCTTGCTAATTACTTTTTGGTTGTGAGTCGTTCCCAAAAGAAAATTTCTTGGATCTACCCGTATATGGCATTAGCCATCAAAGACAATTATAAATTAGGGAAAATTACATTGGTAGGCCTTGTATTTTAGCCATTGTGTCAGTTAGGTCCCTGTGATTTCAATTGACTCGATTTTGACTCTGAATTTATAATTTTGCCTCAATTTAGTCAAATTGATTACAATTGTTAGCGTGTTTTTATTTATTTATTTTTTATTATTATTATTATTATTATTATTATTATTATTATGAAAAATGTGCACATAAATGGCATGTGTCATATACTTTTATAGACAAAATTATGAACTTGTTGAACTGATTGAGTTAACCTCAATCAATTTAGTGACAATTTTTTTGCAAAAACCTTAATCGGTATTATTAATTAGACTAAATTGACACAAAATCAAAAATTAAGGGTCAAAATTGAGATAAATAAAATTATAGGAACCAAAATGACATAAGAGACAAAATGCAGGGACTACCAATATAATTTGCCCTGTGAATTATGATATTCACTATAAGTTCATAGGCTCATGGAGAGTGTATAGGAAGTGAGTTAGACCCATTTTCTCGAAATCATTTCCACAAATAGATGGTGAACAAAGTATAGTCTAGGATATAAATGAAAGAAATACATGTATTTAGTTAATGAATTTAAGGCTCCGTTTGGATAGATGTAGATTTTAAATCAAAAGGATTTAAAGTTGGATTTTGTAAAAAATATTAGAGAGTTACCTATTATAGGTTAATAGAAAAACTAGAAAAGATGTATTTTAGTACCATCTTTGTAGCTAAAAGGGGAATCATTAGCTTGATTTCAAATAACTACTTAGCATAGTTATTTCAAATGCATCATGATAAAGCTCTCTAGTTTGATCTTAAAATAGTTAAGTAAACTATCAAATCTAAATTTGGGTTACTCTTCTTGCCAAATCCATGCATTTCAAATTCACAACTACAAATGGAGCGTAAGCAAAATGGAAATACCTTCAGGAATTGTTAGTACTATTGAGGCATAGTTGGCAGATGTACATGTAGTTGTCACAACGGCAGTTGTGGTCAAGGTTTCAAGTAACTATTGCAGTTGTTGTAATGGCAACCGTTGTGGTGACACAGTTGCGCAGTTGCGAAGTATAATGACATCTGGTAATAGTTGTGGCAATTAGAAAATGTACCGTTATGCATGTTTTTATTTTTAGGATCGCATGCATTGGAATTTGAAATGGTTTTTTGCTGTTTTATTTTATTTTTAAACATGAGTCAATTTATGCACTAATTTTTATACTACGTTAAGTTGCTATAAACCATGTTTAAGAATCATAAATCATAATTTATTAACATAAATTGATAATGCAAGTAAGAAGAGTGTTTAACAAATTAATCTAAAACAAACAAGATTTAAGTCAATATTCATAAATCTTCAAAAAATCAACTGGAAAAATAATGAAAATGTAAAACAAACATATTTAAGCTCATCTAATCTTGTTTGCAACTCAAATCTTATAGATCTTGAACATTGGATACTAAAAAGTTGTAGATCTAAAATTTTCAACCCAAGGCTGTGTTTTCTATGAGATTTCAACAATTAAAATCTTAAAAAATGCGAAATGGCCTTTTATGGTCAAATATGCTTTAAAAAAACATCAATTACGGTTTTGTAACAATCGTAACAGTTACACTAATGATTTTCATTCACACCACAAATCAGCCGTAAGGATGGTGATAACCACCAATACCATTACATAATTGCATTACGTAATGGCGCCAACCACTTTTTGAAACACTCATTGCGCTGTACATAAGGTATTGCTGGTGTGCATTGGTTGTGGTCGACAGTGGAAGTGATGGTGGTGCCAATACATGATGGCAGTGGTGAATAGTGCTGATGAGAGTGCCATGGCATTGGTTGTGGTAGACAGTGAAAGCCATGGTGGTGCCAATGGATGATGGCAATGCTGAGGGTCACCAAAGCAGTGGCATTACAAAGGGTATAGGACCGAAGAAGCAGAGAGAAGGGATAGAGAGGGGGGCATAGAACAGAGAGAGAGAGAGATAGAGATGGTTTGATTTCTAGGGTTGGAGCATTTTGTCTTTGAATTCTCATTCTTGGGTTTTTTTTTTTTTTTTTTTTTTGGGTCATCTTGCATGAGTGCCTTTGTGTTGATTGTTGTAGTAGGCTGGGACTTTAAAAGACTGATGCAATTGGAAAACATTCAAATTAAGGTGATAATGATATGCACTAGCACAATCATTTTGACCTTTTCTATGCTCTTCAATGTTGCAGTTCAGCCTGAAGTATGAAGGTTCTATATCGTGACACAACTTCATAAAGTTCGTTACCTTGCATGTCCTCTATTTCCGTTCCTCTTCTTTTGCATGTACATGTAACTTTCGCTTTACTATTGTTGATCATCAAATTATCAAGTTCTAGTTCTTTGGTTTCTTCTGTTTGTTATTACCCATTTTTCTTCCATCAAAGCTAGGATATTTCTAGGGGTGGATTGACTGAACGCTGATCTTGATGCAAAACTGCATTATCATCTTTGACAACATGGAGGGGTTTAAATTCTTTGGCCGTCGTCTTGTGTAGGTTTATACTGTTGGAGAGTTTTATTATTAGGAATCCACCTCCTATTATTATTATTATTATTATTTCATCTGATATCTTCCTCATTTTTGCAAACTTCCTTTACTATTTTCTTATTGGCAATACATGTTATTGCTTCACAGGAATGTTAGGAGTGGATTATTTGTATTCACACTGAAGAGTGAAAGATATTTTACTGAAAAAACGAACATATGCAGCTTTATGATATTATTTGTTGGTTTTTCTTTATGGATTTGCTTTCACTTTCTTTACAAAGATGCCATAATTAATTTCAATTTTTTGTAATATATTATTTATTTATTTATTTATTTTTTGAGCAGGACCAATGTTTATATCAATCCACCAGTTGCACCACCCCTAGTTGGTGGATACGGGTATGGATTTGGTGTACCATTTTATGGAGGATGGGGTTGGTCACCATTTTCATTCTTTGCCCCGGGTCCCAGTGTTGCTGTTGGCATTGGAGGTGGATTTGATCTCTTGGTTCTGTTCATATTTCTTGGTGCTGCTTCTGCTGTCATCAGGAGATTCTTTGGATCCAGAGAAGAAGATGATGATTACTAGTAGTGTAAATTAAACTTGTTTATAAATGTATCAAGTACTAAGGTAGTTTTGCTCAGGAGGCTACATATTAAACATCCTCGGCTAGACATAGCATCAAACAACAAAACGTTGTAATTATTTGTATTTCAGAAAAAACATGCAGCTATTATGCACACATTTCAGTAAGTGAATATGGTATAAGCTATCAAAATGAGCACTTGCAATTTCCTCTGAGATAGTAATGCTGATGACGACACTAAACTCAAGAAGGCCTTGTCTAAGACATTTGGAGCTCTGTTTGGATGGTTTTATCTTTCTATTTGCTATCTTTTGTTGCGAAACAGACAGACTAGCTAGTTTCATTACTGCAAATATGAAGCCAGAATGCTGAAATGTTTAAACCGTGCCAAATTATGTTAGCACATTCAAACAATAGTTAGAATGTTTCTAGTTATGTTATGATTCAAGAACAAATATGATAGAACTAAAGCCATAAGATTTGCAGCAAAATAGCAGAGAAATTTACTGCATTACATACAATTAAAAGTTTGAATTTCTATTCAAATACCATGGGTTGGGACTGCATAAAATAAGAAGATGAAATATGAGCACTAACTTGAATTTCAATTCTCTCTTGGGTATTTTCATTTCAACTTTGGTCTTTGGGTCAATTTTTAAATCAGTATTTTACCATTCAATTCAGAAAATGGACAAAATATCCTAGGGAAGCATATCCAGATCGATATCATTGAGGTAGTCATCTAGATGAGAAGTGGGAATATATAGGATTTCTTTCATAGTTCCCGGGAACTGTCTGAGCTGCCAAACATCATTGTTGCAGAAGAAAGCAGCACCTCCAGATTAAGCTTCTCACGCTTGTAGAATCTTTCTAAATATGGGGGGTTAGATAACAGATTCAAAACCACATTTCAATTGCAACAAACAAATGAACATGGATTATCATGACCTTGCTTTATATACCACCAAGTTTCAACTAATTACTTGCATTTCTTAAGTGATGAGCGTAATCTATGCCATCTCCCAGATAGCAAACTCAATGTCATCCGGATGAACATTTGATGCCTTGAATACAAGTTGTGCCGTGACGGAAAAAACAAAAGAAAAAAAAGGTGTGAAAATTTTCTATGAAATCACTTTACAGAGAGTAAAGTATAGTTTGTCTGTTGTTCCATTAATCCATCAGTTGGACAGCTCCAATGGCTGGTATTTTTTCTCTCAATTTCTGTGTTAGAGCGACACGCACTGTCATAACCCCGGCTGCAGGCCCACTTAAACGCACTTTGACAACATAGTCATCAATTTGAACCAGCTCGAGTATTCCTCCTCCTGTGCCAGCAAGGTAGGGTCTTATCTCAGATAGAACCTGAAATATGAGCAAAGTGGAGGAATCCTCAGTAACAAATTCACTTTTCTTATTCATCATCGATAATACAACAGATGTCAGTTGTTGACTGACCTTGTTCTTGCTGCTATTTATTATTATTATGATAACTCAAAGTGTCCGGACTAGTTTATGCGCATCTCGAAAAAAATAATTTATTATGTAAATGAAAATAATTTTGAAAAAAAAAAGTAACCATATTAACGTAATGATTTAGTTGTTTCTTTTTTTTTTTTATTTTATTTTATTTATTTTTTTAAAAGAAGAAGAAGAAGAAGAAGATAAAGGAGGTTTAGCAGAGTATTTAAGGCCTAGCGTTTTCTGCCTAAAATGAACATGCATGATTCATGAAATTGACAAACACAAAATGTAAAGATGCCAATGTTTTCCTTCTTTCTTTCTTTAAAAACAAACTCTCAAAGTTGGAACTAGGTTTTGACAATAGAGCTAACAAAAAAAAGCTGGCTCTGTTATGAAACAAAAAAAAATTGTCACCAAAAAATAAAAAAAAAAAGTTGTACATAATGCACCAAAAAAATATAAAAAATAAATTGTAATTTAATTTTCATAAATGCAAAAGCAACCCAGTGTGCATATGAGAATTTTGAAAGTTCGTAGGACAACAACCTTTGATGCAAAATTTAGGTCACTGCCATTCAACTGGCAGATTACTATTATTACATAATTTGGAATACATTTCTTGAATCTTAAAATTTCTGCATATTATCAGCACTGAATTTTATAATCTTTAAAGCTGGTTTGGCACATGTATACAGTAAAACTGGCATGAATAATGATTTTTAACAGGACAAAATCCATTTAAACAAGCTTAGAGACTACGAGTAAAATGCACAATCAAGCTTTGTTGTAATGTATTTTTCAGTCCTGTGGCCTGTCTTGTGGCATTAAAACATAAAATCCAGTTTCCCAGTTTATAGCATAGCTAAAATATACAACATATGATTATATTAATTGGAGAATTTCATTAGTCTAACCTTTTCAACGTTCTCGTCATTTAACTCAAGGCCAGTCTCGGTGTCGAGGATCTGCTCCACGTCCATTATTTCAGGGATTTTATCTCGAAGACGAGTTTCAATTCCCATCTTGAGTGTCATAGTTGAACTTGGACAAGACCCACATGCTCCTTGTAACTTTAGTACCACAACAAGACCGTCAATTTCATGTAGAACCACATTACCACCATCCGCCATTAGGCCTGGCCGCACTTCATCCAACACCTTCTCAACATTCTCTTCAGTCAGCGGAAGGACACAACTTGGTGAAACAATAACACCTTCACATCACAAAAATACATCGAAATCACAACCTTGATGGAAAATGCCAAGATAATTGAGTTAGATTGTCAAAAGTAATAAACTTGTTTTTTTTAATTATTTTGAGAGTTTTGTTTTTCATGCATGCATGGTGATTAGTGACGTTTATTGTTGCTAGTTATGGAGGAGTGATAAGTTAGGAGAATTTAGCAGTATCTAGTTTTATTTTAATAGTTTTGGATTACAGAGAGGTAATGACTCTTAATATTTGTGATTAATAGTCTTAATATTATAATGCCATAGGTTGTTCCTTGAAATCTATATATAGCTTTGTAGGAATATGAGTGAAAAGTTCTTTAATTCTCTTCCAAATGTTTGATTTGTTTAGCCATTTTATTTCCAACAGTATGCAGCTAAGAGGGAAAAAAAAAAAGTTAAGAAAACAATAGAGAATTCGACATATTTTGAAACTCATTCCAATTAATCCTAACTTGAATGCAATTTTCATAATCTAGGGTCCGAAATTTGTTTGTGACTTTATATTTTCTCCACAATCCATAGTATAGTGTCTCTTTTCACTCACCAATAGTATAGATGAAACAAATACAATAAAGATTCCAACCCAAATTAGTTAAGATAACCTATTTTCAGATTCCATCATGTATTTTCATCAAACAAACAGAGCAAAAGAGGAATGGATAAAAATCAACATAAAATCCTATCAATGTAGCTAGTCTGTTGTCTCTTCACAATGATTCATGTGTTCACTCTAATGAGTAGATACAAAACTCAAACATAAAATCTATCAATGTGGCAAGAACTTGTACATTCTTCAAAATACATCGAGGTTACAAGTAGGTAAAGGAATGATAATTCACTCTTAGTCCATCTCATTCAAGTAAATCAAACCCTAGTTGAATATTGCCACAGTAATGGTTCCCCTCCCCAGGCTAACGTACCCGGGAAAAAAAAATATCGATCCGAATTTACTGTTATAAATACATGGAAATCAATGTAGAAGTGCTTGTAAATTAATTACTTCACAACAACAACAATTTATCAGGAATTAGTCTAATAAACTAGAAGTGAGTTTTTCAAATGATGACATACCTGCACGATTTCTAAGATTACGAACTGAATTGAATCCAAGAAAGAGTCTAGTATGAAATTGGCCTCTGAGAAATGAATTATGTTTTGATGACAAAATACTGCAATCTGCAAAGGGTTTCTAGAGAAAGAAAGAGAAAGAAAAGGATCAATATATGTAGATATATATAATGTATACATAAAGTTGAAGAGAGTTTAATTGTAACCTTGTAAATGGAGTTAGATATTGTTGTAGATGGTGTTGCTCTGAGGCTTTGAGTAGGGGTTGATAGTGCACCCATGTCTGCTATTAAAAGAGAGTTATAATTAACAAGACTTCATTGAATTGATTGAATTGTTTGTGTAACCACTACCCATTACCCTCAAGAGTGTTTGTATGGCATTTTCTGCTTCTCTCACCAAAATCCAATAGAGTAGTGATGGAAGAAGAGATCATGTTTTGGTTATTTACATAAAAAAAGGGTTTTTTAGTTGGTTGACGAATTTACCTATCTTCTCTCCTCACCTCACAGTATAAAAAACAACTCCACACTAATCACACAAGTGTTTGTGGATAGAAGAAGAATCTCAGCTCATAGAAGTGAGAGTAGGATAGGAAGCCACGTCACTGAAGAAAGAAATAAAACAACAAAAAATAAAATAAAACAAATTCAAGATTAAATTGGAATAGTAACATCTACGACTTGGAACCATAAAGGACAAAAATGGCGAAGCAGAGTTGAAGAAACCTGAAAGGCTAAACAAGCATAGTTGGAGTCGCTGCGGTGTGTTCCGGAGTGACCCTATTTACGCATCACATTTTATCTCAAGGTATATCATTAATTAATTATTTTTTATTACAATAATAATCTTATTTAAAAGGACCAAAATGACCACAAAAAAATATCAATACACATCTTAGTTGAATACACAACATTCAATTATCGATCCACTTGCTAATTGTATGTTAGATTCATGATTTGAAATTGGTAATTTATTTTCTAAAATTGTCTCGTTTCATCATAGTTTATGCATATGTAATTTTTTTTACTTCAATTGAAATATCAAAATAAAAATCAGCGTGAAAGATGTGAGATGTGGAATTTGATACAAATAAGTATTATATGTACAAAAAACTATTATGTAAAATTAACTTAGTTATATATATATGAAAAATATTATATAAATTAGTGTTATATATTATGTAAAAAGCTTAATAATTGTTTGGTTACTCTTCATTCAACTAATCGGTTCAAACCGGCCACACCACAAATTCACAATTTAATTATAGATATCAAAAGCTTAATAATGGTTTAAGGTTATTCTCCAATCAATTAATCGGTTGAAACCGCCCACACTGCAAAATCACAATTTAATTATAGATATCAATTTATGTCCCCACTCACATTTCTATTCAGTTTTATATTTCAAATCAATGCAATTCGATGAAATGATTATCGATGTCCAATCAACTTTGTGAGGGGTGGTTTTATGATACTCCTTCACTCTAAACAAGTCCTTGAAAGATCCTTATGATGCTACCTGAAATAGAAGAAAACTTTGGTCGGGGTGCTGGAATTAACACTTCTCAAGTTAGTCTATTATAGAAAGAAGATAAAGTTCTTCAGTTTCTTAGAGTGTAAGTTGTTAGAAAATAGCTTTTTGTTCCACCTTTACCTCCTTTTATAGAGCCAATCTTCTAGATATTTTCTCTCGTAGCTTAGCCCTTAATCATGGCCATGTCAGGGCCCATTTCTATATTATATTTTCTAGAAAAGGATAGCTCGGGCCCACTTAAGGTAGACTGCCATTCTGAGAGACCCGATGTACTCGGCTCATACGCATGGTTTGAGTGCCCTTGGCAATTTCCTCAACCCGTTTAAAGTTACTCGACAATGATATGTTTGAGTCCAGTGGGCTTTAGATGGATCTGGCTCATCACAGATGGGCTTGGGTACGCCCTGTTTGCTAATTAGAAATCCCATTTATTCAACACCAACAATTGCCCCCCGAGTACCTAGCTAGCGAGAATTCAGAGTGGACTGCATACTCGACTCCCACTGGGCTAACTATTTGGCCAATTGTGATGAACTTACTTACACTTGATATACCTTGAAGAAATCTGGAGGCATATTGGGCACACCATTCCACATCTGACATAATGGATGGGACTTGGTGAAGAATATGTAAAGCTTCCTGCTTCTTCGAATTCTTCTCACTCATTAAATGCGATTTCAAAAAGCTGTCTTTACTGCTCCTTCACTTCTGAAAAGACACCACTCTCACGACTCTTCATTCCTATCTCTTTGATTGCAGTTGCTACATAGTCCTCACCGATTGAGTAGTCTTCATTCTCATATGTAAGTCCTCTAAGCTTTTCTCTCTCGCTTTGCTTTCGTTAGTTTACCTTCTCCAACCTCTTCCTTTTTAGTTCACATTTCTGCCATACTGTCGTATTCATTTCACCTATGGCAAACTACCTAAAAGCCCTACTTTCTAAGAGTAGACTCGTTTCTTTCCGTCGTCATTTTGCAATTCCAAACGACGTTTAATTGGAACTCAATAGGGGATGCGGTGGTAAACTTAGAAATGGATGACGCCAGTACCATCATTTTTCTATCGTTGGTGATCACTGAGGGTGGAGTTTGCTTCCCCTTCCACCCCTTTCTCAGATATGTTCTTTACTTCTAAAGGCTAATTTCGTTGCAGCCAAATTTCAATTTCTATCGGATTGTCATGGGAATCGTGGAACTCAACTGCCAATTGGACATAAACCTAGACATCACTACCATTTGGCACTACTATGCCCTTACCAAGTCATCTGGTCGGCAAGGACACTTTTTCTTGAAGGCCAAAGATGTCGACCACAAACTAGTGACCATGCTCGCTAGTGCAGGAAAAAAGGTGGACGATGTCATGGTCCTCGTTCGAGATAACTGGAAATTTGGCACGAGAGAAAACCGCTCGGACCTTATTCCCAGGCAAAATGGTGAACTAGTTGGCCGAGTAGATGCTAATCAGCTTCTGTATTATTCGACTTTCTATTTCTGAATGCTAACAGTTTCTTTCTTTCCATATTTTTCTTTTCGGTGTAGGTAGCAACCTTAAAAGAGCAATTACTTCAGGGGACAAGGTCGTTCTAGCCCAAGTCAAAACTGTCTTTGATTACACTGGACGAAAAAATCTTCAAAGACAATGGCGTGCCACCCATATCCTTCTCCGATATAATCCATCCCACTCCTTTACTGCTGCCGATCACATTCTAATTCTCGAAGGCGAACAACAACTCATGGCTCTTGTCTTTGAATGCTATGTCGACTTAAGGGATATAGGAGTGGGTGAATCTTCGGACAGTGGGAATGGCGAAGAGAACGCCAAGCCAATTGTACAAGTTCAACAAGACACTGATGATCAAGACGCCAAGAACATAAGACTTGATCCGGCTATTGATGTTTACGAGAACGAAACTAGCCTCTCCTACCAAGGCTTAGAATTTGTGCCTTCTCTTGCTCAAGTGAATTTGGAAGGCACTCAAGAAGAGGCCGATATATTTCTTGTTTGGATGATCTGCTAGGACCTAGAGCCAAAGAAATGGTTGGGGAAGCACTTTCGTTGGCTCAATTTGCTAAAAAAAGGAATCTCGAGAGGCTAGTTGTGAAGAAAAAAGTGGTTGGAACTGCCAGCGTTAGCCAAGAGGCCCCTCCACCACTGGTGACTTAGTCAGAAGAGGTCACCGCTCACTCCATCTCCACTGAATCGACACAACAAACTTCGCCTATGACCAAAGAAATTAGAGCTGATCAGAGGGGATCCAATCATCTTGCCAAGTCCACCCAATTGGTTAAGTAGCCAATTGAAAAAAGACCAATAGCTTCACCCGTTCTTGATTTAGCGACGTCGTTCACCATCCAACCAATGACCAAGGGATCGCTCATCGCAACAGGTACTTCAGCGGTGAAAGAGCTTGGAGTTGCACTGACAATGGCTACCGCCATTACTCTTCCATTGGACAAGGCGATGTTCCACGCTAAACCAAACATTGTATCGATCGCTATGGCTGCTCAATCGGTCGTTCTGGTGACTTAGGTCAGCAAATGCAATCATTTGTGTAACTTTAAATTCCAAGAATCATCTTAACTTTTTGCTACTTTTGCAGGCTGTCGAGCGAATTATTGAGATCAATCACTTGCATCATGATGCAATCAAGTTGATCAATCAACTTAAGGTAGAAGTGGCAAGGTAAGACCAGGTCGGCGGCGGCTGAACTGGACGTAGCATCATAGAAGGCAGAGGCTAGAGAAAAGAGGGCCAATGAGGAACGACAAAAGGCTACCGCTGAAGAAGAAAAAACCAAATACGTTGACCTACTTCATTGTGCTGCTGAAGAAAGGGCAAACCTTTTCGACGCAATCTTGAAAACAACAAAGGAAGACCTTGAAAAGCTCAAGGCTGAGGTGCTAGAGGCTAGAAACGCAAGAAAAGAGGCACAATCGGCGATATCTAAGCCCTTTGAGGAGGAAAAAAAGTGGCAACAAAAAAATATACCGACGAAGCTCTGAAGTTTGAGAACTGGGGCTTCAAACACTGGCTTAAGGTGCTCGTAGTTGCACAAGTTATGCTCGACGTGCCGATTCCGTTTGAGCAAGAAGACATTGAGCCCTTGGAATTGGACCTAGAATAACTCTGAGGCAGTTATGCTCGACGTGCCGATTCCGTTTGAGCAAGAAGACATTGAGCCCTTGGAATTGGACCTAGAATAACTCTGAGGCCAACTAGCTAGATTTGGTGTTCTTGTTCTTTGTGTAGCTTGTGTTTTATTTATTTATTTTTCTTTTCTTTTTTTTTGGTTTTGGTTTTGTTTTTCTTTTTGTTGTTGTTGTTGTTGTTAGAATATGATAGGGCCATTTTCATTTGTAAAGTGACTGAATCATGTAACAAGTCAGTTTATGAATGAAAACACTCCATTGTGTACAAAAAATGTCTTTATGAATGAATGTGTTAGAAATACAATTATCATACTAGTCTAACTTGATGCTTGGCTAATCGCCATAACGCAATTATAGATGTAATGTTAAAAAATTATGTAATGCCGAATGGATTCATGTAATGGGAAACATAGGGTAAAAACAAGGGCCGACTTAACTTTGCCCCATATCTGAATCTTAACCGCAAGCTGAGTCATGTTATTGCTGTTTCTCAAATGGGGTAAATTATATGTCGGATAGATTCATATATTTGTCCCTACCCCAATTAGGAACGGATGCATTGTGCTCGGCCAAATAAATGTTGCCAAGTTACAAGCGGGGTAATATGTACGCTGAGTAGATTCATATATCTACCCCTGCCCTGGTTGGAAACAAAGGCATGGTATGCCAAAACGAGCCAACGCGGTGTGACATGATTGGCGACATGTACTTTGATGAGTGATCGGACAACGGACACGCGGAATCATCTTGATGGCATTCAAAATAGTGCTTCTGCGATTGATTTAAAGTTGTATGAACGGTGGACCTCTAATTAGTTTTATTCCTTCACATCAACCGTCACTGCTAAAAAAGTTCAATTTGCCAAAGGTTAGTGATAGCTTAATCCTATCACCGACAAAGTGCCAAACGCAGTCCATGGACCTTCGTGCTTTCAAGAAGTCCACTATTGACGAAACTTTAATGATCGGTTATGTCAGGAAGACTGTTCTTCAATAGTAGAGGGAAGGGTAAGAGTTTCGAAAGTTGGACGCAAAAATGAACCAACAAGCGCCTAGTGACTCTGCTCGCAGAAGTGCAGTGGAACTTGAGGGGCAGAACAGACGTTGGTCGCCCAAGCAACAAGGAACAGAGATGAGAGATGATCGAAGCAGATCTCCCAAGAGTGGGGTTCACTAGAAAGAAGGCAGTAGAACCGCTGGTGCTCAAGCCCCAATTTGAAACGAGCCGAATAGGCCGCCACGTCTATTGTGCTTCTTAGTTTTTATTGGGAATAAGCTAATCACCAAAGCCAATTCAATTGTCCATGACCCGAATGTGGCAGTTGAGTTTATGCGGAAAAGCTTCCCCCCTAAAGTACACCAATCAATGACCAACCGGGGCGACTATGAGGTTTTCTGAGAAGGAGTTCATAGGGCTATCAAAGGACTCTATAGTTCATACGAAGTAGACATACGCCTTCATGCTGCCCAGAAGGAAATTGATTACAAGGATGGGTGAATCTGAAACTTGGAATGTTGACTTGAGAAAGCTGATAAAAGAGTAGAGAACGAGGCTAGTAAAGCTAGAGTTGTAGAGCTCAAAGCGGCGGGGGCAATAGACTGGCAACATTGAAGAACAAAAAAACACAATGCCTTATGGATTGGGCGATGGCCGATTGTGATACTGCCATTATTTTTGTAAGAGAAGCCATTAAGAGCCGAGCCTATAATAAAGGCTTCTTCGAAGGAAGAAAGATTAGTATAAATTCCACAAGGAAAAAGCTGGCTGACGATGTCTACCGATGTGAAAATTACGGTTTCAAGCACGGATGGACAAAGGCCCCTCAAGCGACGGGTGTAGATTCTATTTCGTCGTTATACCAGAGCTATGTAGTGTCGCTCGAAGCCTATGATGCCGAGAATATGGATGATGAAGATGAGGACACCAACCCTGCATAAAGTTACACGGCGGCCACAACTCCAGTTTGATTATTGGGTACAACCATTGTAAGGATTGTAACTAGAATGCCGATCAAACTTAGAGTAAAAGTATTTGTGATAATGTAATTTGAATTTTTCATGATGTTATCTTAATAAAAGTTCAACAGTTATGCTTGTTTGAAATAATTGGACTAATTATGCCTTTAAATTGTATACTTGTAATTAAAAATGGCACTTTGTAGAGTGCTTTGAATTCAGAGGCTTTATCAATGGTGCTTCGTGCCGAACACGAAGAGTGCTCCAAATTCAGAGGCTTTTAGTGATAGTTCTTCATGCTAAGGACGAAGAGTGCTCTGAATTTGAAGACTTTCGTTGATTATCTGAATTGAAGCGAAGCAATAAATATGAAACAAACAAGGAACAGAGGTAACATCTTGTATCATTGATTGTACATATGCAAAGTAATATACATTTGAGATAAAAAAGGAAAAGAATCGACACTAATGATAAAATTTACGAAGATGGGTCGAATTCCAAAGACAGGGTAATCTTTTGTCGTTCATATCTAAGAGGCGATATGTCCTTACATCGACGATGGAATTAATCTGATAATGGCCATCGCAATTTGGGCCGACTTTACAATCAGAAGGATTTTTGTTGGCAGCCAACACTTTTGTAAGGATCAACTCCCTAGCAGTATAGCGGCAAAGATGTATGCGTTGATTGTATGATTTGGCGAGCCACTGTTAGTATTGTGCCATCTTCACACGGGCTCGATTTCGGCACTTCTCCACTAAATCCATATCTAGTGCCAGTATCATGTCATTCCTGCCAGTATCGAACGCCCTTAATCGAAGAGTCGACAAGCCGATTTTTAATGATATGATTGCCTTGTTACCAAAGCACAAGGAGAACGGAGTCTCCTCCGTAGATCGTCTTGGCATAGTTCTATGTGCCCACAATGCGCTTGGCAACTCTTTAACCCATTTTCCCTTCGCTTTCTCTAGTTGTTTATTGATGTCGTTCAGGACTACCTTATTGGAAGCCTCTTCCTATCCATTACTCTGGGGATAAGCTGATGAAGGGAAGTAAGATCGAATCGCATACATGTCGCATAACTCCCGGTTAATGCCATAATCAAATTGGGTGCCGTTGTCTGAGATGAGTGCTCTGGGGATGCCGAATTAGTTATGATGTTTTTGCAGACAAAGCGTTCGCTGTCGGTGTCCCCGTATATGCGACAATGGTTTTACTGGTGATTAGGTCAGTGTAGGATCTCAGGACAAAGGCCAAAGGGAGGCATTCCCTCCTCTGTTAATGGGGATCACTTGGAGAGGAAATAGATGGGCCAAAGCCCTTAACAACAACATAAACAGATATATACAAAATATATTTGCCCAAAGAAACAAATTGAATGGATCAAAATCAAGAACAAATTCAAGCCCAAAAATAGATAGGAACCTACATCTTCTCTGTGTGAATAAGGGCAAGTCAATACCCAAATCTATGTTATTGAGTGAAGAACGTAGATTAATGCAAATCATTTCTTGGCAGAAGCCTTGCTTACTAAAACAAGGGATTCACCAAATTCATTGAAAACTCCTCATCTAGTCATAGAACAATGATGGTAACACCCCTTTCTATGTTTAACAATTATTGAGAAGGGAGATTTCAATTTCTTTTGACCTAAAATCTCTTGTTTTACTTCCAAAATACTCAATGAAAATAGAGAACAACACTTACCAACACTAAATCCCATGGATCACTCAAGCAACCTCATGAAACAACCCCTAACACTCATTATCATTGAGTTAAGAGTTGAAACACATAGATTAGCACACTTGTAGATGAAGATAAATGGTGTAATAAGGAGAAGAGTTATTCTACTTATTGAACTTGTGAATGAATGGCTAAAATTACTCCCAAGCACATCCACAAGGATCCAAAATATATGACAACTATGCATTTAAAGCTAAGGAAAGCACATCCACAAGGATCCAAAATATATGACAACTATGCATTTAAAGCTAAGGAAGGCAAAGAGGTAAAGAAATTGCCGTCAACTCAATGGACAAGTGGCTAAAGCTAGTCCCTCCACATCCATGAGGAATTACAACAATCACATAATGAAAAAAAAAGCTTAAATTAAGAAGAGAACTAGACAGAAGATGATCCAAGGGTTCAAGGTTTCACCTCTTGGATAGGATGAGCCTTTTTGTTCATAAACTCCCTTTAAGGTCCCTCAAGAGCTTTTAGGGGTGTTCTTTAATGTCCAAAGTCCTTTGTCCATAGCTTACAATCAAGCTTTAATGAAGAAATAGGTGTTAAGGTTGAAAGTGGTAGGTGGGAGATAAAAAAGAGAGAAAGGCTCTCAAGCTTGTCTATCCTTAGGCGATCTTTTTTTCCAACCCTTTGAAAAGAGCTGGCGAGCTCTATATATAGAGCTCAGGCCATAGGTATGCAAAAAAAAAAGTCGAAATCCCCGAAAATGCTCTATACCCAAAACATTCAATCGGCCAAGCATCCCAATGATAGCCCAAGTGCTTTTTTAGCTGGCCATCATTTGGTGTTCGGCCAACCAACGGACACATTGTCAGATCAACAAAAGCAAGTTAACTTGAATTGAAAGGACAAACAGGCATTTATGAAGATTTCATCCTTCTCATTCGCTTCCACTATGTTCTTCTCTTTGTTTGTTTGAAAGAATACAACGCCTTGATTTTAAAAATATGAGAAAAGCGTCATGACGAAGACGAACACATCGGTCGGTTTTGTGGCCAACTTATTAGTGGAAGGCACAGTATTTTGTGGGATCATGGCTTGCAGGTAAGGGATCTAAAAGAGTCCTAGGGGCGACAGGTTTGAGGTGCTCCTTGTCTATGAGGATTTGCATGGATTTAGACAAGGACATGTGAGGTGGATAAAAGGTTCTTTGGGCGTGAGTGGATTGGGTATTTTGCATGGTTCCGTTGAAGAGGTCTACAAGGACTTGGGTTCCTATGGCACAAATTTCAGTGGGTTTAGTGTTGGATGATGGGGAGGTGGTATTTCTAGTGAACGGCTTCTTTTGAGGCTGAGTTGTGGCTTCTATCTTGATGATGCCTTGGCAGAGGCAACATGATGCTAAGCAATAACTGGTGCAGATTCTTAACAATGGTCCTCACTTGATCCTTTTCATCAGGCTGATTGGTGATTCTTGCTACCTTAGCCCACCATATTGTGATTAAATCATTGAAGCTCTCACTAGGCTCTTGCTTAGTGGTTTTAAGCTCCCTCATGGCTTCCAGCTGAGTATTGTAAAAATATTAAGCAACAAAAGCCTTGGCCAGCTCATCCCACTTCCACTTAATATTATTATCGAGTTTGGCATACCAATTATTAGCCACTCCAGACAAAGTGCAACCAAACAGAGACAGAGTTTGTTGGCGGGTAAGTCCTATGCGCCTCAGGATGTTGGAAAAAACTCGAACATGAACCATGGGATCCCCAGAGCCATTATATCTATCTGCGTGTGGCATTTTGAATTTTTCAAGAAGACAGACAATCCCCTCCCCTAAGCCAACATCTAGGTGCAGTTAGGACCCTTGGCCTTTTTCATAGTTTTCTTCAATTTGGTTATCCTGTCAGTATTGACGTCGAGATTCGGCATATCGATCTTTGCTTCATCCTTTGTTTGATATAGGGTTGGGATGAGAATGAATGACACTTTCTCCCTCGGTACTTGTTGTGGTTCTAGCAGTGGCAGTGGCGGTGCAGCTGTCTGAACTTGCAGTTGATTCAAAATCTAGGCTTGGGTGTCCACAGTCATGGACAAGGTGTCCATAGACCTTTGAAGTGCGCAGATCAAATTCGTTAATTCTTAGGCCTGGGCCATTGAGATTTTGAGTTCTGGACTTGGGAAACTGAAGTGCTCTAGGCTAGAAGGAGCTAACCAATGCGGGCGAGCCTATTTCGAACCCACTAATTCTAAATTGGGCTGAATTGTTCGACTGGGCTTGGGTTTGGGCTTGGGCTTGGACTTGGATTTGCGGATCTTTCTTTCTAGTGGCCTGAGAGAGATTAACATAGGCTTTCCGTTAACTATTTCTTGAGTACGAGACAAACAACTGAGTCTGGCCCACTTTGCTTGGGAAATTTCTTTTCTAGGAGTGATGTTTGCAATAACCCTGAGAATGAACCCAGTCAATTTTAATTTACATTTACCATCAGATCCTCATAATCATCATCCCCACCCATTAGGTGATAGTTTCCCAATTAAGGAAATTTTGAGAAATTTTCTAAGGGTTCCTACCAGAATGATCAACCTAAATAATTGCCTCTCCAATTACCTTTCCATTATTTTATCGGTTTACCAAAAGAGTACCCAATTTGTTTCCAAAATCATATATGATCAAGTTACAACTCCTATATTGTTTTTTTTTTCAAAACAAAATCTCTTCTTTTCTTTTCTTCATCTTATTTATTTATTTATTTATTTATTTATTTTCAAATTTCAAAACTTCCCTCTCTTTTTTTTTTTCTTTGAAAAATTCTGAGGAGTTCAGATCTTATTCCAAGGAATCAATCAAGTAATCATCCAAGAGGTCTATGTCCAAAGATTTGGGGAACACCACTTCCGGCTTTGGCTCGCTAGCAAGCACAATGTACTTGTTGGGGTCATATGTCGATGTTGATTGTTCTTGCTCGTTTCCTGGCATTTCTTCAGCTGGTTCGACTTTGTCAAACACGAAATCCAACCACTAATCTTCAGTAAGGCCTTCCCTTTACGTTGGTAATCTTGGCTGGTTTAGCTACTCTTCAAGTATAACTACACTTCTGTTTGCATCTTACGGACCGACATTAGGCTTGCTTGTTGTAATGCCCCAAAATCTGAGATCGTCAAATAAGTACAACAAAACAACACAAGCAGGATAGACAACCAAAACACCTTAATACACATTTATAATTAGAGTTAATATCATAGATAACTCGTTTGTTATTCCATTACAAGATTACAAAACACTGCCAAATCAAAAGTCAAAAAAAAAAAAAAAACTAGTCTACGCCTTCAAGTGACCCACGATTCCAACATTTCATCTTATTTGCCTTCGAAATAACCTTCACCATCGTAAACTGCTTTATCACCTGACACGACACGCCATGAGCTTGGAATGCCCAGTAAAAAAGCACACACCCTCCTATCTTCTACCAACCAATCAACCATACACAGAAGAAATTGGGTAACATAAAATACAGTATTATAATAAGATTTTCTAAATTAGTAATTAGACTAGACATTTAGAATCCCCCAAAGAGATCCTTCCTCCCAACCACAAGGATTGGACACCAGACTATTCAGAACTCCCCATTTTGCTGTTTTGCAGACCTTACCACCAATGCCCACATCGATTACATATCGGGCAGCGACATTTTTGGACCTCAAAAGGGACAGCCAAACAAGTGGGCTTGCTTACACCCAAATCGTGCCTAGGGCTCACTTACACCCTACACATACCATACCAAAGGGCTCACTTACACCCTAAAACCACCGCATAGAGTCTGAATACCTCTGTGCCATCGTAGGGTTCGCTTAGACCGCTTGCGCAAGACTTAGCTCATTTTCTATTAATTTCATCACAACTCATGTCATTCATATGTGTATTACATAAATAATTCCAAAACACTAGTGTGAACGTCACTCATTACCAACCCCCTTTTCATTTCCTTTATTTTAGATATTTTGATAAGCGAGTTAGTCACATTTGGTAATATAAACGAGCATGAGGCAAACATAAGAGAGGAAATATGGCTCATGATATTCATACATAAGTATGGTAAGGAAAGCAAGCAACATTAAGTATCTTTGAAATACTTAGAAACAAATAACCCAATAAGGCACAATTTTCAGCACTTTTTAGAACTGCAGAGTTGAAAAGAATGCTTTGGTAAAAATACTTCCAGGTCATATTAGGGGCTGAAATTACACAGAAACAATAAACAACATGTCTATTTTTAGTTTCAATTTCAAAATTTGCACAGCGCATCTAGAAATTCATCTACAAGCGATGTTCAAAAACCTGTCCAAATTTGTCACCTTTTGGGAAAAATTAGCTTTCCTCTCAATCTACTTGATGATTTTCACCCAAATGAATGCTATTGGAAAGAGGACTCATAATTCTAACTTTTGACAGAAGAACCAACATGAGATGATTTTTTTGAAATTTTATAAAATTGCAAGAAGTGGACTATTTTTAGAGACTCACGACCAGATTTTTTTAAACAAAACATCTATGCCCTAAAAACACACAGTGAGGGGATAATAAAATTACCATAAGCTCTAAACACACCAAATATTCTATATTAAATTTATACTTGATAAATATATAAATTTGATATTTCTTTTAAAATAGAGAAGTTGCAGTAGTGCGTATTTTGAACAAAATTGCAAGACAATGTCACCAAATCATACCCACACTTGCATACACACCAAAAACCCTATTTACCATTAATATATAACACAAGAGAGCATACTCGACAATAGAATGAGATGGGTGAAAGAATTGGAGAAGACAAGAGAGAGAGGTGTGGTTCTTACATTTACTAAAAAAAACAACTTTTCTTCCTTCTTCTTCTTCACTTCCTTGTAGTTTACAATCTCCTCTTCTCACCCTCTCCTTGGCTGCTGAAAATATGTGTAGCGAATGGGGAAAATGTTCTCAATTTATAGGCAAGGGATTTAGGTTGAAAAGACAATTTTTCCCTTAATCAATTATTGTTCCTTAATGGCTAAGAAAATTATCTTAATGACTAAGGAAAATAGAAAACTAATAATTATCTTCATATTATTCTCAAATCTTCTAGGTGGTTCCACAACCAAGTTTTCCCAAAATAATATTTATAAATACCTATCTAAATACTCATTTTCCAATAAATAATAAATAAAAGAAAAGAATAAAATGCATGAATTAATTTAGAGACTAGGGGTTAAAATAAATAAAAACTAAGTGTTAGGGGTATTTTCAAATATAAAATGGAGTTCTAGCATTTAATTATAATACAAAATAAAATACAGAAAATTATTCTTTATTGGACCATTTTGTAAATTTTTTTTTTGAAATTGGGGACTAAAATGCAATTAACCTAAGGGTTAGGGTTTCAAGTGTAATTATCAAAACTTAGGGTCTCTGCATTTGCATCATGAAGGTCCAGTATGGGTCCAACTCATTTACTTGTAACTCCTTTTGGATGAGAGCCACCACTATTTCTTCAGGTATAGGTGTTGTTGGCTTGGGCAAGTTGGCTAATGTGATGTATTGGCTAGGGTTGAAGGTGGTTATGGTGGTTTGTATGGCACTGACATTAGGAGATGGAGGGATGATTTTTTATGTTCGAGCACTGGGTTTGTGGTCGCATTTGGATTTTGTAGGGGTGTTGTGATCTTGTTGTCAATGAGATCCTGGATCTCATGACGAAGTCAAACACATCGGTCAGTCTTGTGGCCAGCTTGTTAGTGGAAGGCAAAGTATTTTGTGGAATCATGGCTTGCAGGTAAGGGATCTAAGAGAGTCCTAGGGGTGACGAGTTTGAGGTGCCCCTTGCCTATAAGGATTTGCATGGCTTTAGACAAGGACATGTGAAGTGGATGGAAGGTTCTTTGGGTGTGGATGGTTTGGATATTTTGCGTGGTTGCATCGAAGGGGTCGACAACGACTTGGGTTCTTATGGAATGAATTTTAGTGGATTTAGCGTTAGATGATGAGCAGGTGGTATTTCTGGTGAATGGCTTCTTTTGAGGCTGAGTGATATTTTTTACCTTGATGATGCCTTGGCAGAGGCAACACGATGCCAAGCAATGGCTGGTGTAGATTCTTAATATTGGTACTCGCTTGATCCTTTTCATCGGGTCGATTTCTCATTCTTGCTGCCTTGGCCCTCCATCTTGTGATCAAATCGTTGAAGCTCTCATTGGGCTCTTACTTAGTGGTTTTAAGCTCCCTCATGGTCACTTCTAGCTGAGTATTGTAAAAAGATTTAGCAACAAACGCCTTGGCCAACTTATCCCACTTCCACTTAATCTCATTATCGAGTATGACATACTAAATATTAGCCACTCCAGACAAAGTATGACCAAACAGAGATAGAGTTTGTTGGTAGGTAAGTCCCATAGGCCTCAAGATGTTGGCAAAAAGTCGAACATGGACCATGGGATCCCCATAGCTAGTATACCATCTATGTGTGGCATTTTGAATTTTTAAGGAAGACAGACAATCACCTCCCTTAAGCCAGCATCTAGGTCTGGAATGCAGTTAGGACCCTTGGTCTTTTTCATGGCTTTCTCCAATTTGGTTATCCTATTAGCATTGACATCGAGATTTAACACATCGATCTTGGCCTCATCCTTTGTTTGATATAGGGATGGGATGAGAATGACCGACACTTCCTCCTTCGGGACTTGTTATGTTTCTGGCGATTGCGGCGGCAGTGTAGCCATCTGAGCTTGCAGTTGATTCAAAGTCTAGGCTTGGGCATCCATTGTCACGAACAGGGTCTCGACAGACCTTTGAAGCAAATCAAATTTGTCAATTCTTAGGTGTGGGCCATTAAGATTTTGAATTCTAGACTCAGAAAATTGAAGTGCTCTAGGCTAGGAGGAGCTGACCATTGCGGGCCAGCCTATTCCAAACCTGCTAATTCAAAATTGGGTTGAACTGTTCGGTTGGGCTTGGGTTTGGATTTGTGGATCTTCCTTTCTAGTGGTCCGAGAGAGATTAACACGGGCATTCTGTCAACTATATCTTGAGTATGAGATAGACGACTGAGTCTGGCCAACTTTGCTTGGAAAATTTCTTTTCTAGAAGCGATGTTTGCAATAACCCTAAGAGTATGTGAATGGACCTAGTCAATTTTAATTACATTTACCATCGAATCCCCATAATCATCATCACCACCTATTAGGTGATAGTTGCCCAATTAAGGAAATTTTGAGGAATTTTCTAAGGGTTTCTACCTGTAACACTTTGTACTTCATGGACTAGTGGGATTGGTCTTGACACTTTTATTATTGTACTTGAAGCCTCTTTGGTTCATTTTGAGATATTGATTGAGGCGGTATCATAATGGTAAAGTAAGATCGAACCAAAAACATTGATTCGGATAATTGTCCCATGACTAGTCTTCACTCTTTTGCCTTTTCTCTTTCTACACTTTTAATTTGGATGTCAGGTTAGAACCATTCAAAATCTTGTTTCTGGGGCTTCAATTTGGACACAAGAATGACCTAAATTCCTGTTTGAAATTTGGATACCTGTGTTGGAAGCAAGTCCGCTCAAGCAAACTTTTAACTGCTCAAGCGGTCAGCGCAAATTCTGGCACTTTAAAGTCACTTTTTGGCCCAAAATCTTTATTCTTTCTACCTCTCTTCTCTTCCTCTCCTCCATAACCGAAACCATAGAGCTCCAAACACTTGATTTCTTCAATATTTCCCTTAAATCCACCCTAGATCCTTCAAGAAAATAGAAAAACAAGTCTAGTTCGAGATATCTACCGATTTTTTCTCATTTTCATTGAAATTTCAAGGGAGTTTCCATCTTAAGCTTCCATTCTTGAGGTAGGGATATCTTTAACTTATTATATCTTTAATTTGAGAACCACATGTAGTAATTTCATTAGATATTCACCTTTGTAGATATATATATATATATGTATGGATTGTGTTTGCCAATAAATGATTTGGAAGGATGTGGGCAATAATTCATGATTATGGATGGAATCATGTCTATTAATGATGATTATCGTTGTTGATGATGAAAATTAGTCTCTAATTCATGAAAGAGAGAAAACCCCTAATTTTCTACAAACCCTAGTTTTGAAACTTGTTCAATAAAGAGGGGTTTTGCTCAATTGATTTTTAAAACATGAAATTGGGTGTCTTTATTCGACTTTGAGGATGAAATATGAATTATTGAATTGTTGTGAATTGAAAGCATCCTAGGAGAAATTGAAAACTTTAAATTCATGCATCATGTACATTACTTAATTCTTCTTGTGATACTAATTTGTATGAATGGTTGGAAGAGTAAAAAGGAGGTTTTTCCCAATTGGCCTCTAGAACCTAAAATTAACTGTATTTACTTCACTTTGATGTTGAAAAGTTAGACTTTGAGATTTTTACACCAAAAATGGAGATGATGATGTTTATGAATTGAAGAATTTTCTCATTGTTGACATGTAAACTATTAGATCGTTGTGCATTGAAATTATTATAGGGAAATTGAGATTTGGGAAATTCATGCATTATAAACTTTAAAATTTTTATCTTGTGACTTTTAAAATGTTGGTGTATTGAATGAGTTGAAAGGGCGTAAATAGTTTGTGAGTTTGGGTAGTGAGTGAGGTTTGGTTGAGTTGTGTAAAGTAATTGGTACCTAATTAAGCGGGGAGTCAAGGTGCCCAATTGCCCTGTCTACGCATATCGCTAGACAAATGTGGGAAAATGTTTTTGGGTGCCCATGAGCCCGCCATTTTAGGAGTCGGAAAATGTGGAAAAACATAGTTTTTGGGTGTCCACGTCCTTGCTCTTTCAGGAGTCGGCAAATGTGAAAGGGAAAAAGGTTTTTGGGTGTCCACGAGACCGCCGTTTCGGGTCAGCAAATATGGAAAAACATGGTTTTTAGGTGCCCATCACCCCGCCATTTCTAGAGTGGGAAAATGTGGGACTATTTTCAGTATACAAAATATATAATCTATTAAATATACTTCCTACTGTGCATTCACTCACCCCTAAAACTAACCATTTTCAGGAAATGAAGTTAACGACCCACCTAAATGATTTACTATGGAAAACAATTTGGATGAAGCATGAATGATCTCTTGTTTGATGTTTTGTGTTGAAGCCTTGGGGTTATTTTGTATAAATCTTAAGGATTTTATTTTTAAATCATGGACACTTTCGATATAGTGTTGTCCCTTTTTGATTTCTCTATTTTGCATAGCTTCTTAGATTTTGAACTATTTCATTTTAACCATGGATGTAAACTGGCTGTATTGGAATTGTATTATTATTTCTTTATCTACTGTTTGTATAAATGTGGATTGAGATAGGGGAACAGGATTTGGGAGGTATTTTCCCAAGGTGTTACAAATTGGTATCAGAGCTGACCAAGTTTGAATACATTGGGCTCGTGGGAAGTGACGTTTGTCATAATAGGTTTACTAGGCTAGGATGGGGTGCTTATATGCTTCGAATGCTTTGTGTGTTTATGTGGCTATATGGGTATGGGGTTAAGCTTCTAGGATAGAACTTGTGCCTATTACATTCATCGAAATCCTTTTGGAAAGGCACCTGGTCAATGCTTTTTCACTTGGAAGTCTTTGAGCCATTGAGTGTCGTGGGACAAGTTGATATCTTAGAAAAGTGATCCATATGTGCTCTATGTGACTTTGTGCTTATGTGGTTTTCCTTATGTGGTGTAGATATATGTATAGGTGTATGTTTAACTCAAATGCGACGTGTGGGAATTTGTGCGGAGTATTAAACTGTGAGTTGATTTTGTCTTTACCTTGAGGATGTTTCTCCCTAGGCCAGACTGATGTGTTAATATGATTTAGAATTTACATTGGATCATAAGCTAAATGGTTTTATAGAATTATGGGTGTATGTGTGACCATCAAATGGTGGAGACTATGATGCATAGTAAATGGTTAGTCATTTTGTGGAGTAGCTATTTCTAAAGTCTTACATCAAATTGTTGAAGTGAGCTATATAAAGGATTTTGGAGGTAAAGCTGGTTAGAAATTAAACTAGTTGTAGTAGTACAGTGTTGAGGCTTTAATGATAAGTGGCGTAACTTAAAGTAAAATGTCCTAGAGTGATGATGTCAGAACAAGTAAAAGCTAGTCCAAATTTTTTTTGGGATGAACTAAGTTAATTATGGTTGGAATGCTCTAATTGTTCGATTGACTATTCATGAGGATTGTGTTGGGTCTTAGGCCAATTATCTTGGTATGTATTTAGAAATATGTGTGGTCTTAACATGAAAGAAATTGTAGGGTGTAGTAAGAGATGCGTTTTTCAGAGAGTTTATCTAGTGTAAAATCTTGTAACAAGTTATAGGTGAATGAAGTAGGTAAAGAATTTTGGGATGAGAATGAATATGATTTAAGTTGCACTGTGTGATTAAATTTCTAGTGATGGAAAATAGTGACCTATGAAATTGTGTTATGAGTATTGAAGGTAAGAATATGTAGGCTAGTTTTGAATTCCTTTGGGATTAGTAGGGTCAATTGTTTTGGAGTTGTTTGTTGATGTATTTGAGTGTGGTAGATGGACATTTACCATGATGATAAGTAATTGTGTTAACCAATTTGTGCTCTTAGAGAAACTGATTTGGATGAAATTGTGAGAATGTTATGATTCAATAAAGATTGTGACTAGCTGTTTTGGGATAGTTGATGCGATTGTAATTTGATCATGGAAATTTGTTAGTGGTTCACTGAGAGTAATTAATGTTAATTTTTAAAGTTACCCTAAGCTAAAAGTTATAAATTGTGAAGATCAGAGATGTACATGTTTATTCTGAGTTAAGTTTGTAAAGCTGTACAATGTGCTAAAACTATAAACAAAAAGAAACTAAGCAAAAATACAATAAATCAGCGCTGGTCGCCTTAGGCCCAAGAAGCCCTCTTCGTCTTCTTCCTCGGAGGAGAGGACTCTGGGGCACTATCTTCGTCAGCGCCGCTGTCTGAATCTGAACCAGAGTCTGAATCAGAGCCATCTCTGCTCTCCGCCTCGGAGCTCGGCTCGGCATCGCCCTCACTCTCGAGTGAATCTAAATGCTAACTCGCTGCCTCCTCAGAGTCGCTCATCTCACCATCATCATCACTCAGAATAGGCTCTAAAGGACCACTCCCGGCTCGGGTGCCCTTAGCTCTGCCTCGGCCGTGTGCTGGAGCCTGTCTCTCTCTCCTTCTTGCTACTAGAGGAGGTACTGTTGGTGCAGGTGCTGCAGCCACCGTCGGTGTACCCAGGATGGGTGGGATCTAAAAAGGATAGATGTCACATATAAGTCTCAGTGTGTATCAGATGTGAGCATGGTATGCAGAATGAGTATATGGAGAAGTTAGATACAATATGTGAATACAATATGCAAGTGCAGTGTGTCAGATGTGGTCTATTGATGCAATGTATCAGTGTAGTTTAGGAAGTTCTCAGCTAAAATGTCAGTGTCAGTGTGTCAGTGGAAATTTAATGCTTGGAATGTAACAATAAAGAAGTTACCTGAATACCGCAGATGCTGAATAATGTCTCTCTCCTCTGCACCATCCCCATCAGGGAGGCTGTCAACTCGAGAGCCTCCCCGCGTACTTTACGAAGACCTATAAATGCAGTTTGAATGATTAGTATTTGGAAATAAATATATCGAAAATGAAATATGAAGTGCAAGTGCTAAAGTGTGGTTCATACCGGAGTCGGGCCTTGGACTCCGACAAGCTCATGACCAACCGCTACGGGCTCGATCGAGACCTGGTAGGCCTCCCCGGTGTGTCGCCAGCAAGTCAACGTAGTGGGAAGCTCTGGCCTATCAGCCCTCTGCCCCGCTCGGGAAGCCTTTCTACCACGGGCTCTACTCACTTGAGTCACTTTGTGCCTCACTCTCGCTGTAGGAGCTCTCGCTTCCTCATCTCCACGAACACCCATTAGGGGCGGCATTAGATGTGTCAGGATGAAAGCTGCATAGTCGCCCTCTACTCAGAAGAAGTCTACGTCAAGGCCCACTATGAATTAGATGACCTCCTTAACAGATAGGCTCTCTGTGGACCACATAGACTCTGGTGGAGGCATTAGGACGACCGGGTCTGGCACGCCCGTAATCTGGTGCACGAAGCGCTCACCCAAAAACCAAGCCTAACGGACCAAGCCTTTAAGCAGAATATGGTGGCGGGAGACAGCCAAGGTGCCAGCAAACTACTCCCGGATCCCCCTTGGCATCAAACCCCATGGCTGCCATGTGATCTGCAAACAAAAGTTAGTTATTATCATTTGTCAGTTGTGAAGCAGAACAAATTCAAAGCAAAAATGAAATGACTATGTTTTGGATTACCTCATGGGCGGCTACCGTGTCAAAGTACCGCCGGAAGAAGGTGAAAGGCTCACGAGTCCTACGGCGAAGTTGACCGTTGTGTATCTGCAAGTAGGGTACCATCAACGAAAGCTCCACTACAGGCTCCGAGGCGAGAGTCAGAAAGTATGCGTATACCCATAGTTGCAGAGAAAATGCAGTGGTATGTGATCAGTGTATGAACAGTATCAAGCAGATGCAGAAAGTGAAAAACAGAAAACACAGTGTATGAATAGTGTTGAAATAGGCGTAAAGCAGAAACTGTAAAGAAAATATAAAGTGCAAAGAGGGAATTGAGATGTGTACCTCCCAAGCTCGCTAGTAGCCTCCAATCAGGTCTCCTTGTAGATGGGAGGTAGAGTTCATGTATCCGCACAGCGTAGTGAGGCTAGCTCCACCCCAATTGTAAAAACAAACCTGAGGAAAGGTTACCAAGGAATACAGGCAACAGTGTTCCACCTGTTTGAAAACAAGGTGGTACCGAAGACGAACATCAAGAAGCCCCTGGCGTACTTCTCGGTCTCCTCTATCGTCTCAGGCTCAGTCCCTCTGAATCACCCAACAAACCAAGTGTACTTGACCATCCCTGTCTGGTATATGGTTGGGTATGCCCCCAGCAGCTTGAACTAGGCCGCCTCTCACTCCTTCATATCTGTATCAATAGGGATCGGATTGCCCCATATATCTAAGTCGGTGATCATGGCAAAGTCGTAAGAAGTCATTGTCATCTCCCCTACAATGGAAAAATGGAAGGAGTTGGTGGTATCCCACTACCTCTCCACCAGTGCTCCCAAGAGGGGACGACTTGTGACGACCCGAGTCAAACCAGAGTAGAAGAGGCCGAATCCCGCCTCGTTAATGATGTCTCAAACTTCAGCTAGGAGCTCATCATACCAGTCTCTAGCGTTCATAGCACCATAGCCTCTGAAGATGCGAGACTCACCCTGTGGCAAAAGACAAATGCATCAGATGAAGACGGTGCATGAAATGCAGTCAGATGTAAGGTAGTGCATGGCCAGATGAAAGCAGTGTATGAAATGCAATCAAGTAAATTAGATGAAGGCAGTGTAGGAATTGCAAGTAACTAAGGTGCTTACCTCAACGGCAATGGCCGACAAGTGAGACTCTGGCTCCCTCAGCAAAAGGTCCTCCGATGCACCACGGGCAAACTCGGTGAAGTGTCTAATGCCTCAAGAAGTGGGCAGTATGTGTGTCTGTGGGTGATATCTCGCTAGATCAAAAGGTCGTACCCCCAGTGGTAGTGGCTTTGCCTCGGCCTTGGGATTGAACTCCGCCTCCAAGTCAGCCTCAAGGCCAGCTATTGGCTCCTCTACCTCCAGCACAAGTGAAACTACTGGGGGAACCTCTGGTGGAGCCCCGTCATTAGGAACCTCATCCGCTATCTGAAAATAGGTGTAAGATGAGTGAAAAATGAAAAAAAAAATGAAAAAAATGGGTAAACTTGGAAAAAGTCAAACCTTAGGAGAGAGAAAATAGAAGAAAAAGTCAAAGCTGGGAAAAGTGCACAAAACTTGAGAGAAACTCGAGGGGAATGAGCCTAGAATGGTGGGAATGAGGAAGGAAGCACCGAAATCAAGTTTCAATTAGTTCAAAGTGAAGAGAAAAAAGAAGGTTTAACGAATCAACTTCACGTAGGGTGTTGGAAAAAGTGTAGAAAGTGCAAATCTAGAGAGAAGGAATGTCTAGAGAAAGAGGGAGGTGATTTTCGGGCATGGGGAAGTGAGGAAATGAGCCCTAGTGGCTCATACTTAAAGGCCAGAGCCGAAATGCCCAATTTGTCCTCGATCTGCCATCGATGGCCGGTAAGGTCCACCAGTGGGCGGCACTTGGCCGGTGGCCTTCCCTCATGGCTGACAGGTGGCCGGCAACTCTCTTGGGGTTCTTGATGTTGTTTTATGTTCTTGGCTTCTAAGAATTGAAGGGATTGTTTACTGTTGAGTTCCAAATGCCTCTGCGGAAGCTCGAAACTGTGTTTTCGGTGCACGATGTTCATTACTTGTCAACATGAGCGAGGTGTATCTGTTAAATACATTGTAATTCTTCCGAGAGGTGAATCGGAAGTTGTCTTCGAGTTTGTTTTCATCAAATCATGCTTTGATATCTTGCATAGAACATGCATTTCTTATTCATTGTTGCATGAAACGTGTACTTCACTTTGTGGCATAGAATATGTGTTTCATATGTGTTGTTGTAAGATGTGCATCTCACGGGCATTGTTGTGATCTGTGCCCTCAGGTATCCATTTTTCTCTACACTCCACAGAGATATAGAGAGGTTTGTTGTGATCTGCGCCCTCAGGCGGCAGTTCCTTGTCAGTGAAGGTCAATGTTGGGGAAGCTCCTCCCGGAAAGACCAGCCCCACCAACTGGTCAGGCGTGGTATTGATCGACAGTTTAGCCTTGTCCATTGCAGAAAGGACAGCCTGTCTATGAACTCTTGAGGCCATAAGCAGTCCCCAGATGGAGATGTCTGCTTGTATTTTCTTAAGCTATTTCAGCACAACCTCTTCCTCGAGCATCTTTTCCTTCTGCCTCTCAGCTTCCTTGTCCTTCCCGGACACCTCTGGTTAATCCAAATGTGGGGGGCTTAAAATACCGCCCACTCCTGGTCATGTGGTCCACCTCTCCCACATACCAGGTATCATCTGGTTGGCTTTGCCCCCAATCTTCATCGGTGTGGGCAAGACATAGGTCGTCATCTTCCCACCACAAATCGTCGGCCATCGACAGGAAGCTATCTGGTTTCGTTACCACTGTTTCTGTGCGCACAGCACCTTCCGTCCTCTCAGGGGCTTTGGCCTTTCTAGCCCTTTCCAGATCTTCAATCTTTTCCCGCTCAAACTGCTTCAGTGTAGTCTGTTGTTCAGCATCTTCTATACTCAAAATGCTCTGATCCCGAGCAAAATTCTTAGCACTGGTGCTCTCCGGCGGTCCATTCTGATTTCCGGCCATTCCGGCCACTGCTGATGTCCCCGTCTCTGACGGACCCTGTTCTGGCTGAGGCTGCTCAATAACGTCCGGCTCGTCGTTGAGCCACCTAGTAGCTTCTGCTGACCTTTCCAGATCAAACCAGTTGACAGTCATGTCTTCCGGATCCTGTTCATTAAAGAATTGAAGGTTGGCTATATCCTCCTCCAGTTCCGCTAGGTCATCTAGCCCCTAATTAGGTGCATCCTCTCGAACTACACAGATTTCTACCCCCACTGTCAATTCCACCCTTGGCTTAGGCTGATCTGTTGGTGTGATATAACCACTCAGGTTGTACACAAAGCTTGCAGACCCCTCAGGCTGTGAATCCTCATTCATCTCTGCTCCCAAAGTGATCCCTGCTCTACCTTCGGTGGTCACCACCACCAGTTCTGGTTGGGTTTGGGAGATGTCCAACATGCACAAGTTAGTGTTGTTAGGAATGAACACCTCCGGCTTGGGTAGGTGAGAAGGGGTGATATATATGCTAGGGTCGTATGACACAACCCCAGTTTAGATCAGGTTAATGCTTTTGGGAGTTGGAGCTTGGTTATGTGGTGGGAGAGGGTTAGTTGTGACATTCGGCTTCTCTGGAGGCATAATCACCCTATTGTCGATGAGATCCTGAATCTCATAACGTAATCGAAAGCACTGATCGGTTTCGTGACCATGCTGTTGGTGATAGGAACAATACTTCGCCAGGTTATGGGAGGGAGGAAGTTTTTCTGGTAGGGGTCGCGGCTCTAGGGGCCTCAAGTGCCCTTTCTTGATCAAAACCCCCAAAGCCTTGGACAAAGGCATGTATAGTGGGGTGAAGGTTCTTTGGCCTCGGGGGGCATATCTGGTTGTTTGCGAGCTACTTCCGGACGCACCGGTAAAGGGTGTAGCTGCAAGGGTTTTTGGAGTGGTGGTGGTGACCATTCCTACATCTGAAGATCTAGCAGTTGCAGCACTGCTTGTGCTTGCATTCGTACTACGACGGAATGCAAACCCTCTTGGGCTGCTCTCTGTCATGGTCAATCAGACCTTGTTTCATGGCGTCCTCGATCTACACCCTGATCTCATGTAAATCTGCAAAGGTGGGTAGGGGGAGGACGATCATCTTTTGCATGAGCTTAGGCTGGAGGTTGCGCACAACCATCTGTATCTAATCTTTGTCAACCAGCCTGATGGTCATCATTGAGGCTTTATCCCTCTAACGGGTTACAAAATCGGAGAAGCTCTCCTTCGGCTCTTGCCTGGTTGTCTCGAGATCACTGATTGTGACCTCGATCTGAGTGTTGTAGGAGTATTGAGCTATGAAGACCTCAGTCATCTCCTCCCAATTCCTCTTAACAGAGTCCTCCAGTTTTGCATACCAAATAGCCGCTACACCCGACAGGGTCCGGCCAAACAGGGAAAGCTTCTGCAATCTGGAGAGGCCCATCGGCCTTAGAATATTCGAAAACAGCCGCAGGTGCACCATAGGATCCCCAGACCCATCAAAGCAGTCTATGTGCGGCATTTTAAACCGGTCCGGTAGTGTCACGGCCGAGTCGGTATATCCATCCTCTATATCCATAATGGATTTCACGCCTTGAGACTTTTTGAACAGCTTTTCTAGCTTGCTCACTTTTAGTGCTGTTGGATCCACCTCAAATTCAAATGGTGAATCCACTAGATTGGTGGACACTTTGGATAGCTGGGGTAGGATTGGGGGCGGAGCCGGCCCCGTTAGAACATCCGTATTTTCCTGGACGTTGGCGGTCTCCCCGAGTATTGGAACTCTTGGTGGGGGGGAGCTGGGTGCGAAACAGGTGCTCCGGTTTGCTGCTATAGCCTGGCGATTAACTCTGCCTGTTGGGCCACTACTTCTGCTTGTCGTACAGTCACTTCTGCCTGACAGGTAGCATCCTGCTGCATGGCTTACATACTTTCCTGGAGCTGACGCATCATCTCTTCCATACCTGCCATAGGGTGGTGGTCTAACTGAACAACCGGTATATCTGTTTCTGCAGTAGACTTGGAAATCTCAGCCCGACTACTCAAGGACCACTGATCTGGCGACCGCTGTGCTGATACACTACGCCTTACTGACCTCCGTCTAGTAACCGGGGGTAAAGAAAGGAACACTGCTTGTCTGTCTATCAAATCGTCGGATCGATTAAGTGTTCGACCTCTAACCCAGAGTGCTTGGGGAATATCTGCCTGGTCAAATGCAATTGTGCTAAACTACCTTGCAAAAAGATAAATAAAGCATAATAAGGAAACAATAAACAGAAAAAAGGACAGTATGACGGCTTAAATAAAGACAACACACAGTTGGCACTTGTAAGCTGAATACACCATTCTCAAACACTATTTACTGTGCCCAAATTGTTGCCCCAAAACTGATACCCTCAGGTAAAACTGATTCTTCAAATACTGATGCTCGCAGGCCTGATACCCAGACTTGCAAACTGATACATGCATTCCCTGTAGAGGCACACTCTGACAGCCCATAGCAAGCAAATGAGGGCCAAAACACCCCTATGTTGGGGTAGGGTTTCCCTATCCTATTTTGTCAGGAGCTAGGGTTTCACTATGCACACAGCGGTTTCAAAACAACCTACAATCGAGTAAGTAACCTATCCTAGTTTGGAATGGTCACTATGGATTCCGAATATGCACTAGGTCGAATGGTCAAAAAGGGTGCCCCGGTAAAAACTAAGGTTTGTGCTCCCGTCGTGGCAGAGCCCGCAATCGGTCATCCTTATGGCACGCTTTTCCAAGCAAGCCTCCGGCAAACCGTTCAAGAATAGCATACGGCAAACACGGTGTCCTAGGCACACCAATGCAAATGCAATGCAAAGAGACATATAAGTGTAAACAAAACAAGATATCTTGAGTTCGAGTCAAGTTCTCTAAATCCCCAATGGAGTCGCCAGAAACTGTAGACCGCCCCGAGAACTCCCCGAAAACCGCGCTGCGAGGGCGCGAATTTGTTTGTTCTCTAGCTACTACAAGTTCGGACTCGTGTCACGGTTCTGAATCTAATCTCGCAAAGTGCAATGCAAGATCGATAAATCACCAAAGAGTCCAAATCTGACAAATCGTTTTCGAAAACTGATTTTTATAAAGAAGTGCCAAACATGGACTGCTTTGCCAGATATAGAGTCGCCACCTAAATATTTTATTTTGGGGAAATTTAGGAAACCCTGACTCGTGCCTAAGGCCACGTGTCCGTCATCACCAAAGTTGCCTCGGCTCGGGAACTTGGGTACGAGAGGGGAAGGTCATGCAATGAGCACCCCCGCTCGCCCGATCAAAGATCAGCCTGTACTAAGCATGATATTTTGTTTTTGAAAACACATGTGTTCTTATTCCGGTTATTAACCTAGAATTACTATGTGACGCGCACAGCATACAAGTATAGACTAGATCGCCTAAGTTGGAACAAAACATTGCATGTTCGTTTGTGAAAACGGTTTGAAGTTTGCTACTCGCAAGTAGGCTAATACGCGGATTTCAATAAATTGTTTCAATTCAAGCAATCCAACCTTCACCCACAGGCATTCAGGCAGTTATACACTTAAGCAGTTAGCCTCATGGCAAGCATGCTAACATGGCAACATTAACACACATGCAGTATGCTAAAGTGTAAACACTCACAGTGTACTCCGAACCAAAACAGAGAACTAGTTAGAAATCATGCATGATCTTAGTTCATGTTAAGATGGCTAATGCAACACAAGCGAAAATGCAACTCAGATAGGCTCGGCTATCTAAGATGTCATGTGAAATGCAACTTGATACATGTATTCAAATTGGTATTGAAATACAATGCAGTTAGTATGATGCGCCGAGCCCGATGCATGCAAAACAGGTGAATGATGCACGGATGCAAGCATAAGGATGCTAAACAAAATATGCCCTAAAACTAACCATCGTAAGCAGTTAAGTAAAAGGGAGAAAGAAATGGAGGTTGGAAGACATGCATCACACACACGCACGCTTATTACAACAGTTGGCCCTCTCAACGGAGGGTCCGAATAAGAAGCTAACTAGCTAATTAAACTACTTATTACAAAACCAAATTAATTAACTAACCCTAGTTAACTAATTAAGCTATTACAACACAAATCGAATAGTTAAACGCATTAACTAACTAAGTACAAAACCAAAGCATAAACTAGCTAAGCAAATTAGCTAAGTAAAGTAGTGAAGTAATGTCCTCAGAGGGAGAAGAATGCACGCATGCTCGGTTGCCTCGTTCGGAAATCTGTCGCGATGCCCCGATTTGCCTCTGTATGCAACTGTTCTCAGAACCTTGCACCAAGCTCCACAAAGTTTCAACTCCACCATGGGAACCTATAAGAACATGCCCGACCACCTAGGGATGCTTCCAGCCACTGGCTGACCACGTTCTATTGTTCCAAACCAGAAAAAGTGGTCGGCCAGCTAGTTTATCTGGCCGGCCGACCAGTTTACTTCTCCACTTTGCTGCAATAGAGAGCAAGAAAGGGCTTGGCAATGTATTTGCAAGATATGTGTGCACAACCACCCTCCCTATCATTTCATAAGCTCAGGGGAGTGCGGTTCTCGACCCTCGGGCCACCAATCACGCATCTCTATGCATGATGGCTGAGAAGCCAAATTGCACAATTCAATGTAAAATGAATGCATACATAAACACATAAAGCCTAGAACTCTATCATGTATGATCAAGAGCATCAGCGACCGAGAATTGAGGAGCGTCGGCGACCGAGAATTGAGGCACGTTTCATCACTTCAAGTATGAAACATCCCTCGTTTCTCATGATCGGATTAACACTTAATCCAAACAAATGCAAGCAACTCAAGCATGCAAACATGCAATGTAACATGGCATATACAATGCAGTGTAAGATGGCATGCACAAGGTGAAGAACATGGCATACACGATGCAATGAACAATATGGCATACTCAATGCAATGTAACATGATCAACTTAACAAAGCTGATGACATGCAAAGAAGGCTAATGCATGCATATACAAAAGCAAGGCAACATAAGCATGCAACAACATGACAATGTAAGCATGCAAATAACACGAAAGCAAACATGCTCAATGGACTTAAACCAAAATGGACAGACCTCAATCATGCCCAAATCAGTGGCCATGATGATGAAACTAAGGCATGAAGTACAAAGTAAATGCATGCACAATGCAAAGGCCCATTGACCGGACATAAGAGCACAACTCTCAAGAGTGCTCAAAGAGTGATAAACATAGAAGTGTAACAACACCATAAGCTCTGAAATAAGGTAAGAAATGATACCAAACCATCCAAACAAAACAAGCAAAGCATGCAAGGATCCTTAAGCATTAAAGCTAGAAAAGAAGACTACAAAGGGGGCATGCAATACATGGCACAAATGCATGAACCAACCATGGACAGAGCTGGAATAGGTCTAAACAAGGACCAAAACATGCTAAGATGGAGGCTCAAATGTCTTAAGCATGCAAGCATACAAGCTAGGCCATAAACTAGGCAACAATGCATAACACTCAAAGGCATTGAAAGCATGAAAGAAATGGGAACATAGCAATCCTATATGCTC
The DNA here is from genome assembly GCF_004153795.1 of Camellia sinensis. Lineage (NCBI taxonomy): Eukaryota > Viridiplantae > Streptophyta > Magnoliopsida > Ericales > Theaceae > Camellia > Camellia sinensis. The sequence goes on from NW_021026104.1 coordinate 1,458,278, forward strand.
TGAAATGTCACGGTAAATGATGCCAAATCATGTACACAACACAAATGAAGCATGCTATGGTACCCAAAGCTTGAAGCTAGCATAGGCACTTACACTATAGCTATGCAAAACATGAAGCATATGGCAAGGGCGACGCAAAATAGTCCTAGAACATGTCAAAATGATACTAAAACATGTATGGAAGGAAGCCAAAACAAGCTAGCATGAAGGGCATAAGGCATGGAATATGCAAGGCAAATAAGGTGGATTACACTACACCTACCAAAACCAAGCATGAGATGGCTTCACCAACAAAAATCAGAGTTATATCATGGCAAAATAACCCCAAAAACACACTGAAATGAAAGCTCGCAAGCTTAGGCATGAAGGCATACACAATGACTCATGTTAAGAGCATAAAACACAAACTCTCCAAAGCATGGAATAAGTGAAAGATGCAAGTGTGTGGCCACACTACATGGACTAAAATCACATTTCAAATGATGCCAAATCATGGAAATAGTCCAAGCAATGCATGCTAGTGGACTTGATACACAAAGCTAACAAGCTAGAATGCACTATAGCTATACAAAGCATGGCATGCATGACCAAAAAAACATAAATCAAAGCTTAAGCATGCTAAAACATGAACAAAAGCTTCTTAGAGCTAAGCCAAAAACATACTAGAATGACATGTTAAAGCATGATACACACTAGGCTAGTTCATGGAATTGCACTACAAGTGCATGGAGCATGCAAAGGGCCATTAAACCAAACCTTAACAGAGGTATATCATGGTAAAACAACACCAAGAACATGCTGAAATGGACTCAAAACAAGCTAGAAAGACATGCTACTTCATGAAGCATACAATGACTAGTTTGTGAGGATTACACTACAAGTGTATTATGCATGCAAGGGATGATCAAAACAACCAAAAACAGTGGTATCCATCTCAAAATAACCCCAAATACATGCTAAGAACAAGCCAACACAAGCTTAATAAACATGCTCAAACATGAGGCATTCAAAGCAAGCATACAAGACACAAGGAGAGGGGATGACCCTCTCCTATTTGGGACCCCAAAACCACCTTTCCACCGCTGAAAATCCTCTAAATTTCAGTGGTAGAAAGGTCATGCAAGGGCTAGAACAAGAGCCAAAAGGGATAGCTCAAAACAAGGCCTAACAAGGCCTAAGAAGGGGTAGACCATCCCCAACAAAAAAGTGACCTCAAACAAACATTTTAAGCATGCAAAAATAGAACTTTTTGTAGTTAAGAGTTAACCTTAAATCAGCATCCAAATAGAGCTAAAAGCTTAAGCAAAAGCAAGGTTCAAGATGGTAGAAACTCACCCTTGATGAACACCTTCAAGGCTGCAACTCCAACACTCTTTTTGAACCAAAACTAGTCCAAAAACATCAAAAACAATTTCAAGGGACCTCAGCTCCAAGAGTATGGTGTTTGAGTGTGTGTTTGTGTGTTAAACTATGATGAATATACACTTTTGAACACAAAAATGAAGAGAAAGGGCAAGATAGATACAAAGATGTATATGTATATCTCAAAGTGTGATAAAACTACACTTTTGAAGCACAAATATGAAGTAAAGGGCAAGATAGATACAAGGGTGTATCTATAACTCTCAAGGCAATTTTTCTGAACCTAGAAGAGGGAGGGGGAGCCTCCCTCTTATAGAGAACAAAAGCAAAGCTTCTTGAGGAGGCTAAGGTTCAAAGGCCATCCCTCCATACACGTGTATAGAGGATGGTTCTAGTGCCTTCCAGCTGTGCCAGCTGGAAGAAAATATCTCCAAAAAGGTGACAAAAAGCAGCCGACTACCACAAGTGGTCTCCCAAGAAATAAACTGGTTGGCCATGGGTAGGAGAAGTCTACAAACTGAAAGCAGGCTAATGGTGTGGTGGCCGACCAGAAAGGTGGCCCAAAGACCAAGAAAACCAGTTGGCCGACCAGAAAACTGGCTAGCGGAGAGGAAAGTGGTCTCCAAGGGGAAAAACTGGTCTCCCACCCTTGTACCACCTTCCAAACAAGGAAAACAAGGTTTGTAGAGTTTGAGTCTGAGTCTTAAGGTCAGTCAAAAATGGGGTGTCTACAATTCCCTGTAGAGTCACGCTCCAAAAGCATATATCAAGCAAGTAAGAGCCAAAACAGCCCTATGATGGGGTAGGGTTTCCTTGTCCTAATTTCGTCAGGAACTAGGGGTTTGCTATGAAAGTAAACGGTTTCAAACAACCTACATTCGGGTGAGCAACCTGTCCTAGTTTGGAATGGTCTCTATGGCTTCCAATATGCAACTAGGTCGATTGGCCAAAAAAGGTGCCTCGGCGGTGATCCCGATCCAAGGTTTGTGTTCCCATCGTGGCAGAGCCCTCAACCAGTCAGCCTTATGGCAAGCTTTTTCAAGCGGGCCTCCGGTAAACCGTTCAGGAATAACAGATGGCAAACACTGTGTCCTAGGCGCACTAATGCAAATGCAATGCAAAGAAACACATAAATGTAGATAAAATAACATATCATGAGTTCGAGTCAAGTTCTCTAAATCCCCAGCAGAGTCGTCAGATACTGTAGACTCGACTTTCTTCGCGCGCCTCCCTTTTCGGAGAGGCGAGAATTGGTCTTACTATAGTTTGGACTCCTGTCACGGTTCTGAATCTAATCTCACAAAGTGCAATGTGAAACTGATAAACACCAAAGAGTCCAATCCGGCAAATCATTTTGGAAAATCAATTTTGAATCAAATAATGCCAAAACTAGACTACTTTGACAGATTACAGAGTCACCACCTAAATATTTTATTTTGGAAAATTTAAGAAACCCTGACTCATGCCAAAGGACACGTGTCAGTCATCACCAAAGTTGCCTCGGCTCAGGAACTTGGGTAGGAGAGGGGAAGGTCATGACATGAGCACCCTTGCTCGCCCGATCAAAGGATCGGCCTCTACTAAGCATGATATGTTGTTTAATAAATATCATGTGTTCTTGTTTTGATTATTAGCTAACTTTACTATGTGACGCACACAAGCAAATATAGACTAAAATCGCAAGAATTGGAACATTTCCACTCATGTTTGTTTTTGAAAATGGTTTGAAGGTGCCATCCTCGAGTGGGCTAAAACGCGGATTTGCCACCATCAGGTGGGCTTAAAACATGATTTGCCACTTCGCAAAGTGGGCTTAAAACTCACAATCATCGAATTAATCCAATTCAAGCAACAAAGCCTTCATCCACAGGCATTCATGCAGTTAATCACTTAAGCAAATAGCCTCATGGAAAGCATGCTATCCTGGCAACACTCACACTTATGCAAGTATGCTAAAGCGTAACACTTATAGTGTACTCCGAGCCAAAACAGAAAATTAGTTAGAAACAATGCATGCTCCTAACTATGCTAAATGCCTAATGTAACGCATGCAATAATGCAACTAAATAGGCTCGGCTATCTAAGATGGCATATGAATGCAACAATTTGATACATGTATTCAAAGAGGTATTGAAATACAATACAGCTTGAATGATGCGCCGAGCCCGGTGCATGCAAGACGAATGAATGGATGCAAACATGCAAGAATAAGGTATGGTAATTGAAAAATGCCCTAAAACTAACCATCGAAAGTGGTTAAATAAAAGGGAGAAAGACGTGGGGTTGGAAGACATGCACACACACACACGCACACTTATTACAACAATACACCCTCGCGAAAGAGGGTTTGAATAAATAAGCTAAGCTACACTAAGCTAAGCTACTTATTACAAACCAACTAATTAACTATCTTAGCTAATTAATTACAACATAATTGAATAACTAGCTAATCTAAGCTAATTAATTACAAAACAACTAAGCTAATGAACTAATTAGCTAAGCAATTCAAATGAAAGGCCCCAGGAAGCGAGGGAGATATGCATGCTCGATTGCGTCCTCCCGAAAATCCACCACCTTGCCTCTAGATGCCTCTGTTTGCACATCTTTGGACCTCTGAAAATTGTGCCAACCTCCAGAATGCTTCTGTTTGATCTTAAGAACACACTGATGGCCGATCGGCCATGATTGGTGGCCATCGGCCACTTCTGTTGGCCGGTCGGCTGGCTTTGGTGGCCGGTCGGCCACTGCTTTCCTGAACTTCCTCCTTTTGTTGTAACAGAGAGCAAACAGAGGCAAGGCAATGTATTTGCAAGGAAATGTGTGTACTGTTGCACTCCTTATCATGTCTCAAGCTCAAAGGAGTGTAGCACTTGGCTCTCAAGCCACCAACCAAGCATTTTCAATGCATGGTGGCCAAGAACCAAGCTTGTACAATGTTGATGAATGCACAAATAAGACTCGAAGAGCCTCCACCTATCATGCATGATCAAGGGGGACGGCGACCAAGAAATGTGACACGTTTCATCACTTGGAGTATGAAACATCCCACATTTCTTGTGCTTAGATTAACGTCCGATCAAAACACCTGCAATGCAAACAATATGCTTATCTTAGTCATGTTTTACTTGGCTCAATTCTTGTTTACACATTTTAAATTACCAAGCCATTCCTTAACCGGTTAGTCCGATGTGAAAGTCCTCTAATGAGAGAGGTCAACCAAAAGGGTGGTTTAGGACATGAGAGGGATTATGTCTTTGACTATGAGGAACCCTTAAAAGAGGGTTAGAGCCATTTGAGCACAAACCCTACCTCACACTTAAACACACAACCTTAAGGCCAAACAACCCTCAAAACAAATTGAAAAATGAAGAAATGAGGGAGGTTGCAGATGCTTTTAGTGCTGAAATGGCATGGCAAATAAGACTATAACATCCAAACAACTCATGTACAACATGCTAAAAGCCAAGAACACCAAGACTAGTGAAGAATGCAACACTAGAGGCATGCAATGTAATGTTCAAACAACCAAACCAGCTCAAAACAGAGCTATATCATGCCAAAACAGTGGCCAAAATATGCTGAGATGGTAGCATAAAAAGCAAGAAAATCATGTTCCTGTATTGGCTCACCAACAAGGCATAGAGCACAACTCCCAAAAGCAATGAAAGAGTGGAATATGTGAGAGTGTGACAATGATATATACTCTGAAATTAAATGCTAAATGAAGCTATGGCACACAAACAATCCAAGAAAAGCATGCTAGATGTCTTGAATCACAAAGTTAGTGAAGGCCAACAACACTATAGCTATACAAAGCAAAGAACATATGTCCAAGGCCACTCAAAGCAGAGCTTAATCATACTAGATCAATAGCAAAAATCTGCTGTTGTTAAGCTAGCACATGCTAGAATGATAGGCTAAATCATCAAACATGTTAGGCTAGTAAGCAAAATTACACTACAAGTGCAAGATGCAAGCACCAAGTGATCAAACCAGCCAAAAAAAGAGTTAGGGCAGGTCTAAACAATCATAAAAACATACTTGAAATAAGCTAACACAAGCCACAAAAATATGCTACTTTGTAGTGCTAACAAGGCATGGCATAGAGAAACAAGGAGGGGAGGCCACCCCCTTCTATTTTGGACCTCAAAACAAACTTTCTACTACTAAAATTCCTCTGGAATTCAGTGGTTTTAAGGCCAAAAAAGATGGACTCAAAAGCTCTTAAAAGAAGACTCAAAAGTCTTACAAGCCAAAGAGCAGATGGAGGGAAGCACCCCCTAACCACACAAGGTTCAAACCAACCTTTTAAAACCTTAAAATCATAGTTTTTTGAAGGTTACAACCAGCCTCAAAATAGTGTAAAAAAGATGACCAAAGACTTAACTAAAATGAAGCTTAAAGGGGACAAAGTCTTACGCTTGAAGCACAGCAGCAAAACAACTTTCTGAGCCAAAACCAGCTTTAAAGAACCCAAATAAGACCTCCAAGAACCTCAGCCACAAGGTAGTCTAGTTTGGTTAAGGGGTTGTATGCAAATATGTGAAAAAAAATCACTTTCAAGCACAATATAGAAAGAGAGAGAGAGAGAATTCTAGAGAGAGAAATTTCAGCTCAGAAATTTTGTAAACCCAAAAATGGGGGAGAGGGCTCCCCTTATATAGAAAAAGCAAGCAAAAGCTTGCTTGAATCCATCCATACATGTGTATGGAGGATACACTCAGTGTGCAACAGCTGGCACAGTTGGCACACAAAATATCTGAAAAAATAGAAAAATGGCTGCCGGCCACCATTCATGGTCGATCGGCCATTGATGTGGTCGATCGGCCATCAGTGTAGCCGACCAGCCAACACTGATGGCCGATAGGAACAAGCCCTGGCTGATGGGTTGTAGGGTTGGCCGATAGGCCACCCTCTTCCCCCAGAAGCAAAGCTACAAGCTCTTGGTCCACAACCAAGCACAAAACAGACAAGTTGAGAGGCTCCAAGGCAAGGCACTCAGCCGAGACCTTCAGGGACTCAAAACAAACACGAACATGGATGATCATCAAGTGTTCAAACGATGACGTCCAAGTCTTGAGGACGGTAAAAAATGGGCTGTCTACTCCAATACCGATTTGATGCCCTCTTGTAAAAAGGTGGCCCTTGGCGGTGGTGGCGGTGGAGCTTCTGGCCATCATCTCTCACTGTCGCTCCCTCTCTTTTACATGCTTTTTGATGAACCATTTTATTTTCCTTTTGATTAGAAGAAGTCAGGAGAAGCTAAAAGTTATTTTGATACATATAATTTTTTATTGTGTTTTGGCATTTGGCGCCTCAATTTTTTTAATTTTGGCGCTATTTTTTTTGGGTCATAGTTTTCACGACAGAAATTGAGTGTCGTGTAAAGTTAAATATTTTTAACGGCTGACGTTTTGTGCGTCGTAGAAAATATAATTTTTAACGGCTGGCTTTTTGTACGCCGTGAAATGTTCAATATTTTTAACAGCTAGTATAAGTGTGTCGTGTATAGTTGATGTATTAACGGCATGCCATATGCATGTCATAGAAAGTTTTATTACTTACGGCTAACATTGCAAGCCGTAAAAAAATCATCGCTATCAGCATTCACGACCTACGCAATAGACACGTCGTGATTGAGAAATTATTTACGACATGCAAAAAAAACAAGTCGTAAAAGTGAGAAACCACGGCTTGCATTTACTGTATGTCGTTGATGTAAAGCCATAAAAACCCAGTTTTGTTGTAGTGTTTGTACTTTAGTAAGCTATGGTGGATTACTTTTCAAGTTAAATTATTTTTCAGGTGCAGAGCAGATTTAGTAGCGATTGGATTGAAGTACTGAAGATATTTTAGTTAGAATTTTGAATCAAAAGGATAGAATTATTTCTTTTGGCGAGGGATATACATTGAATTTCCTTTGGAGAGATTTTATTGCAATTTGAGGTTAAGCAATTTATTAACGATTTGGAAATTTTAGAACTATTTCAGTGTTAATCTTTATATTTGTCTTATTATGATTGGTTTTGTATACTTCTAATGTGAGAGGTAGACTATTTTGTTAACTGGCTTCAAGAGCAGTATTAATACTTGTCACTAAGTGAGTTAGTATAGTATGAGTTGTTTAATTTGGGTTTGATCTCGTGGGTTATCGTAATATTAGTGTGATGTAGAATAGTGTTGGTAAGGTATTGTCTATTTTGTGACAGTTGACGGTCACTATTTGAGTTCACGGTTAGTGCTTTTGAAGAGTTATTATTTCATTTTGTTAAGGCCTTGGGATGCATTATGCATTAGGCGATGGAGATAGTTTGTTGAAGTTGGGTTATCACCAATAAGGTATGGTGTCTTGGTATTCTGGGGAGTCGTTTTGCCAAAATTTTGTTATGATTAAGGGATTAGATCCTATTTTGCTACTGTGGGTTATCGATGTGGATAGAAGAATCACTTAATGGTTTATATTAGTAAGGGTTTTATAATCAACTATTGTGCAAATGTCACGGTTTGGTTTGTTACTGGTGTGACTTGTTCAGGCTCATGTAGTAGTCAAAGAAATTTTGTTGATGCATTATTAAGTACCTGAGTGAGTTTGTGGGTGTAGCTCAACTTTTTCGTGCCCCCTTTCGGAGAGTTCGAATTGGTCCTACAGTTCGGACTCCTGTCATGGTGAATCTAATATCACAAAGTGCAATGTGAAACTGATAAACACCAAAGAGTCCAATTCAGCAAATCTTTTTGGAAAATCGATTTTAAATCAAATAATGCCAAAATTAGACTGCTTTGCCAGATTACAGAGTCGCCAAAATCGGACTCCTGCCATGGTGAATATAATCTTTTTGGGGGGAAATTTAGAAAATCCTGACTCGTGCCAAAGGCCACGTGTTCATCATCACCAAAGTTGCCTCGGCTCGGGAATTGGGTACGAGAGGGGAAGGTCCTGAAATGAGCACCCCCACTCACCCGATCAAAGATCGGCCTCTACTAATCATGATATGTTGTTTTATAAACCTCATGCATTCTTATTCCGGTTATTAATCTAACCTTACTATGTGATGGACACGCATACAAGTATAGACTACATCGCGAGAATTGGAACATTTCAACTCATGTTTGTTTTCGAAAATGGTTTGAATTTGCCACCCTCAAGTGGGCTAAAACGCGGATTTTCCATGAAACATGATGGGCTTAAAACATGATTTGCCACTTCGGAAAGTGGGCTTAAAACATTCATTCGTTGAATCGTTCCAATTCAAACAATCAAGCCTTCATCCACAAGCATTCATGCAGCTAATCATTTAAGCATATAGCCTCGTGACAAGCATGCTAAACGTGGCAATATGGCAGTCACACCCATGTAAGCATGCTAAAGCGTAACAACTTACCGAGTACTCCAAGCCAAAACAAAAGCTAGTTAGAAAGATGCATGATCCTAACTATGCTAAGTGTCTAATGCAACACATGCAATAATGCGATTAATAGGCTCGGCTATTAATATGGCATATGATACAATTTGATAACATGCTTTGAAACACGTATTCAAATAGGTATTGAATTGACAATGTAGCTTGAATGATGCGCCGAGCCTCGGTGCACGCGAGACAAATGAATGGATGCAAACATGCGAGCATAAGGTATGCTAATCAATAGGTGTCCTTAATCTAACCATCAAAAGTGGTTAAATAAAAGAGAGAAAGGTGTGGGGTTGGATGACAAGCACACACACACGCACACTTATTACAACATTGTGCCCTCGCGAAAGAGGGTTTGAATGAATAAGCTAAGCTACACTAAGCTAAGCTAATTACAAAACAAAACTAATTAACTATTTTAGTTAACTAATTATTACAACACAATTGAATGACTAGTTATGCTAAGCTAATTAAAATATTACAAAACGAATTAAGCTCATTAATTACAACACATGTACGAAGGAATTAGCTAACTTCTTCTAAGCTAACAAAAGCGATTGAATGGCCTCGAGGGCAAGGGATGCATGCATGCTCGGTTGCTCCACCCGAAAATGCCTTTGCCTTGCCATCGGATGCCTCTGTTTGCACTCATTTGATCACCGAAAATTGTACCAACTTCTAGATTACCTCTGCTCCAACACAGGAACACATTTGTGCAAAAATTCACTGGTGGCCGGTCGGCTACTTCAAGTGGCTGTTGACCACCCTAACTGGCCGGTCGGCTACTTCAAGTGGCCGGTTGGCCACCCTTTTTGTGGACTTCTTCTTTTGCTACAACAGAGAGCAAACAGAGGCAAAACAATACATTTTCAAGAAATGTATGTGCTGCTACCCTTCTTATCATCTCTCAAGCTCAAAGGAGTGTAGCTCTTGGCTCTCAAGCCATCAACCAAGCATTTTCAATGCATGATGGCCAGGGAACCAAGCTTGTACAAGGTTAATGAATGCACAAACAAGACCAAATAACCACCACCCTATCATGCATGATCAAGGGTGACGGTGACCAAGAAAAGTGGCACATGCAATGTAACACAAAGATGCTCAATCTTGCTTCTTTTACTTTGTTCATTTTTGTTTACTCACTTTAACTTACCAATCCATTCTTTAATTTATTAGTCCAAAAGTGAGTGTCCTCTAATGGAAAGAGGGCTTAAACCACAAGTACCTTGAGCATGAAAGAGGCCTCATGCTGTTGGTAATGAACTTCCGAAGGAATTAAACCATTAGGCATAAGGGTCTCAATTCCACACTCAAGCCAACAAGGGGTTCAAAGTCACTTTCAAAACAAATGAAATAGTGAAGAATAGAGGGAGATTGCAGAGATTTCAGTGCTGAAATGGAGTGCAAAATGGCATTAAATATGCAAGCAATTCATGCAATACATGCTAAAAGGCCTAACTCACTAAGCTAATGAAAGAGATTGCACTACAACCACACAATACAAGCCTCAAAGGGCCAAACTAACTCAAAATAGAGTTAAAACCAGTCAAAACAATGGCTAAAACATGCTGAGATTGAGGTTCAAAATGTTAGAAAAACATTCTCACATGTTAGCTTGCAAACAAGACTCAAGACACAACTCTCAAAAGCAATGAAAGAGTGAAACAAATGAGCATGTGACAAAGCTATATACATTGGAATTACATGTTAAAAGACACTACAACATGTAATCATTCCAAGAAAAACATGTTTAGAGGCCTAAAATGCCAAGCTAATGAAGCCATTTGCACTACAACTATGCAAAACAAGGCTCACATGACCAAAGCAGCCCAAAATTGAGTTAAATCATGCCAAATTAGAGACAAACACATGCTGGAAAAAAGCTAAGTTAAGACACAAAAACATGCTACCATATGATGCTAACTAGGCATGGAAGTGAGACACAAGGAGGGGAGGCTAACCCCTCTATTTTTGGACTTCAAACATGCTTTTTACCACTGAAATAACTCTAAATTTCAGTGGTTTAAAGGCCCAAAAAGTTTGATTTTAATATGCTAAAAGATTGTGTAAAGGCTCACACAAATAAGTAACGAGAATGGTAGACAACCCCTTAGCACAAAATGGCTTTAAACCAACATGTTAAGGGCCAAAAGTCAGAGCTTTTTGTAGTTGGAAACTAGGCCCAAAACAATATAAAAAAGATGGCCAAGCAAGTGATTAAAACTAAGCCTACAAGGTAAGTAATATACCTCTTGAAGCTCAACACAAAAAATGCACTCTTTTAGGCTCAAACCTCCTTCCAATAGCCCAAAATAGGCTCCAAGGGACCTCAGCTGCAAGGTGGTCCAATTTGGTTAAGGGCTAGTGTGCAAAGGTGTAGAGAAAAACAACTATCAAGCATAAAACAGGAGAAGAGATGGAGAATTCTAGAGAGAGAGAGAGAGAAAATTTTGATCCAAAGTTTCTAACCCCTCGAAATGGGGGAGAGCCTCCTCTATATATAGAAAATCAAGTTGTAGACACCCCATTTTTGACCGTCCTCAAGACTTGGACGTCACCGTTTGAACACTCGGTGATCATCTATGCTCGTGTTCATTTTGAGTTCTCGAAGGTCTCGGCTACGCGCCTTGCCTCAAGATCTCTCAACTTATTTGTTTTGTGCTTGGTCATGGACCAAACACTTGTGTTTTTGCTTCTAAGGGAAGAGGGTGGCTTGTTGGCCATCCCCACACGTCACCGGCCATGGCTTGAGGCCACCGGCCCTGTTTTCTTGCTACCGGCCAAAGATGTTGGTCGGTCGGCAATGTTTTTGGTCAGCCGATAGTATTTTTGGTCAATCGGCCATTTTTTCTAGTCGACCCCTTTCCATCTGCTTTTGGCAGATATTTTATGCCAGCTATCACAGCTGGCATCCACTTTGCACCCCCTCCATACACGTGTATAGAGGGATTTGCTTCTTGCTTAGCTTGCTTAGAAAGCTTTGCATTTGAACCTCTATAAGAGGAGGGCTTCTCCTCCCTCCTCCAAGGTTCAGAGAATTAGGATTAGAGAGTGAGATACAACTTTGTATCCATATTCCCTTATTTGATCCCATTTTGTGCATCAAAAGTGAGTTTTGTCTTACTTTTACACTAGAACACCTAGCATTACACTATCCTTGGGTTGTTAAGGCCTTAGAAGGTTGTTGTTAGGGTTCTTGAGCTGATTTTGATCAGAGAAACCTGCGGGAGCTTGGTTCTTGAAAAGGTTCTTCAAGGGTAAGAATCTACCTTCTTTATTCCTCATTTTTGCGCAAGCTTTTAACCTATCTTGCATCTATTTTTAAGCCTAACTTATAACTAATAAAAGTTCTTTTTTTAAGTGCTTTAAAAAGTTGTTTAAGATCACTTTGTTGTTTGGGGTTGTTTACCCCCTCTTAGGCCTTGTTTGGCCTCATTTTTGTGCCTTTTTTTGTGAGCTTCGGGACAACCTTGTATTGGCCTTCTCACCACTGAAATCAAATCCAGAGGGATTTCAGTGGTGGGGATGGTGTTTTGAGGTCCTAAGAAAGAGAGGGCCATCCCCTCTCCTCGTTGTCTTCAATATTTGTCATTTTTGCCTCATGTGTGAGCACCTTTGTTAAGTTCATGTTGACCATGTCTTAGCTAGTATTTGTGGATTTTTTTTCCATGATATATCTCTGTTTCAAGTTGGTTTAGACATGCCATGTATGCTCCATACACTTGTCTTGTAATCCCATGTTTTGGCCTTAACATGCATCATGTTGTAACATGTGTTCTAACATGATTTTGGCTCGCCTTTATGAAGCTTCTAGCCTTGGCTTGGTATGCTTGAGATCTGATTTTAGTTGCTTTGGTCGTCCATGACTTGCTTTGTATAGCTACCATACACTCTAGCATGTAGGCTTTGAATATTGAATCCTCTAGCATGCTTAATTTGGATCATTTCAGTGGTTTGGCATCACTTAGAATGCTATTTCAGTCCATATTCCATGCTTGAATACTTGCATTTATCACCTATTCCATGCCTTGGATAGTTTGGGTTTTATGCCTCACGAATGTGCCATTGAGTATGCTTCCATGCTTAGGCCATTTGGATGCCATCTAAGTGTGTTTTTGGCCTAGTCTTGACCTGCATTGGGACTGTTTGAGTCCCTTTCACCCTTCGGGACTTGCCTTGTATGGCCGTGGTTCGAGCCCTTTGGTTAGCCTTAGGCCTTAGACCTTCTTGCATGCTTTTCTTGTCTTATTTGGTTGATGTGGCATCATCCTTAACATGATTTCAGAGTTTATCATGTTGGTCATTTGTCCATGTTTCACTCCTTTTAAGTGTTCTTAAAAGTTGTCCTTTTGTGCTTAAGTGTTGGGTCTAATTACCATGCATGCTTGTATGTGGTCCTGTCCCTTGTCCCTTAGCATATTGGCTACTGATTGTTGGCATGCTTAAGAGCTACCCATGTTAGTGTAAGTCCATCTCACCATGTTGTTGCATGCTTGTTTCATTTTTCATGTTGTTGCATGCTATACATGTTCACATGTTTAGGTCGTATGCCTATTGCCTATTGCATGCTTGTGTTGCTTTGTTAAGTTCATCATGCATGCATTACATTGGTCTAAGTATACTTGCCTTTGCATGTTATTAAATTTTAGCCTATTGACATGTTGTTGCATGTTCATCCATCTTGCATACTTGTTAAGTTACATGCTTGTTTGCATGCTTGTCTTTGCATATTGTTATATGCTAGTTGCCTTGTATAGCATTGTTGCTTGCATGCTCATGTTGCATTAGTTTGCTTGCATGCTTAGTTTGGATTGCATTATCCATGCATCTCTTGCCTCTTGATCAACCATGATAGAGGTTAGGATCATTGTGTGTTTGCGTGCATTTCATTTGATATCAAATTACACACTTGGCATCTTGGGCTATCATGCATTGAAATGCGTGATTGATGGCCCGAGGGTCGAGGACTACACTCCCTTGAGGTTCAAACATGATAAGGAGCGTGGTCGTGCATACATTTGGCTTGAAAATGCATTCTCATACTCTGTCTGTCCTCTGCTGTAGCAAAATAGGATTCTGCAGGAATATATGGTCGGTCAACCATCCTCAGTGCCGATCGGCTAATTATTGTTGGTCGAGAGCCTTACCAATGGTCGATGACCCATTTCCCATAGCCGGTGGTGTTCCCTTTTGGCCGGTGACCTCCCACAACCCACAGGGAGTAGTTCAGGAGCATCCTTAAGACTTGTGCAGTCCTCAGGGGTGTAGAGCAGTATAAACAGAGGCAACATGAGTATGGTGATGGATTTCCGAGCGGAGCCGAGCATGCACGCATTTATCCCTCTCCCCGAGGTTGTTTTACTGCTTTAATAGCTTAGTTAATTTTCTTAATTAATTAAGTTTTGTGTAATATTTAATTAGCTTGTTACTTAATTTGTATTATTCTTTTGGTCCCTCCGCGAGAGGGCAAACTTTGTAATAAGCGTGCCTATGTGTGATGCATGTCTTCCAACCTCCACTTCTTTCTCTCTTTTACTTAACTTCTTACAATGGTTAGTTCTAGGGCACGTTTCGATTAGCATCCTTATTCTATGCATGTTTGCATCATTCACCTGTATTGTATGCACCGGGCTCGGTGCATCATGCTAATTGCATAGTATTTCAATTCCAACTTGAATACGTGTATCTTGTTGTTGCATCTCACATGTCATTCTTAGATTAGCCAAGCCTATTCTAGTTGCATTTTGCCTGCGATGCATTAGCCATATTAACATGGACTTGGATCATACATTTGATTACTAACATGTTCCTTGTTTTGGCTCGGAGTACACTGTGAGTGTTTATGCTTTAGCATCTCGCATGTATGTGAGTGTTAACATGACAGTATGCTTGCCATGAGGCTAATTGCTTATGTGATATAACTGCCTCAATGCCTGTGGGTGAAGGTTGGGCTGCTTGAATTGGGATAATTCATCGAAATCTGTATTTTAGCCTACTTGCAAGTAGCAAACTTCAAACCATTTCCAAACAAACGGATATGCGATGTTTTGTTTCAAATTAGGCGATCTAGTTTATACTTATGTGTTGTGCGCATCACATAGTAATTCTAGCTAATAACCGGAATAAGAACACGTATGTTTTCAACACTTGATATCATGCTTAGTACAGGCCGATCTTCAGATCGGGCGAGCAGGGGTGCTCATAGATGACCTTCCCCAATCGTACCCAAGTTCCCGAGCCGAGGCAACTTTGGTGATGACCGACACGTGGCCTTAGGAAATGAGTCAGGGTTTCTTAAATTTCCCCAAAATAAAATATTTAGGTGGCAACTCTGTATCTGGAAAAACAGTCCATGTTTGGCACTTCTTTCTTAAAAATCTATTTTTCTAAACGATTTTTCCGGATTTGGTCTCTTTGGTGATTTATCAGTTTTGCATTGCACATTGCGAGGTCAGATTAATAACCGTGACAAATGAGTCCGAACTGTTGAAAGCATAAGGCCCGAGGGCGCGTCCACAGTTTCTGGCGACTCCGCTGGGGAGTTAGAGAGCTTGACTCGAACTCATGATATCTTGTTTTGATTACACTCATGTGTTTCTTTGCATTGCATGTGCATCAGTGCGCCTAGGACACCGTGTTTGTCATCTGCTATTCCTGAACGGTTTGCCAGAGGCTGCGTGCCATAAGGCTGTCCGGCTACGGGCTCTGCCACGATGGGAACACGAACCTCGATTTTTATCGGGGCACCCATTTTGACCATTCAACCTGGTGCATATGCGGAATCCGTAGTGACCATTCCAAGATAGGACAGGTTGCTTACCCGATTATAGGTTGTTTGAAACCACTGCGTGCGTAGTGAAACCCCAGTTCCTGACAAAATAAGACAGGGAAACCCTACCCCCAACATAGGGGTGTTTTGGCTCTTACTTGTTTATTATGTGCTTTTTGAGTTGACCTCTACAAGGAATACACATATCAGCTTGCTAGTCTAGGCATCAGTATCAGTGTTTTCAGAATCAATTATATCTGCAGGTATCAGATTCAATTTTGGGATAGTAGTTTGGGGAACAGTGATCAGTGGTAGTGTACAGTTCAGCTATGCTTATGTCTGTTCTAGTGAAATTGGGCTGAGATGCTGCCTGTTTTCTCTTTCAATGAGGGAGTTTCAGAGATTCAGTTCAGAATAGCCAGTAATCTCCTTCGCCGAAGCAAGGCAGATATCTAATCCGTCAGTCACCGGTCATCACCTCCGTTCAGTTCAGCGGATTTATGATGGCACAAAATTCAGAGGAAATTGTGGTTATGACAGCCGCATTAAACCAAGGGATCATCTCACAGGGTGAGACCGATGTTGAGGTACCACGCCCGCCCAGGTTGCCTGCCGCGTGCCCTATCTGGGAACCCCAGTTGTTTCAAGCTCGTGAGCCCACCACATTTGAGTTGATAAGAATGATTGGCGACCTCCAGAGGTCTGTGGCTGACCTTGCCTATGGAATGTCGGCTTCACCACCAACTGCATCGTATGCCGAGAATTTCACACCGCAAGAGGCCCCGCTACTGGGGCAAATTGTGATCGAGCTCAGCCAACCTGAGGCTGTCTCAAGCTATGGCCATAACATGTCAACAACAACTGGGTTCCGCTTTGATGTAGCAACCCAAGCCCTCAATCAAGCTGAGGCTAGAGGTAAGAACAAAGTGGGAGCAGATGTTGATCCCGTTGAACAACTGCTGTGGGCAGTCAGGGCTCTGAAAGCCGGCGGGATGAATAAGCAACAAGTACTTGCGGTCGTGGCTAAGACTGTGGATGACGTCTTCCCCACTCAGACCGAGAGCAGTTCAAGTCAGGCAAAAAATCAGGATAGGGACCGTCGTACCAGGACCATTCCCTCCAACCCTAACCCTGCACCTAGAAAAGCTCAGAAAGCCAAGGCAACACCTGCCGATCCCTTTGCTAGTGCGTTTGGCAAAAATCAGCAGACTTCGAAGTATCTTCCCTGAGGGCGCAGGGTCTTTCATGCCCTCTACATGCCTTTGTCTAAGGCACTCCAGATCCTTGTGTAGACACCCCATTTTTGACCGTCCTCAAGACTTGGACGTCACCGTTTGAACACTCGGCGATCATCTATGTTCGTGTTCGTTTTGAGTTCTCGGAGGTCTCAGCTACGCGCCTTGCCTCAAGATCTCTCAACTTGACTGTTTTGTCTTTGGTTGTGCACCAAGGGCTTGTGTTTTGTGCTTCTGAGTGTGGGAAGTGGCTTGTTAGCCATCCCTGAAACCCATCGGCTATGGCATGATGCCACCGGCCATGTGTTACTGATATTGGCCAAATGTTTGGCCGACCGGCACCTTTTTGTGGTCAACCGGCCTTTGTTTTGGTCGATCGACCCCTTTTCTGGGCAACCCCTTTTCTTTGCCTTTTTCAGGCATTGTGCATGCCAGCTGTGCCAGCTGGTGAGCACAGACTCTACCTTCCATACACGTGTATGGAGGGATTTCATCCTTGTTTAGCTTCTCTTGGAAGCTTGCCAAATTGGTTTCTCTATAAGAGGAGGACCTCCCCTCCCTTTCCAGAGGTTGAACAACTCTGATATACATGATATATATCTCTCTCTCTCTATATATCTCTCTATATAGTTGTGTGTTAGAGTGTTCTAAAGGGTTTTTTTGTTCTTAGTTTTGCACTAAGACACCTAGTGTTACACTGTACTTTGGTTGCTGAGGTTCTAAGGGTTTGATTTCAGAGTTTTGAGTTGGGTTTTGATCAAAGGGAGGTGCTGGTCTTGTTGTTCTTGAAGTGTTCTTCAAGGGTAAGAACTTACCCTTTTATTCCCCATTTTTGCTTAAGGCTTTAGACCCATTTGCATATTATTTTAAGCTTAGTGTATAACTGATAAAAGTTCTGTATTTTCATGCTTAAAATGTTTCATTAAGGTCACTTTTGTGTTGGGGGTCGTCCCCCTCCCCCCCCGGCCCCTCTTAGGCCTTGTTTGGCCTCTTTTTGTGCCTTCTTCTTTGGGCTTTGTAACCCTTTTGTTTTGGCCTTCTCACCACTGAAATCCAAAGGATTTCAGTGGTGGAGAAGTGGTTTTGAGGTCATGTATAGGGGAGGGACACCCATCTCCCTTTGTGTCTTATTTGCTTGTGTTTAAGGCTTATAAAGGTAACATGCTTGCTTAGCTTTATTTGGCTTCATTTCAGAGGGTATTTGGCCTTAGTTTAGCATGTTATATCTCTGTTTCATGTTGGTTCGATAGTCTGTTGCATGCATCATGCACTTGCTTTATAATCCCCTCTATTGTCATAATGTGTATCATGCATTTAGACCATCATGCATGCATGTTTTAGCTTGACTTCATGAAGCTTTTAGCTATGTTATGACATGCTTAAGTTCTGTTTTTGGTCTTTTGGGTCATGTTTTCCATGCTTTGTATAGCCACTTTGCATTTTAGCTTGTTAGCTTTAGGTGTGTGAGTCATGAGCATGCTTTATTTGGGCTATTTCAGTGATTTGGAATCACTTATCATGCTATTTCAATCCTTGTTCCATGCTTGTATGCTTGCATTTACCATCCTTTCAATGCTTTGAAGAGTTGTAGTTTTATGCTTTGAAAAGGGGTCATTGTGCATGCCTCTTTGTTTAAGGCCTTTGGGCTACCATATCAGTGGGTTTTGGGACTCATTTTGGCATGTTATAGCTCTGTTTTTCATTGCCTAACCCATGCCATGTTTGGTTGAGGTAGTTGTAGTGGAATACTCTCTTTGTAGTCTTGAATGCCCTTGTTTTGGTGCCTATTTCTTAGCATGTTTTGGCCATATTCCATGCATGTCCTAGCCTTATTTTGGTCTGCCCTAGGACTGATTCAAGTCATTTTGGTTCTTTCAGGCCTGGTTGGTATGACTTTAGCTTGACCCCCTTTCGTTAGCCTCAAGCTTTGGCCTTCATTGCATGCCTTACTAACATGGCTTGGTTGATTTGGCATCATCCTTTACACATTTTTAGAGCTTAGCATGCATGTCATTTGTCTACATTAGTCTCTTTTAAATGTGTTTAAAAGTTCCCCTTTCCATGCTTAAGTGACAGGCTATTTAGCATCCATGTTTGCTTTGCATTTTGGTACCTTCATCCATCACTTTTGGCCACTGTTTTGGGGCATGGTTGAGGTCTTCCATTCCGGTTTAAGCCCACCCTTGTATATAGTTGCATGTTTGACATGATGCATCTTGTTATATGCTTGCTAGTTCACACTTTGTTACATGCTTGTACAAGTTGCAGTGAGTAGGCACACTCATGTTGCATTACATTATTTGCATACTTGCATTATATCATGTTTGCATGTTTAGTATATTGCATGATGCTTAGCTAGTTGCATTACATAACCTTGTTGTATACTTGGCATGTTCATGCTACATTGGCATTAACTTGCATGCTTAGGCAGCATTAGATTTCATTGAGTTAACATGCTCGTGTTGCATTGCATAGGTTGCATAACATTGCATTTTCATGTTGCATTGTATTTGGCATACTTGCATACATTGCATTTATGTTTGGTTTGGGGTGTCAAGCAAAACACGAGGAATGAGGAATGTTCGTACTTGAAGTGGCGAAACATGCCTCACTCCTCGGTCGCCGACACTCTTGAGCCAACATGATAGAGTGTGTAGCCTTCATTTGTTTTGTTGCATTCATTTCATATTAAATTTGCATACTCGGCACCTTTGGCCATCGTGCATTGAAATGCGTGACTGGTGGCCTGAGGGTCAAGAGCCATCCCCCCCCTTGAGTTCACAGCATGATAGGGAGGGTGGTTGTGCACACATTGCTTTGAAAATGCCTTGCTATGCATTGTCTGTCCTCTGTTGCAGCAAAACAGGATTCTGCAATAATCGTTGGCCGACCGACTATATCAAGTGCCGATCGACCAAACATATCTGACCGATAGTCATACAAATGGCCGATTACCATGTTTCAATGGTTGGTGGCCATATCTACTGGCAGATGACCTCCCACAATGCTCAGGGAGTGGTTCAGAAGCAATCTTGGGATTTGTGCTGCTTTCAGAGGCATGAAACAGTGCAAACAGAGGCATGGCAACGGGTTTCCGAGCAAGGCGAATCGAGCATGCATCATCCCATCATTTCGAGGCGAAGCTGCGGTGGCCTTTTCAAATTCATACTTAGTTTATTTTGTAATTAATTTGTTAATTAATTGAGGGTCTGTAATATTTAATTAGCTAGAGTAGTTAATTATTTATTTGGTTTGTACTATTCTTTCGGACCCTCCGAGAGAGGGCAATGTTGTAAATAAGTGTGTGTGTGTGTGATGCATGTCTTCCAACCCCACGTCTCTCTCCCTTTTATTTACCATCTTATGATGGTTAGTTTAGAGCTCGTTTCAATTAGTGTACTTATGCTCGCATGTTTGCATCCATTTATCTGTCTTGCATGCACCGGGCTCGGCGCATCATACTAACTGTATTGTATCTCAATTCCGAGTTGAATACATGTATCAGTTGTTGCATTCCATATGCCATTTTAGAATAGTCGAGCCTATCTTAGTTGCATTTTTGCATGTGTTGCATTAAGCATTTCAGCACAGTTAGGATTCATGCATGATTTCTAATTAGCTTCTTTCTTTGGCTTGGAGTACTCGGGAAGTATTTATGCTTTAGCATCCTTGCATGTGTGTGAGTGATTGCCATGATAGCATGCTTACCATGAGGCTATTTGCTTATGTGATATAACTGCCTGAATGCCTGTGGGTGGAGGTCGGGTTATTTGAATTGGAACAATGCATTGATTGCGCGTTTTAAGCCCACTTGAGAGTGGCAAATCATCATGTTTTCTTAAGCCCACCTGAGGGTGGCAAATCAATATCTTAGCCTACTTACGAGTAGCACTATCAAACCATCTTTCAAAAAAATAAACATGAAATGTTTTGTTCCAACTCAGACGATTCAGTCTATATTTGTATGCCGTGTGCATCACATAGTAACTCTAGGCTAATAACCGGGATAAGAGCATACAATGTTTTCAAAACTCGATATCATGGTTAGTAGAGGCCAATCTTTGATCGGGCGAACGGGGGTGCTCACGAAGTGACCTTCCCCAATCGTACCCAAGTTCCCGAACCGAGGCAACTTTGGTGATGACGGACACGTGGCCTTAGGCAATGAGTTAGGGTTTCCTAAATTCCCCCAAAATAAATATTTAGGTGGCAACTCTGTATCTGGCAAAGCAGTCCATGTTTGGCACTTCTTTCTAAAAATCTATTTTTCAAAACGATTTGCCAGATTTGGACTCTTTGGTGATTTATCAGTCTCGCATTGCACTTTGCGGGATTAGATTCAGAACCGTGACATTTGAGTCCGAACTGTAGTGAGCCCAATGAACAAAACGGGATTCCCTCCCGGGACGTTCGGGGACGTCTACACCTTGCTGAAATGGGGCATCTTAAACCCCTTGAGCCTCGGCCTCTCCCGAATAATCTCCCTCTCTCACATGATGCTACCATGTACTGCGCATACCACCAGCAAACTGGTCATAGCACCGACAACTGTTTCCGTCTTCGCTAAGAAGTACAGGATTTGATCGACAATGAGGTCATCCTCCCACCTACCTCAGCAAAATCTGTCACTGCTGAGTTGTTAGACTTCGAGGATACTACCAGTATATGATCAAGGGATGAACCACCTGCGGGCGGCGCTCAGTTTACTCCAGATGTGGCGTATGGCACGCACTGTTTTGAGCATTTGTGAATGCTGGGTTTTGTACTTTCTGACTCCGGTATTGAGTCAGTTTTGTTATGTTGTTTAGAGTCTGTCTCGCTGTATAGAGTCAGTCATTTCATACTGAGTCGGTCTTTTTTCTTAAAGGTCTGTCCTGTTGTATCGAGTTAGTCCTATTTTATAGAAGTCGGGTGATTCCAGGGTTGTTACCTCAAATATCATCGTTTTGTTTTGTGATTATCTTTTGCTTTCTTTTGGGTCTGTCTCTGTTGTGGAGCCAGTTGCAACCAGGAAATTTGAATGAAACAGCTGTGGCTGTCATGTTTTTGTGCTGATTGCTACTTTGGGGCTACTGTGCCAGCAAGTTTGAATGAAACGACAGTGCTTTTCTATGCCTTTTAAATCATTGCATTGACCTAAGTTTTCCAAAACTTTTCGAATGATGAGTTGAAAACGAAGAGGAAGGAATTCCTCGGGTTTTGCAAAATTTGATCAATTAAGAGAAAGAGAGGCATGCTAAGCCCTTAATGAATGAAATCATGCTTGTTAATGTGAGCACTAAGAAGGATCCTGGCTTGATCCAGATTGGTTTAGCATTGTCTTCAGCGCGAGGGACTAGTCGCTTTCTTAAAAAAATTTCAAAAAATGTTTTGCGCCGTCCTGCGAAGACCTGTGCAAAATCGCTCTTGAGATTGTGCAGCTTAGGATCGCTCTCAGCCTTGAGACTCGACCCCTCTTGATTTCAAACCTTGAACTTGGATTCACAATGTTCCAAGGCCAATCATGATGTGAGGCCTGTGTGGCCAGATTTGAAACAGCCCGCGAACTAGGGGCAAGAAAAGTCAGATCAAGAAGCTTGTGAAGCTAGATCAGGAGCACCCCTCAAACAAGGGGTAAAAGACGTCAGATGATGCACTCGAACAGTCCAAGATGAAGATCGGCAAGAATGCCGAATCCCAGAGCGGATGAAAGAAGAAAGTTTTGCTGAAGAACAACCGAGTTCCTATCCACAACACTAGGGGCAAATTCAGCCCCCATTGGATGGGCTCCTACATTATCAGTGAATAACAGCCATTCTCCTGGATTCAGATGGCATCGAGATCTTAAAACCATTTGACATGGACAAAGCTACAATTTTACCCTTGAGAGGCTCGCTGGGCCGAAAACTCGGAAGGGCGACCCAGGCAAAAGTTAGAGCAAGAAAAAAACAAAAGAAAAATGCAAAAAGAAAAAATGAAATGAAGAAAATGAAAAGAATTGAAAAGAAGAGAAGAACAAAGCTCGCAAGTTCGAAAACCCAGAAAGGGAAGCCTTGGCAAAAGTTAGAGTGCAAAAGGAGAGGTTAATACCCGAGTGTACCTAACCCGAACTACGTAAGGCTTGATTCCCATGTTTGGGATACGTAGGCAACTTCGTTCTGAAGTCCAGCCATAAACACTTCAAAGTCAACTGTCCTGTCTATAAGATTGAACGGGTCATCTTTGTTATTTATATATCCAAGAGTTCGGTTGTGATCACCGCTATGAGAACTGGTTACAGTGTGCTGCGGCACTATTCAAACAAGGGGCAACTTTTCGTTGCCATACAGTGCGCTGTGGTGCCATTCAGACAAGGGGCAACTTTCCGTTGCCATGCAGTGCCGTTCAAGATAAGGGGCAATTGTTCATTGCTTCCGATTCAAGGTTGCGCATCCTGAGAGTAGGTTCCGTGCTCGTTGAGCGGTGGCCGTTTGTAAAAATAGTTTTTGAGAATTTTTACTCAAGTTGACTGATTTTCTCGAAAATTATTCCTCTTTTCCAAAACTGGACCTTTTCTTGGACCCAAAAAGGAAAATTTTCAGTGCTCATAACCTAACTTGCATGATTTTGAATCAGAAAGTTGAACAAGCATGTTAATCAAACTTTTATATTGATCAAAATTGTTTAGTGGAAAGCCCAAAAACAAAAAATGGTCAAAATGATGAACTAGGGGCATGGTTGAGTCAGGTGTTCTGTCTTGTCCCTATTGTTAACTTACCTACCAAGAAGGGCATTCTACCTACCAGAAAGGGCACAGTTGAAGCTGTCAGTAAAGGGTTGAAAACTCTCATATCCTCCGAGCAACGAGGTATCGAGCCAAGTGCGAAGCACGAATTGGAATGGATCAAGATACTCCATTCCCTCATCCGGGGCATCGGCTAAATGTCATCAGAGGAAATAGCCGTGAGCTGATAATGTTGGGCGTGAGCACACAAACTTCTTGATTATCCGTCAATCATCCAGGGGAGGGATAAAAAAAAAATTAGAGAGATTGAAGAATAGAGAGATGTGTGATGAGAGAAAAAGTGAGAAAAGGGCTTTTTTAGAAAAATAGAGATTGAGTGCCAGAGTGATGTGAGAATCACAAATGAGAAAAGGTGGGAAACAATACCTAGAGGAGCAGGCTTCCTGTGCACGCCTGAGTGCCGTGTCTTTTTTGTTTTATCTCGTTTTTTTTTTGTTTTAAGTTGTTTCGAGTGTTACTCGATGTGTTTAGGTTGTTACCCTTTGTTTTCCTGTTTAGTCATTTTTGTTGTGTTTAGTCGTACGCTCAATACCCGATTAAAAACTCAATTTCAAAATAAAATTATTTTGTGCTCAGAGTGCTGTGCCATTCTCTACATTTGTGCAAAATAGAATTCATTCTTTCATAAAGCCGCAGGGTTTAACCCAGGTCATGTGAGAACAGTAGAACCAGGACCTATCTGAAGCTATGGGTTCCAGACTGTGATGCAAAAGAAAAGAGGAAGGATTCGGAGCATCTGAGTTTGTTTCGACTTCTGCAAATTCCGTCTTTGCATCCTCTGTGTTCAAAATAAAAGGAATGCTATGTTATGGATTGTGTGTTCAGAATGAGCAGTGCATTGTATGAGCTGTGTGTATGAGTTGTATGCCGAGTAAACCAAGCACTGTGTTATGAGTCGTGTGTTCGGAATGAGCAGTATGTTGTATGAGTTGTTTTACCGTTGGCCGGTTCATTATCTGTTTATTACGATGCAAGTGTTCCAATTTTCAAACAAAAGATCAATCTCATTTACATTGTTGTGTAACGTGATGCAATGCGATGCGATGTATGAAATGTGCAAATGTAACACTTTTTCAAACAAAAAGCTTGTTTCAGTCCATTATCTTTTCAAGTACATAGTTTTGAAGAAAAGAAAACCTGTATGCGGCAGTACAGTGTGCTCAAGCTACCATAAAAAAAAGAAAAGAGGAAAAGCAACAAAAATCTCTAAACAAAGCAACAAAAGGAAAAAGGTAGCAAATGTCTGAATCGGCATCAATCGTCTCAGGCCTGAGAGTCTGTCCCTGTCCTCTTCTTGGACGAAGGTCCTGGAGCATCGTCGCCGTCTCCATCATCTGAGCTTGAACCCGTGTCATCTCCGGCCTCCTCCTCAGACGACTCTGCCTCCGCCTCTGTCTCGGACTTATCATCATCTGGGATCGGTGCCCGTGAGCTGCTCCTAACATGAGTACGCCCTGCTTTGGTGCGAGGGTGTACTGCGGTCCCTCGCCCTGCTCTCCCTCCTCCTCGGGCAGGCGCAGATGGTCCTGCTGGAGCGCCCCTTACAGCCGGTACCTGGAATGGAGCCTGAAAAGACAAAAGGTAAATGCATCAGTTATGCTGAGAGCAGAGTATAAATACAAAATGTAGTGTATGAGAGCAGAGTATGAATACAGAATGCAGTGTATGAGTACAGGGTAAGTATGCTGCGAGCAATGTGTCAGTACAGAATATAGTGACCGAGTGCAGTGTATGAATGCTGTGAGCAATGCTATGAGCAGTCTATGGGTTACAGTGTAGCAAATGCCGTAAGGGCCGTGTATCAAGTGCTATGTTGATAAGTGCGATGTGTGCACCAGATTATGCACAGTTTGAGATTACGTTTGAAAGAGCTTACCAGGATACTGTAAATAGCTAGCAAGTCGAGGCTCCGCTGTAGCATCCCCATCACGGAAGCAGTCAACTCCAAAGACTAGCGAGTGTACTCAGAAGAAGCCTGCAAAAGTGTTAAAAGCATCAGTATTCTGTGGAATATCAAGAGAAATGAAATGAAATGACTGTAGAAGATGCAAAATGCAGTAGTATATGCCGGAGGTAAGTCGTAGAATCCGACTAGCTCATGATCGGGTGGAGGGGGAGCAATGGGGATCTAGTAAGCCTCCCCACCCTGCCTGTCACACCCCCAACTCGCCCCTAAAAGTTTGGGCATGACCCATTCTCAAACAGACATATGACCTGGTATACATATAGTATATGGGGCCTTGACGGAAGCACACAAACGTACAAGAATACAAAACCAAACAAATTCCATTGAGCTATTTCTAACATGCCAGGATCTCATACGTTACATGCACCACAAGGAGTTAATAGAATCCAAAAATATTCCTTAGCAGAAGATATATTTATAAACATATATACAGACCCAGCCCTATAGTCGGGCATGCAACAAAAACTATTGGAGTTATACACTATCAACCTTGGAAAGGTAGCCAAGAAATAAGCCAATTAACTTAATAAACTTCACACGAAGGTTGTCAAAAGGAACCGGGCATCATAGGTTAGGATTGACCACCTGGTTGATTGCCTACAGAAACAGACATAACAGAGAGTGAGCCGGGCTCAGTGAATAGTAATACATAATGAAGTGATGCTCAATTTGAACATGACATATAACATTATATGTGTGAATGCAGAGATTCCAAAGTAGTCTGATTCTGTGTGCATCTTATATCGGCCTTAGGCCCATACCTGAACATAAAAGCTTGATATATCATATTCTTAATTCATAACAGCTTGAAGCCCATAACATGGTGGCATAATGCCCTTGCACATAGTGGCACAAGGCCCTTAAACATGGTGGCATAAAGCCCTTGTAACATATGGCACTAAGGCCCTTGAAACATGTGGCACAAGGCCCTTGTACTTGTTGGCATTAAAGCCCTTGAAAGTGGCATAAAGCCCTTGAAACCATACTTATACGGACTCAAGAGGTGTCTCACACAGATTCTAGAGGTGGCTCATGTCGTAGCACTTAGTTCCGTGTAGCACTTTGTTCCATATCTTGATAACTTATCTTGAATGGCCATAGGCCTAGAGTCTTATAGAACATAGGTGTTTTATCTTTCTTATTTCATTCATTACATACTTGGAGTATACTTGAGCATTAACATACATATTTACACACTTGAACATTAATCTTAGTTGCGTGCTTGAGACATTAACATAGTCACGTAAACGAAATGCTAATGAAAATCATTATTCATGTGTAAGGAAGATAATGATACTACTACTCACAGTGTTGCGACGACGTGCTTGTTCTTCCCGGAGTGTGCCCTGCACACATTCAACCTTACACGCTTTAATCCCTTTTCCATATTAAATCACTTTCTGTTTCATTTTACTTCGAAGGAATTTATACATATTAAAAGACATCAAATACATATTCCGACAACATTAGAGGGTTCTACACGCAAAACGGAGCAAACCATATTTTTCAGCATGAGCCGCACGTGCGGCTGTGAGCCCCGCACGTGCGGCAGTTGGCCCCCCACGTGCGGCCCTGAGGTCCCGCACGTGCCTTTTTAGCAGAACAGAGGCCCCTGTTTTTCACCATTTCCCGCACGTGCGGCCATGACTCCCGCACGTGCGGCAGCACCTCCCGCACGTGCGGCCATGACTCCCGCACGTGCGGCGATTCAGCCCAAAAATGCCCGAAAATTCTTACAAAATCCCATCTTTTGACACATATTTACAAGGCTCAAATCAACATTCTTATTTGATAATACATGGTCCAAAATCATGTCAAGATGATAGCAATTACATCAATTTAATTCAGTTCATCTTTCTTAGGCTCTCAACATACGCATATTCATGAAAATTCTTGCTTTACACATCCATAAACACATATATCCACATCTTTGAATTCAAAGTAAAAGCTCAAATACAATGTCTCCATGGTTGATTCCAGCAACTAAGCAAGGTTATCTTGTTCATTAACTTCTTACATACATATGGAGTTATCATTCCAACCCCTAAGTAACATGATCATAAGGGTATTTTGCACATCTTAAGTGAGTTAGTTTTATACATACCTTATGCTTAATCTTCCACAAATTCCTAACCTTTTTGATGATCTCCTCCCCCTACCCCTTCAATTTCTCTCACTCATCATCTTCCCTTAGGAGCAAATATGATTTCTAAGTCTTATGAGTCATAAGACTCTTATGAGCACATATATACATATATAAAAACTTAGATAGGGACAAAAATGAATCGTTTACGCATCCCCAAATTAAAATTTCATAAACATACTTAATATTACTTAAAAATCATGCTAGTCATATATGTGAAATCAATTCCAGATAATTAAGCCTCTAAGGCTTCCAATTTCTGATCTAAACATTCTCATACAACAGATACGTTTCTTATTGAACAGATAGACATCTTTAATCGTATGGTTTACTCACTTAAGGATTCCACAGTAAACATTCAAAATCACCAAAATAGGACCCAAAAATATAACAAAGAACATGTACGAGGGTCAGGTTATTACACTCTCCCCCCCCTTAAATGAGTTTGGTCCTCCAAACTTGGTTTACCTCAGGGTAGAAACAAATGTGGATACTGATGTTGCATCTCCTCTTCTTTCTCCCAAGTTGCGTCAGTTCCGTAATGTTCCTGCCATTCTACTTTTACCATTGGAATTTCTCCATTTCGTAATTGTTTCACCTGCCGATCCAATATACGGATTGGTTTCTCCTCATAAGTTAACTTATCATCAAGTTCAATTTGGTGGTGATCAATAACATGGGACGAATCTGCAAGATACCCCCGAAGCATAGAGACATGAAACACATTATGCACTTGACTCATATGTGGCGGAAGGGCAATCCGGTAAGCCACCGGACCGACTCTTTCCAGAATTTGAAAGGGACCAACATAACGGGGTGTTAACTTACCCCTTTTCCCGAATCTTGGATGGCCTTTCATCGGAGTAACTTTTATAAAAACATGACTGTCCACTTCAAATTCCAAACTCCTCCGTCGGTTATCCGCATAACTTTTTTGTCTACTTTGAGCCGTTTTTAATCTTTCCCGAATAATTTTAACTTTTTCAGTGGTCAGCTGAACAATTTCAGGCCCTAACAAGGATTTGTCTCCAACTTCAGCCCAACATACGGGAGAACGACACGGTCTTCCATACAAAGCTTCATAGGGTGCCATTGCAATACTTGAGTGGTAACTATTGTTATATGCGAACTCTACCAGTGGTAAATGGGTTTCCCAACTTTCTTGAAACTCTAGCACACACATCCGGAGCATGTCTTCCAGAGTTTGTATCGTTCTCTCGGATTGACCGTCAGTTTGAGGATGGAAAGCTGTGCTGAACTTCAATTCTGTACCCATGGCTTCTTGTAAACTTTGCCAGAATCTTGAAACAAATTTCGGATCCCTATCTGATACAATGGAGACTGGTACACCATGCAGTCTTACAATTTCATTCACATAAAGGACCGCTAGTTTATCTGCATTGTACTGAGTCTTTACTGGTAGAAAGTGAGCGGACTTAGTCAATCGGTCAACAACGACCCATATAGAATTCATACCCCGAGGTGTCCGTGGTAATCCTACAACAAAATCCATGGTTAGGTGTTCCCACTTCCACTCTGGAATTGGGAGGGGCTGTAGTAATCCTGCTGGCCTCTGATGCTCCGCTTTTACTCGCTGACATTGCAAACATTTAGAAACGAATTCTGCAATCTCCTTTTTCATACTTGGCCACCAAAAATTTTTCTTCAAATCCCGGTACATTTTAGTACTTCCCGGGTGCATAGAAAATCTAGAGGCGTGTGCTTCTTCCATCAATTTCCGTTTGAGTTCCAACACATTAGGGACACATATCCGATTTTGAAATTTGAGTACCGAATCCACTAAGCTGAACCCTGATTTTGGTTTTGTCTCTAACTCATCACACACCTTCTTTAGAATGTCATCCTCCATTTGTTGTGACTTGATATCTTCCAGTAAGGTCGGTTGAGCCATTACTGCTGCTAGTACTATTTCTTGTCCTTGTATCCTAAACTCCATACTCATTTTATCTAGTTCATCTACCAATTTCCTTTGCTCCGTAAACAGGCTGGCCAAATCCCCCATATTCTTCCGACTAAGAGCATCTGCAACCATGTTGGCCTTACCGGGATGATAATGGATCTGTAAATCATAGTCTTTAATTAACTCTAACCATCGGCGCTGCCGCATGTTCAATTCCTTCTGAGTAAAAAGATACTTAAGGCTTTTGTGGTCGGTATAAACTTCGCAGGTAGTACCATACAAATAGTGCCGCCATATCTTTAGAGCAAAAACCACCGCCGCGAGCTCGAGATCGTGCGTGGGGTAATTCTTTTCATGGGGTTTAAGTTGTCGTGAAGCATAGGCAATAACCCTTCCACCTTGCATAAGCACACACCCTAATCCTCCGTTTTGCATAAGCACACAACCAAGTCCCTTATGTGAATCATCATTGTAAATCACAAATCCCTCAATACCAGATGGTAGTGCAAGGACCGGAGCTGTAGTTAACTTCATTTTTAATTCTTGAAAAGCAGATTCCCGCGGTTCCGACCATTCAAATGCAACTCCCTTTTTAGTCAACTGTGTGAGTGGTACAGCAATCTTGGAAAAATCCTGAACAAATCTCCGATAATATCTGGCTAACCCCATAAAACTACGCACTTCCGTCACATTCGTCGGAGTCGGCCAGTTCATGATCGCCTCAATCTCTTTTGGATCAACAGAAACCCCTTCCTTAGTTATAACATGGCCCAGAAACGCTACTTCACGTAGCCAAAATTCACACTTCTTTAGCTTTGCGTATAACTTCTTTTCTCGGAGGGTTTGAAGAATTAAACGAAGATGATTCTCGTGAGCTTCTGCATTCTCTGAGTAAATGAGGATATCGTCAATAAAGACCACTACAAACTCATCTAGATAAAGTTTGAAGACGCGGTTCATCAGATCCATAAAGGCTGCTGGGGCGTTAGTAACTCCAAAGGGCATAACCAAAAATTCATAGTGACCGTACCGGGTTCGGAAAGCTGTCTTCTCAACATCATCAGCCTTGACTTTCAATTGATGGTATCCAGACCGTAGATCAATCTTAGAAAAGACCTGTGCTCCTTGAAGCTGATCAAACAGGTCATCGATTCTTGGTAACGGATACTTATTCTTGATGGTAACTTTGTTGAGTTCTCTGTAATCGATACAAAGCCGGAGTGTTCCATCCTTCTTCTTTACAAACAAAACTGGTGCACCCCACGGAGATACACTCGGACGGATAAATCCCTTGTCCAGTAAATCTTGCAACTGCATTTTCAATTCTTTCATCTCAACTGGCGACATTCTATACGGAGTCTTAGAAATGGGTTGAGTTCCCGGTGCTACTTCAATTGTAAACTCAATTTCACGGTCTATTAACTGCCCTGGTAATTCTTCGGGAAAAACGTCCGGAAATTCACAGACAACTGGGATCGTATCGGTATTCCCATCCTCCACTTGCCCCTCTAGAACACTGCATAAATACCCCTGACATCCTTTCTGAATTAATTTACAAGCCCTTACTGCGGAAATTAAATAAGGTGGTGAAGTTACTCCATATCCCTGAAAGGTAGACCCTGATTGCCCCGGAGGGTGGAAACTGATTTGTTTAGTCAAACAATCTATAGTTGCACCATATTCACCTAACCAGTCCATTCCCAGAATAATATCAAAATAGGCCATATCGAGAGGCAGCAAATTAGCATATACCCGGAGATCCCCAAGTTGGAGTTCACAAGCAGTATATATAGAGGTACAAATCATAGGACCTCCCAAAGGTGAAGACACACACAACATATAAGATAGCTCTTCTTCAGTTTTATCTAAATTAGGAGCAAATAGTTTCGACACAAAAGAATGGGTGGAGCCAGAATCAAATAATACGTGAGCAAAATGACCAGAGAAACCTACTGGAGCTTGGTTCTTGAAGAGGTTCTTCAAGGGTAAGAATCTACCTTCTTTATTCCCCATTTTTGCACAAGCTTTTAACCTATCTTGCATCTGTTTTTAAGCTTAACTTATAACTGATAAAAGTTCTATTTTTAAGTGCTTAAAATAGTTGTTTAAGATCACTCTGTTGTTTGGGGTTGCTTACCCCCTCTTAGGCCTTGTTTGGACTCATTTTTGTGCTTGTGAGCTTCGGGACAACCTTGTATTGGCCTTCTCACCACTGAAATCAAATCCAGAGGGATTTCAGTGGTGGAGATGGTGTTTTGAGGTCCTAAGAAGGAGAGGGCCATCCCCTCTCCTTGTTGTCTTCAATATTTGTCATTTTTGCCTCATGTGTGAGCACCTTTGTTAAGTTCATGTTGACCATGTCTTAGCAAGTATTTGTGGTTGTTTTGCCATGATATATCTCTGTTTCAAGTTGGTTTAGACATGCCATGTATGCTCCATACACTTGTCTTGTAATCCCATGTTTTGGCCTTAACATGCATCATGTTGTAACATGTGTTTCTAACATGATTTTGGCTCAACTTTATGAAGCTTCTAGCCTTGTCTTGGTATGCTTGAGGTCTGATTTTAGTTGTTTTGGTCATCCATTACTTGCTTTTTATAGCTACCATGCACTCTAGCTTGTAGGCTTTGAATATTGAATCCTCTAGCATGCTTAATTTGGATCATTTCAGTGGTTTGGCATTACTTAGAATGCTATTTCAGTCCATATTCCATGCTTGAATACTTGCATTTATCACCTATTCCATGCCTTGGATAGTTTGGGTTTTATGCCTCATGAATGTGCCATTGAGTATGCTTCCATGCTTAGGCCATTTGGATGCCATCTAAGTATGTTTTTGGCCTAGTCTTGACCTACATTGGGACTGTTTTGAGTCCCTTTCACCCTTCGGGACTTGCCTTGTATGGTCGTGGTTTGAGCCCTTTGGTTAGCCTTAGGCCTTAGACCTTCTTGCATGCTTTGCTTGTCTTATTTGGTTGATTTGGCACCATCCTTAACATGATTTCAGAGTTTATCATGTTGGTCATTAGTCCATGTTTCACTCCTTTTAAGTGTTCTTAAAAGTTGTCCTTTTGTGCTTAAGTGTTGGGTCTAATTACCATGCATGTTTGTATGTGGTCTTGTCCCTTGTCCCTTAGCATATTGGCTACTGATTGTTGGCATGCTTGAGAGCTACCCATGTTAGTGTAAGTCCATCTCACCATGTTGTTGCATGCTTGTTTCATTTTGCATGTTGTTGCATGCTGTACATGTTCACATGTTTAGGTCGTATGCCTATTGTCTATTGCATGCTTGTGTTGCTTTGTTAAGTTCATCATGCATGTATTACATTGGTCTAAGTATACTTGCCTTTGCATGTTATTAAATGTTACCCTATTGACATGTTGTTGCATGTTCATCCATCTTGCATACTTGTTAAGTTACATGCTTGTTATGCTAGTTGCCTTGTATAGCATTGTTGCTTGCATGCTCATGTTGCATTAGTTTTCTTTCATGCTTAGTTTGCATTGCATTGTCCATGCATCTCTTGCCTCTTGATCAACCATGATAGAGGTTAGGATCATTGTGTGTTTGCGTACATTTCATTTGATATCAAATTGTACACTTGGCATCTTGGGCTATCATGCATTGAAATGCGTGATTGATGGCCCGAGGGGCGAGGACTACACTCCCTTAAGGTTCAAACATGATAAGGAGCGTGGTCGTGCATACATTTGGCTTGAAAATGCATTGCCATACTCCATCTGTCCTCTGCTGCAGCAAAACAGGATTCTGCAAGAATATATGGTCGGTCGACCATCCTCAGTGCCGATCGGCTAATTATTGTTGGTCGAGAGCCTTACCAATGGTCGATGACCCATTTCCCATGGCCGGTGGTGTTCCCTTTTGGTCGGTGACCTCCCACAACCCACAGGGAGTAGTTCAGGAGCATCCTTAAGACTTGTGCAGTCCTCAGAGGTGCAGAGTAGCATAAACAGAGACAACATGAGTATGGCGATGGATTTCCGAGCGGAGCCAAGCGTGCACGCATTCATCCCTCTCCCCGAGGCTGCTTTACTACTTTAATAGCTTAGTTAATTTGCTTAATTAATTAAGTTTTGTGTAATATTTAATTAGCTTGTTAGTTAATTTGTATTATTATTTTGGCCCCTCTGCAAGAGGGCAAACTTTGTAACAAGCGTGCTTGTGTGTGATGCATGTCTTCCAACCTCCACTTCTTTCTCCCTTTTACTTAACTGCTTACAATGGTTAGTTCTAGGGCACGTTTCGATTAGCATCTTTATGCTATGTCTGTTTGCATCATTCACCTGTATTGCATGCATCGGGCTCGGCGCATCATGCTAATTGCATAGTATTTCAATTCCAACTTGAATACGTGTATCTAGTTGTTACGTCTCACATGTCATCCTTAGATTAGCCGAGCCTATTCTAGTTGCATTTTGCCTGCAATGCATTAGCCATCTTAACATGGACTTGGATCATACATTTGATTACTAACATGTTCCTTGTTTTGGCTCGGAGTACACTGTGAGTGTTTATGCTTTAGCATCTCGCATGTATGTAAGTGTTAACATGACAGCATGCTTGCCATGAGACTAATTGCTTATGTGATATAACTTCATGAATGCCTGTGGGTGAAGGTTGGGTTGCTTGAATTGGGATAATTCATTGAAATCCATATTTTAGCCTACTTGCGAGTAGTAAACTTCAAACCATTTCCAAACAAACGGATATACGATGTTTTGTTCCAAATTAGGCGATCTAGTCTCTACTTATGTGTTGTGCGCATCACATAGTAATTCTAGCTAATAACCGGAATAAGAACACGTATGTCTTCAACACTCGATATCATGCTTAGTACAGGCCGATCTTCAAATCGGGTGAGCGGGGGTGCTCATAGATGACCTTCCCCAATCGTACCCAAGTTCCCGAGCTAAGGCAACTTTGGTGATGACGGACACGTGGCCTTAGGCACGAGTCAGGGTTTCCTAAATTCCCCCAAAATAAAAATATTTAGGTGGCGACTCTATATCTGGCAAAGCAGTCCATGTGTGTCACTTCTTTCTAAAAATCTGTTTTCCAAAACGATTTGTCGGATTTTGACTCTTTGGTGATTTATTAGTCTTGCATCGCACATTGTGAGATCAGATTAAGAACCGTGACAAATGAGTCCGAACTGTGGAAATCATAAGGCCTGAGGGCACGTCCACACAAGCTAAAGGCTTGTATTCATCCCTCCATACATGTGTATGGAGATGGCCTTCAGTGAACAACAGCTGGCACAACTGGCAAACAAATATCTGAAAAAGGGAACAAATGGCCGTCGGCCACTTTAGGTAGCTGACCGGCCACCTCAACTAGCCGACCGGCAACTTTAACTGGTCGACAGGAGCAAAAAATGGCCGACAAGGCCAAAAAGTGGCTGACAAGGCCCCTTCTCCTTCCAAGCAAGAGGCACCAAGGTTTGGCCCAAAAACAAGCACAAAACAAAAAGGGTTTAGAGGCTCAAAGATAAGGCATTCCGCCGAGAACTTCGGGTGCTCAAACAAGCACAATCATCGAGTGCACAAACGATGGCGTCCAAGTCTTGAGGTCGGTAAAAAATGAGGTGTCTACAGTGGGTGACTGTAGAATGTATTACATTACTTGAGTTTAATTTCGAGGATGAAATTTCTTTAAGGAGGGTAGGTAGTAATGACCAAAATGTTTTTTTTTAAATAGCTAGCGCATAATTTAATTGAGCAAATTTTCGAATTTGATTGCCCTGTAAATTATGTGCTAAAACAGTTTGGTTTTGTATTTTTTAAAAATAGTTCTCGATCTCAAAAAATTACGACCTTTTTGTATGTCGTTCCCATATGAGTCTAGCATGTTGGATAAAAATTTTAGAATTTAATAATGAGTATTTATTTTATAAAAATTCACGAACTGATTGGTGTTCAGTTCAATTTATAGCACAATTTAAAATTGAGTTTTGGGTGTTCGGACCATGATTTAAGATAAATTTGTTAGGGTCTATTTTGATATATAATTGGACCATATTTGACTTATGGGTAAGACCCATGACTTAGATTTAATTTAAATTGAGTTTGTTTAGTGACTCACGTTTAACTGTTTGGTCCTTTTAAAACGTGATTGGTAATAACCACCTTGGGAGTTGTTATTATTTATTATATAGGATTATAATAAATATTTAATAGTTGATTTTATGGTGTATACCATATGGTGAAAAATTATATATTTTAGTAGTAAATAAAATGGGCGTATGTTTCGTGGTGAGCAAAATATTATATTTTGTGATGTTTACAAGCAAACAAGATATATTTTGTGGTGAGAAAATATTATATCTTTTTATCATTAATAATGTTGAAATATACTTTTAGTTGATATATATATATATAGATATTTGTGTATAGAAAGATAATTGTATTGATTTGAAAAAAAAATATCACGTAATTGAAACAATAAAGCAGACCCACGTGGGTGCTGCTCTCCCATTTCTTTTTCTTTTTTTTTCTTTTTTTTCTTTTCCTTCTTTCTTCTTCTTTACTTCTTTCATTCTTCTTTTGAATTGCACAACTCACTCCCTCTCTCTCTCAGCTCTTTCTTTCTCTGAATTTTTTTTTTTTTTTACTTCTATCATATAAAGTCTTTGATCTACCAAAATCTATTCGGTTTTAGACCAGAGTTCTTAAGATCAAAGTGAAGAGCTTGATGAGAGTAACGTTTTGACCGGTGGAAATCGAAATTCAACAAAGTAAAAAATTGGAGTTTTTGCTTGTTTCCTCTTCTAGCTTGAGGTAGGGATTTTTCCTACACTTCTTCATGCACTTTTACTTGATTATATGAAGTTTAGAGTTGTATATAATTTAATTAGAATTTTTGAAAAATTTGTGATTTATTTGCTTAAAAGAGAAATTTTGAGAAAAATAAAAAAGTTGATGCCCAAATTGCGAAAGTGTAAATGTGGAATATGTTTGTAAGGTTATAAAAGAGTTATATTTTAAATTTGAACAAAAACGGACTTTGATTCGATTGGTTTTGAAATTTTTACTAATTTGCGACCAGTGTGGCTGGTTTGGTGGCTGGTTTGCTATCTGTTGTTTGCTGGTTGGTTCTGGATTGAGTGGATAAAATCATGGAATTCCAAGGGTGAGTGGGTAGGGTGTTATGTTGTCTGCTGCTGTTATGTTGTCTGTTGTTTAGGGTGGAGCTGGTGGGTTCTGGCTTGAAATCTAATTGATATGCAAGGTTCAGTGAGGAATTGAGGAAGCCACTTCCTGATATGTCTAACAGTGCTCATCTGCTGGTGTATGCTATTTGTGGGCTGTTATTTGGGTTGATCTGTTCTTAATAAATATACTTCTATTGCATTATAAGGATTCCGATTTAGATCCGACCTGTCTATTCATAAAAAAAAAAACATTTCTACATTCTCTACAAATACATTTCTGCAGGTGGAATAAATAAAAACAAATATAATAAGATTTAAATTGTTCATGAAGAGTAATATTTGTAATCTTTTAAAAAATTACCAACCTGTAGAAGTGATCACTGCCCCATAACAACTTTGTCAGCTGGCCATGCAACTGTAGTACCCACAGCGTCTTCAATGTAAGTCATGTCAGCAGTAGGCCTCCATAAATATGCTCCAGCTTCTCTTACGAGATCTACCCATACTCTCATGGCATTAGGTCCAATAGGAATGTGATGGACAAGTTGTTTCGGATCACTTGAAGACCAACGCCCTTCAGCAACTACTTCCCCTGACCCCATCCAATCCAGCAACTTGCATTTCTTGTTGGGGGTGTTAGTGTTCTGACATTTTAGTAACAAGGCAATGACAAACAAGAGAAACTGTCACTCATACATGGTTGTTAGCTCCCCTCTTTCTCTATATATATACACTATAATGATGAGTCAACCAAGAATTTTAATGGTCTAAATCAATACTCATAAGATGTGTTACACAAACTTTTCTACTTCTCCCATTGTACTTGTGTCCACTGGATATGACAAGGGTAAACATGGGGGATATGTGTCCAACACCTGTACCCAATATAGAAATTTGGATCCTCTAATTTTGTATGATGTTTGAAGAAGAAGACACTCGCATTTGCTAGTAAAGAAAACATTTCTATTATGTAAATTCTATGTTTTCCTAAATCCTATTTTATTTAAAGTACATTTTTAAATAATGTATAACATCTGATCTAAGAAGATTATACAATAAGCAATACACATGTGTGTGCGTGTTTAAGATGTATCCCCTTATCCATTCCCAACTTTTGGATGCATATCCAATATCCTAAGATTTAGGTTTAGGAAGATCTAACACTTGAACCCGCACCTGATACTTACCTGAGTCTGTGTGACATAGCTCATGAGTCAACCATGAAATTTCAATATTGCGAGTAAAATCCATCTGTGAACATTGCCTTGAGTATTCCTCAACCAGAGAACTAATTACAGTTAACATTCTAGTCAATGACCCAATGCCATAGCTTTTATCATCTCTCCATTAAAAAAAGGTGAAAAAACTACTGTCTGTATAATAATGACTGAAGATAAACTGCATGTGTGCACTTTATTTGGAATCTTAATTAAGCTGATCATTTGTTTTCCTTTTTCAATGTCCTCAGCTGAAGTTTTCAACAATTTGCAACTAAAAGCAATGAGGGTTTCTTTTTGAAAAATCTTTCACTTGAAGAACTTTGAAGTCCTCACCTAGCAGAAAACTGTGAGGTTTAACTGAGAAGGAGTTCTCGTGTTTGAGTGTTCATGCAGAGATGAAGGGAGGCAATATAAGTAGATTTTTGGGGAGGCATTATTTTTTTCCTTTGATTGCTATTCTGTTGACCACCATTTTTCTTTATCAGAAGAAAATGAGTTCATTTTGCCTTCGCAAGGTTAGTAATTTCTTCGTGCATGTACGTATCCTAGTGTGTTTATTTTCCTGTATGTATTTTTTTCCCTAACTTCTTATTTTTACTTGGTATTAGTAAACAACTTATTGAAGTAACATTACTCAAGCTGTTTAAATTATATTATAGAAATTGTCCCCTTACATTTTCCAAAACATGAAAGTAATTGTAATAAGATCAACCTTCCAATCATTAAGGGGAGCTATGACCACCATCATCTTATCTGGGGTGTTTGAACCCCTCACATTCTAGCTAATTATTTCTAATTCATGAAGTATCACTGAAGAGTGAAGACCCAAACCGCTTACTCTTCCCACCCCAGCCCCCGCCTTCTTAATATGTAAACCCTCCAATTCGGTGATTACTATTGAAACTTTCTTATGTTTTTCCTCTTGAATTCTTCAAAAACATTTCCTAGGAAATCAATCAGGAAAGCATTGTTGTAGCACATATATTTTACTTTGCTTTGTCTCAAAAGCATCTCTTCTACTTTCAAAGTTACAATTCATTGTATATGTCATTGCATTTGCATTTTTCTTTAACTCATTACTATTTTTTTGGGTAAATAAGTCATAAAATAAAAACAAAAAACTTACACAAAATACAAGGGGCATACTACCCTCATTACTATTAGTGTTAGATGGATACTTAAGTGGTATTCTAAAGTTGATCTCTACATATAAATATACTCATAAAATGGAAATGTATGTGTGTGCATGTGCGCACACTACTTTCATGTAAAATGGAATGTAAATAATATTTTTTATCGAGGGAGAAACTATAGGTCTTGTTGATCCTTCCTCGCTTGCTTGCTTCTGACACCAAAAAATGAAAGACAATAATGTAATTATGTTAAAAAGTTTGAAACCTATATAAGTAAATTTAATAAATGCATAAAACTACTTGCCTCATTTCTCATTAGATGACTAACTACGCTCTCCAAATGTGCCACTCTTTCTTTCAATTGAGTAGCTTCTTCTTTTTCCTGAGTTTTAAAACTATCCCTTTGCGAGAGTACACATAATTTTGTAAGAGTAACTCCTTTGCCAAGCCCTCTTATTCGCCCGCGATTCTCACGACCAAGTATTTTTGAAAGAGCATCTTGTTTTACCTTAAGAATAGATGATGATATTGGATCATCAAGTTCAACTTCTTTCAATTTATCCTGAAAAAAAAATATTATTATTATTATGTCTGAGTAGATAAGGATGACCAATATGAATATCAAGATATATTATAAAAAAAATAAAAATTAAAAATTATTGAATAGAGAAATGTTCTTATAATAGTTTCAGCAACAGTTGTGTTTATGGGTTCACCACTCTTTTTGGTATGTGCCTGAATCCAGACAGGAACTCTAGATAGAGATGGGAAGGTTGCACCCTTGTTTTTCTAGGGGGAAAAAAAGATTCATACTATAAAAAAAATACAAACAGAACTAAATAAAATTTATAATAAAATTTAATGTTACCATGTCCTCAGTCAATTGTGCATATCCCTTGCGACTGCATGTATGTGGGAGTTGTTTCCTTCTAATTGCTTTGAATTTCTCACTTTTAGCCTAAAGCAATTAATCAATTTCAGGTTTTTTTTTTTTTTTTGGTCAACGAAAACATTCTATTTTATTGAAATTGATACAACATTATAGCAAAATAGACAATCATGCTTAATGGAATAGCAGCATGCTCCCTAACAAAGATCAATCAACAATGATGATTAGTGATCTCCTTGCAACAAAACATGACAAAAAGGTGGAGAAACATAGCACCCAAAAGGATGATACGCTGAAATTGAATAACAACTTTAGCCTTGCATGTACAAAAACACAGATCCTTAGTTACTAGGGTATCCCCAAAATAGGAAGCACCTATCCCTTGCGACTGCATGTATGTGGGAGTTGTTTCCTTCTAATTGTTTTGAATTTCTCACTTTTAGCCTAAAGCAATTAATCAATTTTTTGGGTCAACGAAAATGTTCTATTTTATTGAAATTGATACAACATTATAGTAAAATAGACAATCATGCTTAATGGAATAGCAGCATGCTCCCTAACAAAGATCAATCAACAATGATGATTAGTGATCTCCTTGCAACAAAAAAGGACAAAAAGGTGGAGAAACATAGCACCCAAAAGGATGATACGCTGAAATTGAATAACAACTTTAGCCGTGCATGTACAAAAACACAGATCCTTAGTTACTAGGGTATCCCCAAAATAGGAAGCACCCA
Organism: Camellia sinensis; assembly: GCF_004153795.1. NCBI lineage: Eukaryota > Viridiplantae > Streptophyta > Magnoliopsida > Ericales > Theaceae > Camellia > Camellia sinensis. The sequence goes on from NW_021026104.1 coordinate 1,499,000, forward strand.
AACAATAAAATGAAAAATCAAAACCCATAATGGAATTTTCTAACGTCCTGATGCATAATTATAACAACTATAATATATGTTTTTCAAATTTTCTCCATTTAACAAAGTGGTAATTTGTTAACTTTTTCATCTATGCAATTGTCTACATTCTGATTATGCACAAGTGTAGGAGTTCCATAATAGTATTGATACGAATGCAATTTGCCTTTATAAAATAGTGTTGATAACAATAGAATTTGTCTTTATCATATGTTGCCTTTATAAAATAGTATTGACAACTTTAGAAGTTTCTTACCTTAAACTTTTCACTTGTCTTTTCCTTCAAGAAATCCTTCCACTCATGAATTGATTTGATGTTATCAGGTCGTAGTTTAAGCCTTTCTTCTTCGTTTGATGCTTTCCTTATTTGGGTAACTAATCTTGATTTGGAGGCCCTCCAAAGATCATCCATTGACATAAATATATGGTCTTTTTGCCACTCTTCATCTACCTTAAATCTTACCAGCAAGTTGTATTACCATTAATGTTATGATTATTTTATGTTCAAAGCAAAGATATTTAAGTTTGGTATACTACACCTGAATAGATTTCCATAAGACTTCTTCCATCCCTGAAGGAAGTTTCCTCCAATCAGGAAGTGTTACAGGTACAATCTCTCGAACAAGAGCTCCTAAGAAGGAGGATAATTTGACCGATCCATCACCAATTGGTTGACCCAAGTCATTGTACACTATTTCAATTCGACTTCCGCCATCCACTGCAATTGTTTTCAATTTGGTTGGGCCCCTTTTTCGTTTAAGACTTTGTGAACCCTCTGTAGAAACTGCAGCTGTTTCTAGGGAATCTTGAAGCAAGAGGTTGGATGGTCCTTCAAAAGAGACTTCACTTGATGTCTGCCTGGGACGTAACCTCCCCTTACAACTAGCAACCATGGTAGCCAACCTATTCAACAAAATAATAACATAGCATCAAATTCCAAACTTAGTTAGAAAAATGAATTGAAATAAAGAAAGTATCTTGAAACAAGAATTGAGTTGTATACCTTATAAATACATAAAGGCTACAAAAGTGATAGAAATGACCAAGCAAAAAAACCCTGTACATACCATCATTTCCCAAAAAGTTTTAAATAAAAACTTTTAAAGTGCAATATTATACATTCATCATAAGTTAAAACTCTTTTATCTTGTTTCAAACCACCATAAAAAATTCTAAAACAAATTTAGAATGTAAACTAGTGCTTTAAAAAGAAATTTCAAAATAACATTATAAACTCAAAAAGACTTGAGACAAAAACTACAATCTTTTCAAGAGTAGCACACAAATCACACCAATGTGCCCTCACAATCTTCTCTCACAAAACTGCCTTCGTCATTATCATCATCAATGTTCAAATCAAGTGATGAAACGTGTTGTGGCCTGGAAGACATATCCTCATTCTCATCATACATTTCCAACTCATAATAACCTCTTGGCGGTGCCTTTAGTAAAACATACCAATTCGATGAATCAGTTTCTCTCGAATAAAACACTTGTTTTGCTTGTGAGGCCAATATAAAAGGCTCCCTCTCATATTGGTTCTCACCTTGGGGTAGATTAACAAGTGTAAAACCATCTTCAAATCTAACACCATGTCCAATATTTGCCCAATCACACTTGAATATTGGAAGTTGAAATGTATGGTAATCTAATAAAATTATATCTCTGATCACACCATAATATGCAACGACATCAATAACTTGTGAAGTGTCCTTTGCACTTGCTCTGCACATGGTGCTAGCTTCAATAGAAACACCACTATTTTGAGTTGACTTCTCTGCTTCCTTTGTGTGGAATTGCTGCCCATTAATTATATATCCATTATAGGACATTGCATGCTTTCTAGGACCACATGCAAGCCATTTTAGTTTGTCCACCTCATCATTGTCCAACTCATTAGTTGATGGGGTATGAAACTGAATCTGTTAAAAAATAAGGAAATAAATTCATATGTTATGTTATCATATTCTTCTAGACAAACAGATTTGAAATAACATGTAACCTTTTCCTTTAACCATGCTGCGAAATTTTCAGCATGTCGCTTCAAAAGTAAGCTTTTATTTTTTTGAAGACCAAGGCTCCTATTTGATTGCTTTAGGTCCTCTAAATGCATCCTGATTGAAACCAAAATATGTAAGTGGTTTATAATTGATATCAGGTACCTAGTAAATTATGCATTGGAAATTCTATCATACTTACTCCAAATAGGGTTCCACTATGGCTATATTGAACAACACGCAACGATGTGCGGTTTCCAACAATTCTTCACTCAATGTGATTGATGTTCCACCTGAAATTGGACGACCTTCAAGAATCACATCATTATCAAAATCTTGATTGTGGCCTACTTGATAATCTACTTCAATAGTTGTCTTCGTATTTTTATTACAAAATGACATGCACTCATCTGCAAGATAGCATTCTGCGATGCAACCTTCAGGTCGTGCAGGATTCCTAACATATCCTTTGAGTATCTTCATATATCTTCAGAAAAATGAACATCATATTAAAATGATACTTCGTAACACATAGTCATATTTAATAATCATGAAATAGGTGTTCACCTTTCAAAGGGATACATCCAACGGTATTGGACTGGTCCACATAATCGTGCTTCTCGTCCTATGTGAATTGTTAAATGAATCATGATGTCAAAGAATGAAGGTGGAAAGAACCTTTCAAACATGCATAAGGTTTCAATGGCATAAGGTTTCAATGACTTTTTGATGCTTTCCTTATTTTGGTAACTAATCTTGATTTGGAGGCCCTCCAAAGATCATCCATAGACATAAATATATGATCTTTTTGCCACTCTTCATCTACCTTAAATCTTACCTGCAAGTTGTATTACCATTAATGTTATGATTATTTTATGTTCAAAGCAAAGATATTTAAGTTTGGTATACTACACCTGAATAGATTTCCGTAAGACTTCTCCCATCCCCGACGGAAGTTTCCTCTAATTAGCAAGTGTTATAGGTACAATCTCTCGAACAAGAGCTCCTAAGAATGAGGATAATTTGACCGATCCATCACCAATTGGTTGACCCAAGTCATTGTACACTATTTCAATTCGACTTCCGCCATCCACTGCAATTGTTTTCAATTTGGTTGGGCCCCTTTTTCGTTTAAGACTTTGTGAACCCTCTATAGGAACTGCAGCTGTTTCTAGGGAATCTTGAGGCAAGAGGTTGGAAGGTCCTTCAAGAGAGACTTCACTTGATGTCTGCCTGGGACGTAACCTCCCCTTACAACTAGCAACCATGGTAGCCAACCTATTCAACAAAATAATAACATAGCATCAAATTCCAAACTTAGTTAGAGAAATGAATTGAAATAAAGAACGTATCTTGAAACAAGAATTGAGTTGTATACCTTATAAATACATAAAGGCTACAAAAGTGATAGAAATGACCAAGCAAAAAAACCCTGTACATACCATCATTTCCCAAAAAGTTTTAAATAAAAACTTTTAAAGTGCAATATTATACATTCATCATAAGTTCAAACTCTTTTATCTTGTTTCAAACCACCATAAAAAATTCTGAAACAAATTTAGAATGTAAACTAGTGCTTTAAAAAGAAATTTCAAAATAACATTATAAACTAAAAAAGACTTGAGATAAAAACTACAATCTTTTCAAGAGTAGCACACAAATCACACCAATATGCCCTCACAATCTTCTCTCACAAAACTGTCTTCGTCATTATCATCATGAATGTTCAAATCAAGTGATGAAACGTGTTGTGGCCTGGAAGACATATCCTCATTCTCATCATACATTTCCAACTCATAATAACCTCTTGGCGGTGCCTTTAGTAAAACATACCAATTCGATGAATCAGTTTCTCTCGAATAAAACACTTGTTTTGCTTGTGAGGCCAATATAAAAGGCTCCCTCTCATATTGGTTCTCACCTTGGGGTAGATTAACAAGTGTAAAACCATCTTCAAATCTAACACCATGTCCAATATTTGCCCAATCACACTTGAATATTGGAAGTTGAAATGTATGGTAATCTAATAAAATTATATCTCTGATCACACCATAATATGCAACGACATCAATAACTTGTGAAGTGTCCTTTGCACTTGCTCTGCACATGGTGCTAGCTTCAATAGAAACACCACTATTTTGAGTTGACTTCTCTACTTCCTTTGTGTGGAATTGCTGCCCATTAATTATATATCCATTATAGGACATTGCATGCTCTCTAGGACCATATGCAAGCCATTTTAGTTTGTCCACCTCATCATTGTCCAACTCATTAGTTGATGGGGTATGAAACTGAATCTGTTAAAAAATAAGGAAATAAATTCATATGTTATGTTATCATATTCTTCTAGACAAACAGATTTGAAATAACATGTAACCTTTTCCTTTAACCATGCTGCGAAATTTTCAGTATGTCGCTTCAAAAGTAAGCTTTTATTTTTTTTTGAAGACCAAGGCTCCTATTTGATTGCTTTAGGTCCTCTAAATGCATCCTGATTGAAACCAAAATATGTAAGTGGTTTATAATTGATATCAGGTACCTAGTAAATTATGCATTGGAAATTCTATCATACTTACTCCAAATAGGGTTCCACTATGGCTGTATTGAACAACACGCAACGATGTGCGGTTTCCAACAATTCATCACTCAATGTGATTGATGTTCCACCTGAAATTGGACGACCTTCAAGAATCACATCATTATCAAAATCTTGATTGCGGCCTACTTGATAATCTACTTCAATAGTTGTCTTCATATTTTTATTACAAAATGACATGCACTCATCTGCAAGATAGCATTCTGCGATGCAGCCTTCAGGTCGTGCAGGATTCCTAACATATCCTTTGAGTATCTTCATATATCTTCAGAAAAATGAACATCATATTAAAATGATACTTCTTAACACATAGTCATATTTAATAATCATAAAATAGGTGTTCACCTTTCAAAGGGATACATCCAACGAAATTGGACTGGTCCACATAATCGTGCTTCTTGTCCTATGTGAATCGTTAAATGTATCATGATGTCAAAGAATGAGGGTGGAAAGAACCTTTCAAACATGCATAAGGTTTCAATGACTTCTTCTTCGAGGGAAGCTATTTGTTCTCTATCAAGGACTCGTTGACATATTCTGTTGAAGAATGAACACAACCGAATTATGGCATTTCTTGGTCCTTCCGGCATTAATCCTTTCAAAGCTACTGGCAACAATTGTTGCATCAGAACATGACAATCGTGGGATTTGAGGCCTATAATCTTGCATTCCTCCATTGATATACAATTCCCAATATTTGAACTATAGCCATCGGGTAACTTTAGGTCAAATAACCTCTTGCAAAATATTTTCTTTTCAGTCCTTGATAGTGTATGTGCAGCTGCAGGGAGGTATGTCCTAGTCCCATGGTCTGTTGGATGCAAGTCGTGTCGTATTCCCATTTCTTGTAAATCCTTACGAGCATTGAGATCATCCTTTGATTTTCCATTGATATCCAACAAGGTGCCAATGATGCTCTCACAAACATTTTTCTCTATATGCATTACATCTAAGTTATGACGCAATGTAAGTTCCTGAGAAATCATTATAAAAACACTTATAAAATTGCTACTATCAAAAACTCAAAAAAAATAAAAAATAAATAAATAAGATATATCAAAATAGTCAATAACAATTACCTTCCAATAAGGTAATTTAAAAAAAAATTGACCTCTTTTTCCACATTTGAATAGGTTCATTATCTCACTTTCGCTTCTTCTTTCTACTTTTTCCGTAATCATTCTTCATGTCTTTAATAGAAACCCAAATGTTGGTGCCAGTCAAGATTTTTGGATTTCTTCTCTTTTCTTCCTTACCATCAAACCAAGTTTTTTTCTTTCGAAAAGGGTGAGATGGCAGAAGGAAGCACCTGTGGCCCATGTATGCAAACTTCCTACTAAATTTTAGCCACTGTGAGTATGTATTGTTGCCACATATAGGACATGCTATTCTACCCTTTGTAGTACACCCAGAGAGATTTCCATATGCTGGAAAGTCATTTATTGTGCACAATAAAATTGCCCTCAAATTGAAAACAGTTTTTGCGAAAGCATCATAAATATTCACCCCATTATTCCACAACTCTTGCAGGTCTTCTATAAGCGGTTGTAAATATACATCAATGTCATTACCTGATTGCTTTTTTCCTGGAATTAATAATGTCAACATAACGTTTTCTCTTTTCATACATAACCATGGTGGAAGTTATATGCAACTAGCATCACTGGCCAACAACTGTACGTAGAACTCAAATTACGAAATGGATTGAAACCATCAGCAGCTAGACCTAGTCTAAGATTGTGAGGATCTGATGAAAAAAGTGGCCACTTATTATTAACCAAGTCCCATGAGCAAGAATCAACTAGGTGTCGCATCTTGCTATCTTCACTTTTATGAGCAAAATGCCACCTTAAATCTTCAGCCATTTGTGATGACCTAAACATCCTCCTAAACCTTGGGATTATAGGAAAATATCTTAGCACTTTAGCAGGAACACCTTTTTTAATTTTATTCTTGCGTTGATCGACCTTCCATCGTGAAAAATCACATTTTGGACAACTCTCCATTTCAGCATTCTCTTTTCTAAACAAACAACAATCGTTCACACAAGCATGAATCTTCTCATACCCTAAATCAAATGCTTTGACAAATTTTTTCACAGAGTATACAGACTTGAGAATGACGTTTCCTATTGGTAACATATCATGTAATATCTCCAGAAGTTTATTAAAACTGTTATTAGACCATTCATTTACAACTTTGAGCTTGTAAAGAGCTACAATTGCTGACAACTTGGTGTATTTTTCACAACCTAAATATAATGGGGTTTCTGCCTCTTCAAGTAATTTGAAAAAATCCTCATCCCCACTTTCGTCAACAGATTTTTCATAATTGTCATCTTGTGCACATGCAGCTTTAAATAAATTGTATGAGCCTAACATTTCCATATCAGGTTTGTCACTCACATTTGGTTGTTCTCCATGATGAAACCAATTTGTATAAGTTTCATCCATTTCCTTATGACCAAATGCTCATACACAACCTCAATACAATGGTGACTTAAGTTTCGACAATCTTTGCAAGGACAAATAATCTTCTCTGGATACCCTGCATTCCTTTTAGCCATGTCCACAAAATTCCATGATGCTTTCATGTATTCATCTGTAGTTCTATTTTACCATTCAAAGTCCAAATTTATCAACACATTTGAGAATGAATATTTTAAGCACAATAGGTTCTAAATATAATTTTCATTAACTATTAAGATGCACCCAATCTTTCTCCATCATTAATCACGAAGTAACTCTTTTCCTAATATGGCCAAGTAATACATATAGTTGCTTAGATTAGAAAAGTGGAGAAATTTCACACAAATAGAAGTGCATCTAAATAGTGAAAATAGGGATTTCTTAATAAACTTTAATACATAAATATACAGGTCTTCGAACATGACCTCTATGAATTTTAGTCTTAGGCAATGCTACACCAAGACTATATTAAGGTTTGAGACATTTTGTGATAACTGTAATGAATATTTTAAAAGTGTATTATAGGCATCAATTCCATTGCCTTAACTTTCATAAGTAGGCAAAAATATAAAATTGCCTAGAAATGGTCATGTATAATGAGAAGATCATATGATTAGAGTAAAAAAACAAGAATGCAATAAAGAAAGAGAATCATAATATACATGAAATTTCCTAAAACAAATATAGTTCTAATAAACAGCAAAGCAATATCCAAATCAAATAAAAATACATATAATAAATAAATAACTAAACTAATAGTTTGACGAAATTTCAACCACAAAATTTGAATAAGCCAAACAATCCCTCCCCTCCCCTCCCCTCCCCTCCCATAGGAAAAAAAAAAACCCTTCTATAGTGCATGATGGAGTACATGCAGGCTATACATTTTTTCCTCATATTTCTGCACTTATTGGATGGTTGTGGGGGTTAGGAAATTCCTGTTGAGGGTTGCGTGACAGTGAGCCCTATATTCTTTGGAGTGTGTTCTAGCCTGTTGTCTGTTGTTCTGGCTTTCTTAGTTGTGCGTTTCTCAGCTATTTCTTGGGTTGACCAGTGTTGTGGGGGTGGTGTTTGAGTGTATTTGTAATCAGAGATGTGTCCTTTTCTACTAACACTTTGTTTGCAGGTTCTAAGCTGGTACTTTGCTTAGGGATGGTGGGTTGAGTTGGTGAGGCTTCAAATTAGGTAGAGCGTATTTTGTGAGTTGTGGGTTGAGTAAAGTGAGCTCTAAAAGTCTCTGCAGATTTGTTGTTGCTTGCTGTGAGGGTTGAAGTTGCAGGTTGATCTGCCCTCTTTGTTATGGTATCATTTTCTCCATATCCAAGGTATTGAAGTCTCATTGTCTGGTTAGGCAATGTTGTTTTGAGTTAAGACTAAACAAATCAGCAGCCTTAAGACTAAACTAAACAGATAAGCAGACCAATTCCAGCTCAACCCTCTAACTAATAGAGCAAAACAGAACAACAGAACATTAAAATAGAACAAGCAGACTCATAATCAGCCCCTAATATGTCAGCAGTTGAAAACTACATCAGTGACTAAAAAGGGGAAGTCCTTGATAGAGGCCTTCAGCCAAAAGACTAATATGACCTTGAACACAAATCAGTAACATTCAGCAATCAACCCCTAATCATTAGCAGCAACCAAGACAGACTAAACATCAGCATGAACACAAATCAGCAATATTAAGCAATCAGCCAATTATCTAAGAGAGACCAAACAACATTAAGCCTTGAGACTACTAAGGCCACAAAAATCCGCCAACAGACAGGGCCATAAGCCTTGAGACTAAACCAAACAGATTAACAAAACATAACTTTTCAGCAGCCAAACAGATCAGCAGCCTAAAGACTAAACCAAACAAATCAGCAAATTATAAATACACACAATCAACAAAATCAAAACCCAATCCATATAGATCTATACTATATATAAAGTGAACATCTTTTATGGTGTCCTGAAGCCTTAGTTTCTTATGCTACCACGTGTCCATTTTTTATTTTTAAAAAAAACAAAATAGATAGATGAGAGGAAGGGATTTGAACCTTGAACTTATATCAAATGAAGAAGACTCTTACTACTTGACTAGCACACTATATATAATAAATATTTTATTTTATTTTTACTTATTTAAATTGCATACGTATCGCGTGTGCGAACCGTTAGTTCTAATATATGCCTATTTTCATGTTTTGTTCAATAAAAAAAATATAAAATTGTACTATAAATAGAATTATTATTCACCGTTATAAAAAAAAATGAATTAATGAATGATGATTCTATTTTATTATGGTGAAATCAAACACTACAATAAGTTAATAAGATGAAGACGAGAATTGTTCACTTTTTTCATTAACCTTACGAGACTCCAAGACAAAGTAGTTCACTATAATAAATTGAATATAATCATTCAATTCTATTCTATTTTATTCCAGTATGACTCTTTCTATTTCTTTTCTTTTTTATTCTGTGAGAGTGAGACAAATGATTTAAACAAACAAAAAACAAATTTCAATTTAAATAAATGAAAAATATATATATTTTTTTTTAAAGTATGGAGAGATGTGCTTAATATCTAGATGCAGTGTGAATTGGAAAAATGGGATGCTGCCACCTGATTTGTAGGCTTGAACTTCAAACTAATCTCTCATTTCATTAGTGTGAAGCCAATACCATGGCATGATGTGAATTTTGATAAGCAAAACTCTAACATTCAATCACGAATCCAACTTTGAAATAGGGAATTTTTTTTATTTTTTATTCTTTATATTTGTGGCCTAATAACACATTGTTTTAATTTTTTATGTATCTATACTTAAAGTGAGATAATTATCTTTGAAATCTCTTATAACCTTTTTTATCATAATAAACTCATAGCAATTGTAAACATAACCCTAATTTTGAGTGCATCACATAAATCGTATTATTTGTGCATAATTGATTTATCTTTTTAAGAACTAAATTAAGAGCTCCAAATGGGGGCAGGGGTTAAGACCACTCCACCTGTTGTGTATCCATCTTATCACCATCTCATTTAGAGTTGTCACCATTGCACTCAATACCGTGTGTGATAAAAGAGAGATTAACTGTATCCACAATCCACATGTTAGAAATGTCATAAAGTTTTATGGGGCATGATGATCTCAACACTCTTAAACAATTCATCATTTGATCATTGTGCAGAAGTGACAAAAGCTTAAGTTTCTTTTACTAATCATCCCACTCACCAAAAGGTTAAAAAATATATATATATTAAAAAGTCATTCTTGAAAATGACCTGCTAAATCATTTTCAACTTGTATTATATATCTGAGCATCTATTTGGTGTCTTGAAACTTTTTTTTTTCTTTATACTTCCAATTTTCTATTCCCAAAAATAAAAATTAAAACAATAGAGAAAAGGGTGTGACTTGAACTTATGACTACAAATTTGATAAACTAGACTCTTTCCATTTGAATTACATACAATACGTAACAAATATTTTATTTATTTATTTATTAGACTTGCTATTTATTATATATGCAAATTGCAGACACCATGATTAATTGTGGGGAGCAACCAACTTATATAATAAATAAGATTGAAAGAGGTGGGTCTGGTATGGGTATGCTGAATATCATAAGTGAAAGAAAAAAATTTCAATACAAAATTTAAGCTCAAAATAAGCTGAATGCAAGGATTGCAATCTAGAAGACACTAATTATTGATTGGAGATCTTTCACTGAGAAACATGTCAAATATGGATTCACTTTGAACTTCATTCAGAAACAAAAACAAAAACAAAAAAATAATAAGGCTGATTGTTTGGTTCCCATTAGGATTTTCAACACTAAATTCTTACACCAACTAGAGAATAAAAGACAAAAAAAACTTTCAGCTGATTTTCTTATATGCACAATTTTACAGCTAAACACACTGGAAGTAGAAAACAGATTATAGCAGGCAAGCAGGAAAATGGACCAAAATGCTAATAACAGCTTGAAAAACAATGGACTATGCTAACTTGTTCAGATAAGCCAAGCAAGGAACATTCACTGTGGCTTTAACTAGAACAAGATTGACAATATTGCAGTACGTATTAAGACTAGCAATTCCAATTTTACGATCAGTACATTTCTTTTCCAACATGGACGTTTGTGATGCATACCCCAAAAAAAAATACACAAGGGAAGAATCACAAATATTAAATTGAAACCAAGAGGGATAGGTTGTTTGCAAGCCAAATAAGAAAAAAGAAAATCAAAGCCTCTAGCACACTAAGGAACACATATGTAACGCCCTCAAAATAACAACATTAAACCCATCAATATAAACATACATTTATATACAAAAGATCCACATTTCCTCAATTTATCAGGGTATTTCATTACAAAAGTATTACACGTTAACAACAAAAGTAAATGCCCTACGGGCTTACAGCTTTCCAAGTTAACACCTGGTTACAAAAGCGAATATTGACTCGGTTACACATTAAGCCCTTGGCTTGAATTTACATGTAATACATCAAAAGGAAAATAAGGCAACAAAAGTACGTTTGCCCCTAGCCTCCCAAGCTGTGTCCTCAGAGGTCGCGTGCTACCTGTACCTGAAAATGATGTCCCCATATAGGGTGAGCCACAGCCCAGCAGAGATATACTAAACCAACTATGAACAATGATTAAAAGATTAGCAACAGATAGATGGTCGATACTTACACTTCCATTTACATCTTATTTCAATTCCATGACAACCAAGTCTACGTTACAATTCACTTTTCATTTCTTGTTCAACTTTGGGTTTGAAAACAGGGCTCAGTACTCTGGCCAAAACATTTTGATGAGATTATAGTTCATCACTAGAACATTTTCAAAATTCACGGTGGGTACACATTTTGGTGTTGTATCAATAACACATAAACTACATCCATACTTCACAAACGGTGATGATATACATTTGAGTGCTATATCAATCAAACAAACTTTTCAATAGATAAGCATATGAGCTATATCACTACTACAACAGATAAGCATATGAGCTATATCAACATTCCAATAGATAAGCATATGAGCTATGTCACTACTACAACAGATAAGCATATTACACATCAACAGATAAGCATATTAGCTATATCCACACTTCACTAGACAAGCATATGAGCTGTATCTACACTTCACAAAGATAAAAACGTCGAATATGACATGGCTGATTACACGTCCAACAAGTAGGCGGTGCCTGAGCACGAGACTGGTTCAGAATCTGGGCTGATGAAGACCCCAACAACTGCCTCCCCACTGAGCGGTTGATCCTCAATTCATCAGAGTACTTCATTACAAAAGTATTACACGTTAACAACAAAAGTAAATGCCCTACGGGCTTACAGCTTTCCAAGTTAACACTTGGTTACAAAAGAGAGTATTGACTCGCTTACACATTAAGCCCTTGGCTTGAATTTACATGTAATACATCAAAAGGAAAATAAGGCAACAAAAGTA
>NW_021026104.1:1511712-1521776 GCF_004153795.1 Camellia sinensis
GTTTCATCACATGCGATGTTCAATTAATCAATGGCACAATGCATACCCGGCAATTCTACACAACCGTGTCATCCTCCACCGATGACCAAGGACAAAACCTCTAGATGCATATAGTTAGTACATCTATTAAAAGACTCGAATATTATGAATCATAAACCCAACAACAATATTAACAAGATAGTTAAAGATACAACTTCTACATGTGTGTTCCACACTCAAGATACAACAATCCAATCCTCAAACTTATTTCGAAAACATTTCCCTCATTTTAACAAAAACGATTTCATTTTGTTATCACAAAACCAACTCCACAAATCTTGTTTCCATCAATGGAGTAGGTTATCCCTACCTCGAATGATGGGGCTCAACGAAGGAGACGAAGAAACGGAAATGCTCCAAATCCTGAAATTTTCAGATTAGAAGATAGCCCTCGACGATCAACACAACTTTTGTAAAGGCCCAAGGTGAGAAAACAACTCCTACTAGATCAATCCTAAGAGAGAAGTTAGGGTTTTAGTGAGAGGAACTCTCAAAATACCTTTTTGGAAAAGTAAGAGAGAGAAAAGATGTTGAAAAGTGAACAAAAAGGTCGGATCTCGGCTTTATATAAAAGTCACCCCGCTCGAGCGGCAAAACCCCCGCTCGAGCGTCACTCACAGATCCCCGCTCGAGCGTCCAATACCCCGCTCGAGCGGCGGATGCGCGCTCCCAGAACGTTTACAAACATGATGCCCGCTCGAGCGTCAAACTCCCCGCTTGAGCGTCAGACACAAACTCCCGCTCGAGCGTATACCACTGCAGACGAAATACTGGATGGGTGATTTCCCCGCTCGAGCGCCAACACCCCCGCTCGAGCGGACAAGCAACAACAGAGTCCCGCTCGAGCGTCAAAATCGCCGCTCGAGCAGAAAGACTAAAAACTGGGCAAAGACTGTACGTTTTAAAACGCAACCAACTTATTCCCGACTTGCCCAACACAACCCCAAGCTCGAACACAAAGAGAAAGGGATAGAAAGAGGATAAGACAACAGCACCCTTACGAAATCGAATCCGGATTACAGTTAAGCAAGAAAAGGAAAATCGGGATCGCTATAACATATAAGATATAACTATGTCAGGTGTTCGGCACAACATGATTGATTCATATCTACCAAGTTTTTGATAATAAACAGAGTCTGCATTTTACAAATATGGACTCTTAATGTAGAGTTGTTCGGTTGTGTGTAGTTTGTTTTGGTTATTGGGTCATATAGATTTGTATCTCATCTCTGTTTTAGAATAGAGAGAGACATATATATTCTTAACAATGGTGGTGAATGGTTTTGGGGACTGCGTGACTACACTTTGGGGTCTCCACAAGCATCGTTGCGATCAACAAAATCAACCAAATCAAAACCCAATCCATACAATCAGCAAAATCAAAACCCAATCCACATATATATATATATATACACACACAAGCAAAATCAATCCAGCCCAAAAATTATACCCAAAAAACAACATGCATGTATCAATCAATATAAAAAAAATTAGAGAAATAATACTTACAATATGTTCCCAAAATCCTCTCTTTCTGCTGTACTTGAGATTAATTTAGAGGATTTCATATAAATAAAAAAAATAGAAACTATAATCAATACATACATATATATATATATACAATAATAATTGATGAAGGAAATCGCAAGGAAGAGAGAACATTACCTTCAAACAACACAAAGCTTCACAGAATCACAGAATCGTAGAGTAAGAAGTAGTCCTAGAAGCATTAGAAGCATTGTTGTTGATCATTACAATGAGAGGAAAAATAGGAAACTGATTTGGGAGTGGGTTTGGTGAAAAATAAGGGCGCCAGATTTTAGCGCAAAAAATCTAGGTCTTTTCATTTTAATATAATTGATAGCATTATATTTTTATTTATAGCATTTATACATTGCAATTAAAATCTTGAATTTCAGGATTATTTCACAACATGTATGAAAAGCTATTAAAATTATATTAAATGTTATAAAAATTGAAATGTTCTCATCAGATGCTATTTTATTACAAAATGCCACAAATGCATCACATTTTATAGCATTTTCAAAAGAATGCTATAAAAAAATGCTATAAAAAGTGTTTTTTGTTGTAGTGGTTGTAGCATGTTTAAGCTCTGTTTTTCATTGTTTTGGTTATGCTTGCATTGTTTTGTATAGCCACCATGCAATTTAGCTTGTTAACTTTGAGTGTCCAAGTTGCTAGCATGCTCTATTTGGATCATTTCAGTGGTTTGGCATCACTTAGAATGTTATTTCAGTCCATATTTCATGCTTATAAACTTACACCTATCACTCCTTCAATGTCTTAAAGAGTTTGTGTTTTATGCCTCATGAATGTGTCATTGTGTATGCCATCATGCTTAGGTCATTGGGATGCCATCTAAGTGGGTTTTGGGGCTCATTTTGACATGTCATAACTCTGTTTTGGGTTGCTTAAATCATGCCATGTTTGGTTGTATTAGGTGTAGTGTAACACCTCTTTGATGGCCTTGCATGCCTCATTATTTTTGCGCCTTTGTTTTAGCTTGTTTTGGCTTTGGTCATTGTATGTTTTAGGCTCACTTTAGCATGATTTAGGACTATTTTGGGTCATACTTGCCATATGCTCTTTGTTTTGTGTAGCTTTGGTTCAAGTCCCTCGACTAGTCTTAGGCTTCAGTCTTGAGCATGCTACGCTTGACTTGTTTATGTGATTTGGTATCACTCCTAGCCTCATTTTAGGGCATGCAATGTTGTCACATTTGCATGCTTTCCTTTCCTTTTAAGTGTTCTTAAAAGTTGCCCTTTTATGCTTAAGTATTAGACCATTTAGCATGCATGTTTGTATGTGCATTTGCCCTCATGTTCTTAGCATTTTGGCCACTGATTTGGACCTATTTAAGAGTTGTCCATTTTGGTTTAAGTCCATCCCCGCATGTTGTTGCATGTTTGCCTTGTATGTTGTCACATACTTGTTGCATATTTGGTAAATTGCATGTTATAGCATGCTAGTTCAATTGTGCCTCGTTGTGTACTTAATCCATGACATGTTGTTGCATGCTTAAGTTGTAATGCATTTGGCATGCATTCTCTTTTTTTAGTTACTTAACATGTTGTCACATGTTTGCCTCACATGTTGTTGCATGTTCATCATTGGCATTGTTGTTACATGCTTTGCATGCTTGTTTGTTTACGTTGTATGCCCATTGCACATTGCTTGTTTGCCTGCTCACGTTGCATTAGCTTGCTTGCATGCCTAGGTTGCATAGCATTAAGCATGCATCCCTTGCCTCTTGATCAATCATGATAGAGGTTAGGGGCCCTTTATGTGTTTTGTGTGCATTTCATTTGACATTAAAATGCACACTTGGCACCTTGGGCCATCATGCATTGAAATGCGTGATTGATGGCCCGAGGGTCGAGAACCATACTCCATTGAGTCTCGAACATGATGAGGAGGGTGGTGGTGCACACATTGCTTTGAAAATGCATTGTCATGCTCTGTCTGTCCTCTGTTGCAGCAAAACAGATTCTGCAGGAAGATATGGCCGGTCGGCCATCTTCAGTGCCGATCGGCTATGTATTGTTGGCCGATATCCCCACAAATGGTCGATGACCATAATCTCTTGGCCGATGGCCTTTCATAGCACCCAGAAGGTGATCCAGAGGCATCCTTGAGACTTATGCAGTCCTCAGAGGTGCAGAGCAGTGTAAGCAGAGGCAACATGTGACATGGCGATGGATTTCTGAGTGAAGCCGAGCATGCATGCATTCGTCTCTCTTCCCGAGGCTGCTTTACTGCTTTCAGTAGCTTAATTAACTTGTTTAATTAATTAAGTATTGTGTAATATTTAATTAGCTTGTTAGTTAATTAATTTGTATTATTCTTTCGGTCCCTCCCTCGAGAGGGCGCAATTGTGTAATAAGCGTGCGTGTGTGTGATACATGTCTTCCAACCTACACTTCTTTCTCCTTTTTACTTAACCGCTTACGATGGTTAGTTCTAGGGCACGTTTCAATTAGCATCCTTATGCTATGCATGTTTGCATCATTCATCTGTATTGCATGCACAGGGCTCGGCGCATCATACTAACCGCATTGTATATCAATTCCAAGTTGAATACGTGCATCGAATCGTCGCATCTCATATGCCATTTTAGATTAGCCGAGCCTATTCTAGTTGCATTTTACCTGCGATGCATTAGCCATCTTAACATGAACTTGGATCATACATTTGATTACTAACATGTTCTTTGTTTTGGCTCGGAATGCACTGTGAGTGTTTATACTTTAGCATCTTGCATGTATGTAAGTGTTAACATGACAGTATGCTTGCTATGAGACTAATTGCTTATGTGATATAATTGCCTGAATGCCTGTGGGTGAAGGTTGGATTACTTGAATTGGATCAATTCATTGAAATCCGTGTTTTAGCCTATTTGCGAGTAGCAAACCTCAAACCATTTTTCAAACAAACGGATATACGATGCTCTGTTCCAAATTAGGCGATCTAGTCTATACTTATGTGTTGTGTGCATCACATAGTAATTCTAGCTAATTAACCGGAATAAGAACACATATGTTTTCAAAACAAAATATCATGTTTAGTACAGGCCGATCTTCGGATCGGGCGAGCGAGGGTGCTCATAGATGACCTTCCCTAATCGTACCGAATTTCCCGAGCCGAGGCAACTTTGGTGATGACGGACACGTGGCCTTAGGCAAACGAGTCAGGGTTTCCTAAATTCCCCCAAAATAAAAATTTAGGTGGCAACTCTGTATCTGGCAAAGCAGTCCATGTTTGGCACTTCTTTCTTAAAAATCAATTTTCCAAAACGATTTGCCGGATTTGGACTCTTTGTTGATTTATCGATCTCGCATAGCACTTTGCGGGATTAGATTCAAAACTGTGACATTTGAGTCCGAACTGTGGTAGCATAAGGCCCGAGGGCGGGTCCACAATATGCATTCACCATATGACTCTATTAAACATCATACATATCATTAAACTTGTCTCTATTGGGTTTTAGCTCACCCTATGTAAAAATCAACTTTCAGGTGCTGATAGTATGCCTCTGCCAAGGGGATAGCTTGGGAGGAGGTTTGAGCTGAACGCTCATTTTCTTGTAAATTTTGTGTGTATAAGCCTACAGTTTTTCGTGTATTGGGTTTTGACCCACTTTTGTTGTAACCAAGCTAAGTCTTGGAAATTTGTAGCCTTCAGGGCATGAACTTGTATTTATTTACTCGTGTTCCTATATATAGGTCACATGCTATAGATTCATAATCCAAGTTTGACGAATGTATTAACGCATGTGATAACTTGTGTAATACTTTAAGGAGGTTAATGAATGAACAATAGTTTTAGAAATGTTTATGATATTAAATGGTTGGGATTGTTAGGCTTCCTCATGAATGTTTGAGCGTTATAAGGCATATCGGTTATTATTATTTTCAGGGCGTTACATGCGCGGTTACGTGCCAAGGTCCTCTGGTTAGTAACCAGTAAATTTGGTGGTTTAGGAGACGCTTGGCGATGGTTACTGGCAGAGTATAACTTTATATAGTGCACTAATTTAAGGTGGTGCTTAACGATGATCACTGGTAGATACATGGGCTTGAGAGGATTCACTGGGTCTTTGTGTTAATGTTGGAAAAATGGTGGTGTAGTCAAAACATTTTAAACATGTTATACAACAAGTTGGGTCTTGGATGACGATTTTTTTGTGTCTCCAAAGAGCTAATTTCGTCACTATAGATATTTGTGAGGAAATATTTTCGTCACTGGGTTCGTCATTGAATGTTTGTCACTAAAAAACATCGTGATGAAAAATAATTTCGTCACCAATGAAATTAATTTAGTGACGAAATTTCCTGTCACCAATAAGAGAACATTTTGTCACCAAAAATCCTCATTTTTGTCACCAAATAGTTATTCAATACCATATTTATAACTTTAGTTGACGAATAAATTTGTCACACATGTTAATCATTGATGAAAAAATAATTTCGTCACAATAAGATGTAAAGTTGATGAAATTTTTCGTCTCCAAAAGTCAGACATGGGTGACGAAATATATTTCGTAACAAAAATATGTACACGTGATGAAATTTCAATCACCAAACAACAAAATTAATGAAAACTTTCATATATAAGCTGCGATAAATTGTCATAAAAAATATTTATTAGTGACGAATAATCACTTTGTCATAATAACAAGAATAGATGACGAAAAAATTCGTCACTAAACTTGTTCCATATTTTATATTTCATTTTAAATTATTATTTCACAAATATGCCTACTCATATCCCAATCGTCTTCTAAATGTACTAAGAAATTCACTAGCTAATATACACTACTCCACACAAAAAATTCGCTAAACAATTTATATTATAAATCAAAATATATCCATGAAAACCATTATAGCAAATCCCAAAATGAACCAACATGGTGTCCACAAAAAAAAAAAAAAAAAATCAACACTTGATCTTAATTTACAACTAGAACTATGTATCAATTCAAAAAATAAAATAAAATTCAACACTTGATCTTGATTTGCAAGTATGCTTCCAAACGTCATCGAAAACCAATCTGCAAAGAAAATAAACAAGGAAAATATTATCAAGGATGTACAGGAAGGGATAGCTAGGAGTAGATCTTACTAGACATCCAGAAGTAGAAGGTTTATTACAATTGAAAGCTTGCAAGTCTCTAAATTATGCAAGACAAATATGTGATGTCTTTTGGTAACTTCCTGGTATTTTGGGGATCTTGTTTGTATTTAATTTTTAGGATGAGGTCTTGCTATTTGTATTTCTCTTTGTAAAGGAAATCTGAATTACTTGAGAATTTAGCTTCAAAACTAATAGTGTATATATGTTAGAATTTGCAATGTAATTTGTATTCTATAGAATAAGAAACAAATTTGTAATGATGTTTGGAATTGTATAGCGTATATAAAATATTACAGGAGATATATAAATAACATGAGTATATATATTATTTAATAAAATAACTTTTTACGGTATGCAAATGTATGCAGTGAAAAAACAGAGAAGGGGGGGAAAAATGCTACCAACTGAAAATTGCAAGCAATGATCAATGTCTTTATTTTTATGATGCCTCCGAGGATACCCTACACAAGTGTGAAACCAATAATTAGCCAGCCAAACTCCCACCATCTGGAGGTATTGTCATCAACTTAAATAACCAAAATTTCTAGGACCCTATTGGAAGATTTGTCCCTTGTAGGTATGCTAAGTGATTTCTATTAAAATAAAATAGGACCAGACAACAATAGGTATGCTAAGTGATTTCTATTAATATGATCCATCTTCAACATACACAAAAAAACAATGTTCAATGTGGCAATACTGCAATTTTGATGCTAAAAATCTTAGATCAGATAATGTTATAGGCTCACACATTAGCTTGTTACTGTTGATTCTAATTGGATCTACAACATTTGATATGACTACAACTATAAGTGGATATGAGAAGTTGACTTTCTTAAACTGCTATGCTTTAACCAATATATACTAACAAATATGAGAAAAATGAAAAGATAAAATAAGATAGGCTTACCAAAAAGGTGATCTATGAGTTCATGGGATGCCTCCTCTAAATTATTTATTGAAACCTTGTTTTTAAAGAAACTCCATGATGCTTGATGTCATCTTCAAATGCTCCTCACTCGCCTCATTCATCTTCGCTATCACATTGCTTTGTGCTTGAATTTCCTCTTTTTGTGCTTGAATTTCATGTTTCTGTGCTATAAGAGATGACTGCGCCAATCGTTTTGGTGGCATTGGTAAGCCATGAAAAACATAATACAAAAGCATAAACAAAGGGGCATCTGGATCCAAACATCATAACAAATGTCATAGAATTGGGGAAGAGGACAACCAAACCAGGGAAACATAGCTTCCACACCCAAAGAAGTGAATGCAACCCAAAAGGAAAAAAAGATATTGAAGGAGAGGCACCACGACGTTAATCTAAGGCAAAGGATATAGATATGAAAGCAACTCTTTCTCCCTGGCCAGAAGCTATAGAGAGAGAAGCTCTCAACTATAGATAGAGAAAATCATTAGTAAGTTAAAAATAATTAATTGTTTATTAGATGTTCAAATTTAATGCTGCGAATTACTTCTTCCACATGATAGAAAATGATGCAGGTAAATTGTAAACTTTGCAGAGACGAGCTATATTTGATGCATTGGTGAGATGTACAAAGCCAGCGAGACTCTGGGATCTCTATGCTTTTACTGCTTACCCTTCCAGATTCAGTAACACCAACACCAACCCTAAGGTGCGGCTACTAAATGAGTACTTTCGGCTTCTTGGAATGGGTTCGTATCAAGCATCAACTAGCACTATTGAAGATGGGTCATTCACATTGTCTAATGAGTGGTGGAGAATTAGCGGTGTGAATTCCAACTACACAATGTGCCCAACTTATCCATTTGCCTTGATTGTTCCAAAAAGCATTCGGTGAGGCATTTGATGTCCATACTTCATATTTTCACTTGCAAATGTTCCTGACTTTACTCATATGTCTCACTAGATTTTTGTGTCTATGATTACTAGTATATTATTTGCTCAAAAAAACCCCAATCACTAATTTATTTTCTTGAATAAGTAATATATTCCATTCAAATGTCTACACAAATCAGTACAACCAGGGTAGTCCCCACTCGATCCTTTTGATAAGATAACCAAAGGCTTTTCTGAACCATGGACACGGCAAAACAAATTATTTAACCAATAATTCATAATGGTACATCAAAATATACACAAGAAAGAAACTACACAGACATTAATACCACCCACAAGCAAAACAGGAAGAACAAAATCTGTCGCAAGGAGGAAGCACTACATAATAGTAGCATACCTTGTCCTGACACATTTCTGCCTCTGTGAGAGAAACAAGCTGCAATATTAGAAAAGAGAGGAAAAATTAACATCTGAAGAAATGATTATGAGATTAAGCAATTAGTATGAATCTAGTAGTAAATTTAAGTATTTATGTAGAAATGGTCAAAAACTTTCATAAAGAAACTTTGACAAATGAAATCTGGCATGCACCCAAGGAACAACTACTCATTGGCAAGTAAAATATTGCCATGTGTCTAAAAGTTTCAATTCACAGTTACCCAAATGGCTGAATCACATGTGTCAAAATGATGCAGTTTCAAAGATAATAAGCGGGCTAATTAAAATAAGCCACTTTAGCACATGGGACCTACAGGAAAAGGAAATAAATATTTCTTCCAATCAAATTGAGCTACATGTCTTCAAATAAATATTTGGTTTTTATCTCTTTAAATAAAGGGGTTGGCCGATGTGAATTATTTAACACATGTAGACTTGTATACAAAAACAGTTTCTCAATCAGCACTGATTTACATTCTATTGACTGAGACCTATAAAATGATACGAGTGAGCCACATACCTATGGCTGCTGATGAAGTTATTGGGAAGTCAGAAAGCACACCATCCACAGAGAAGTTTCCATTGTCAATAAAAGATAGATACTCAGCTACAGGGTTATAACTGAAATTGTAGGCAAAAGGTACGTCATTTGCAAAATCTGACGCAAAAACTTCTAGACCTTCTTTATGAGCATCCAAAACAAACAACAAACAACTGAGGTATGAGGCTGTAAATATAGATTATCTACAAGCCATATATAAGACTTGGGAACAAGAATTCCGGAAGCAAATGTCTTGATAAATGTCAAATTACTTAATAGAAAACCATAAGTTTGGTTAATAGAATCCTCTGGCGCAGGTATGGATTTGGGACTATTATGGCTGCCGAAAACATGCCATGATGAATGATTTGGACAAAATGCTTGAACAACAAGTTGGGCCTTGAGTGACGAAATTTTTCTGTCTTCAAAGAGCTAATTTCGTCACTATAGATATTTGTGAGGAAATATTTTCGTCACCGGTTTCGTCATTGAATGTTTGTCACTAAAAACCAACGTGACGAAAAATAATTTCGTCACCAATGAAATTACTTCAGTGACGAAATTTTTTAT
>NW_021026104.1:1523540-1549425 GCF_004153795.1 Camellia sinensis
ATCGAAAGATACACAAGAAAGAAACTACACAGACATTAATACCACCCACAAGCAAAATAGGAAGAACAAAATCTGTCGCAAGGAAGAAGCACTACATAATAGTAGCATACCTTGTCCTGACACATTTCTGCCTCTGTGAGAGAAACAAGCTGCAATAATAGAAAAGAGAGGAAAAATTAACATCTGAAGAAATGATTATGAGATTAAGCAATTAGTATGAATCTAGTAGTAAATTTAAGTATTTATGTAGAAATGGTCAAAAACTTTCATAAAGAAACTTTGACAAATGAAATCTAGCATGCACCCAAGGAACAACTACTCATTGGCAAGTAAAATATTGCCATGTGTCTAATAGTTTCAATTCACGGTTACACAATGGCTGAATCACATGTGTCAAAATGATGCAGTTTCAAAGATAATAAGCGGGCTAATTAAAATAAGCCACTTTAGCACATGGGACCTATAGGAAAAGGAAATAAATATTTCTTCTAATCAAATTGAGCTACATGCTTTCTAATAAATACTTGATTTTTATCTCTTTAAATAAAGGGGTTGGCCGATGTGAAACAGTTTCTCAATCAACACTGATTTACATTCTATTGACTGAGACCTATAAAATGATATGAGTGAGCTACATACCTATGGCCGCTGATGGAGTTATTGGGAAAAACAATTAAGCCAAACGATTGGTAAATTTACCTTCAAGCCTACGCAACCTGCTATTTTGTGACTACAGTGATAGCATCTGGGTGGCGAGCAACTTAGAAACAAATTACATGTAATATCCATATAGTAATGAGAATTACAACTTTCTTCAGAAAAACAAGTAAGGAGTGAGCGGTGAGGAAACTAGATAGGCTAACCTCAATGGCACCTTGCTCGCTAGGAATAAATTCAAGCTTGTCTTCAACATCTGCCAAAGCCTCTTTGAGCTCATCAACCAATGATTCATTCCTAACAACAACTAATTGAGGTTTGAATGTCTTGACCTACACGATGAAAAATGTTTTATCAACAAAGTTTCTGCAGTGAATAAAAACCTATATCTAGTGCATGACTTGTGATGAAACAATAATGAGAATAGAACCAGGAATGCAATTTATTAAGAAAAGGGTTGGCACTTGTAGAACCCATTGCTGGATCATGTTAGCTTCAAGAGAATGTCTTTTTTATAAATGGAATAAATAGTACTTACAAATTAACAATAGAAGAGCACCAATCATTACGTATGATAACTGTCTATTAGAAATGCTATGGCCAATTTCTTGAAACTCTTTAATCTACTAGGTTTGGACTCTATTCCACTTTTTTCTTCCTTTTTATGCGTGCACTGCAGGAATTTAATGACATATATGCAACTCCATGTAGCAGCTAAAGTTAGTTTCTGTATGAAAGCTTATCAAATCTAAAAGAGAGACTTAATTGACAGATTAAGGGACTAGCCTTTTAGGAAACATTTGTTTGGCCTCTTAGAGGGTGGGACTGATTAACAATCTAGGGGGCCCACCAAAATCATGTCTGGTTGTGATAAAATACCATGGGACTACAATCCCCCTCAAGGGCGAAATTAGCATTCCCATGGCAGGGTTGGGATTGCTAATCCAATCTCATGGGATTGAATGTGAAAAGACTAATTTGCCCCCAATTTACAAAAATAAGAAAGCCACTTTTTATGTAATGAGGACTAACCAAGTAATAGCACCACACTAGTATACAAACAAACAAACAAACAAACAAACAAACAAACGCATTTATCTTATGCTCCAACTTAATATCATCACACTAATAATCTCATCACTCAAATCCACCATACTTCCTATCCCAGTCAACCTAATTTGGTTAATTAAATTCAGTCAAATTTTAGCAGCTTCAATGCCAGATTTACTAAAAAAATGGTTTCTCCCATGACCACAAAAAGAAAGTTTAAGCAGCTCCAATTCAAGAGTTCTGCAATTTCAAAATATGAGAGCATGTCCAGTACCATACAACAATAGAAACTAATAGATTGACCACCTGATCAGCAAGAAGAGTCACATTTGAACCTGTAGCCAGTGCCAAAATTGTGAACTTTTCTGGATTCTCCGC
Organism: Camellia sinensis; assembly: GCF_004153795.1. NCBI lineage: Eukaryota > Viridiplantae > Streptophyta > Magnoliopsida > Ericales > Theaceae > Camellia > Camellia sinensis. The sequence goes on from NW_021026104.1 coordinate 1,525,626, forward strand.
AACTATGTCCAATGTCTGTAAAGCACCAACTTACAACTGTGAGGAATTGAAGAATCTCAAAAACAAAGAAAACATGCCTAGTACTTGTTTGGCTTTCTTGTTACGTTACAAATGAAATTGGATGGAATCGTGGCCATTTACGTAACATATAATTCTTTTAAGAGAAGATAATCAAGTAATCAACTTACTAATGAAACAAACACTGCCACTGTAAGACATTTTATAATGAGAAGAATTACACGCAGTAGTTTTGACAGTTTCTTATGAGAAAGTTTAATCAGAGCCCATTGCTTCTACAAAAATAACCTAAGTAAAAAAGGCAATTAAATTTTTATTATTATTATGTAATAGAAGAAATATAATATTTCACCTGAAATAAGATGGCACACCTGAAAGCCCCGCCTGATGCAGTTAAAATAAAAACCAAAAATATTGATTACCAAATCTAGTTAGTTAACACAATCTTAACCCCCTACAGGAAACTTCTCCCTCAGCAATGGACATATTCACATCAAATGGATACAACTCAACAACAGACGAGGGTATATTCAGCCGATCTTCACCTTCCGACATATTTTTCACCGGATTCAGCACCAAAACCAGATTCCTAGCCCTAGCAATGACGAGGCTATCCGGAATGTCTCTGAAACGATTCAACACAGCCTTCTCACTACCTTCGTATTCAACAATGTTTGACCACCGAGGTTGGAGAAGATTGAAAGCCTTCTCAGCCAGCGCCGATAACTCGTCTTGAAGAAACACTTGAGGGATTAGATCATCCTGATTTACCCCAGCAATATTAGCTTTCATCACATTCAATCTCTCTCTAATTTCATCTATCGATTTAGAAGGGGAACCAGAATGTTCCACCGTCTTAATCGCAGGCGCACATAGTGCTTCACAAGTACAATTCTCAAACCCTAGATTGCCCAAACAATTCTGAGTAAAAACCCCCAAATTTTTATCATCAATGATAACAGTAGCTACAGACATCAGGAAATCAATGAGATATTAAAACCCTAGAAAACAACGAGTTTTCTAGAGAGATGTCAGAGCTACTCTCTCCAACCCATTACATTTTTTCTTCTTGAGAGCTAAAGAGACAGTGTACATGTATAAAATTGATGTTGGGGTTGGAGTAGGAGTTTTGCTCGTTTCTTTTTTGTTTTTTTTTTTAAATTTTTAGGGTTTGGCACTCGAAATTTTTATTTTGGCACTATTTTTTTTTTTGGATCATATCTTTCACAGCAGTAATTGCGTGTCGTGAAAAGTGTAATATTTTAAACGACTAGCTTTTTGTGTGTCGTGAAAAGTGTGATTTTTAACGATTGACTTTTTGTGTGCCGTGAAATGTTTAATATTTTTAACAGCTGGTGTATGCGTGTCGTGTATAATTAATGTATTAACAGCATGCCATATGCACGTCATAGAAAATTTTATTATTTACGGCTAATATTGCAAGTCGTAAAAAAATCATCGTTATTAGCATTCACGACTTACACAATAGACAAGTCGTGGTTGGGAAATTATTTACGATATGCAAAAAACAACAAGTCATAAAAGTAAGAAACCACGGCTTGCATTTACTGTATGTCGTTGATATGGAGCCATAAAAACTCAGTTTTATTGTAGTGTATATTCAGTTTAACTTATTTGTTTTATTTATTTTGTGCATTTTAAAAATTTTAAAAATATATATGCTTGGTTATCATTTTTTAAAAACACTTTTCAGAAAATTCTACTTTCTTATTTTTCGTGTTTTTTTTTTACTGAATTTTTTTAATATTTTGAGCAATTTTTTTAATTTTTAGACATACCTAACATAAATATACCTAAAAAGTAAAAAAAAAAAATTGAAAAAACACCTTTTAAATATTCACTAAATACCAAAAATATAAAAACAAAATACGAGAATTCAGTACATTTTTTGTATTTTTATGTATTTATTAATTTTTAAAAATATTTTTTCACATATTTTTTACTTTTTAGATACATCTAAGTAAAGTGCATCTAAAAAAGTAAAAAAAAATGCTTAAAATTTTAAAAATATTCACTAAAAACAAAAAAAAAAACACGGAAACCAAAAAACTCAATTTTCAAAAAACTTAATTCAAAAAACTCAAACGAAACACACTGAATATAGCATTTTTTATTTTTTCAAAAAATGTCATTAGATAGCTTGGAAAGTTTTTGACTTAGTGGCATTTCTCAAAAAGCTATAAAATATTTGTTTAGGACACTTTTCACCTAATGCCATAAAAAGTAACTTGCACCTACCTAGTTTAGTGACATTTTTTAAAAAATGCCATTGCTACTAAAGTTTAGTATCATCTGTTGATAAATGTCACTGAAACAATTTCTTGTACCATTCTTTTATAAAATGCCATAAAATTGATGTGACATTTTTTTATTGAAATGTCACTAGAATCTTATATGTTTGTGGTTCTGTAGTTTTTCTTTTTTTTCTAAAACGTGTTACCAAATATTATTTTTGTAACATTTTCTAAAAACATGCCACTAGTGTAGTGCCACTAAGTGTGTTTTTGTTGTAATGTATATTCTTCATCAAATAGTTTCAAAATATTTTAAATCAAATTTTTCAAAAAAAAAAAATTAAAATTATTGGTGCCGAAAATATATTCATCACTAATAATTTTATAATTGGTGACAAATTGTTTTTCTCACCAAAAGTCTCAAAATTTTGGCCCCCACCCAAAAAAATTAGAGAGAAAACCTTTGGTGACGAAATTTAATTTTTCCTCACCTAAAATGAAGTATTTATTAACGAAAGTAAATTTCGTCACCTATTATTTTTACTTTTTTATTATATGTGACAAAATTTTATAATTCATCACGGATTATTTTTATTTAGTAACGAAATTTATTTTCTTCACTACTTTTCATCACCGTAGGTTACTTAGAGAGCTAATTAACTTTTGTTTTGTTTTTAAAGAGAGAGAGAAAGAGGGGAGAGGAAAACTGATAAATTGGTGACAAATTTTTTTCTCACCAAAAGTGTCGAAATTTTGCCGCCACCAAAAAAAATTAGTGGGAAAACCTTCGGTGACGAAACTTAATTTTTTCTCACCTAAAAAGAAGTATTTGTTGATGAAAATAAATTTCGTCACCTATTATTTTTATTCTTTTAATTATATGTGACAATTTTATAATTCGTCACGGATTATTCTTTTTTACTGACGAAATTTATTTTCTTCACTAATTTTCGTCACCATAGGTTACTTTTGTTCATGGTCATTTGTACTTGTGGATTTGTATTGGTTCATGAAATGTTCTCTACTGGAATTACATGGTTGAAATCTTTTTAGGTGTTAATGGTGTGCCCCGACTTTAAGGTGATGCATCGGAATGTGTGCTTGAGCTTGGGGACCCTTTTGATGTTAAGGCCTAAGGCCTAAGTCCCTTATTTATTTAGGTCATGGATCATTTTGTATTAAGGTTTGAATCCTTTTTGTCTTGTAAGCCTTAGGGCAATTTTACTGTACACTAAATTCTAATAGCTTGATTTACATACTGTATATTCATTTCACCTAGAATCTAAGTAGGATGTATGTAATAGAATTATATTATGGAATGGATGATGTTGACTAAGCATGTATAAGAGTTCATCATTTTATTTTCTTTTATTAATTGTCCTTTTATCTATTATTTATTGGATTATTCATATGAGTTGGATCTTGAAATTCTTGGGTGCGACAAGCATGGTGGTGGTGGTGGTGGTGTTGGAGGTGGTAGCATGATGGTGGTGGTTGTGGTGATGGTAGTAATGGTGGTGGTGGTGAGTTTTAATAGTGTATATTGATATTTATTTTTAGTATTTATAAATTCAGTCAGAATTAAGTAAATTTCAAATGATTTAAATTTTTTTAAAGTTTTAGACTACATTTTAAGAGACAATTGAATTTTTAAGTAATATCAATTTTGATTATCAAATGGACTTAATTGATTACCATTTAATACATTCAGTTTTAAGTGCTGAAGGAGGTTATCAAACACTACTAGTGTATTGATGTTGTGTTAGAGATATAAGATAAATTGTATTTGTTTATGTACTAATGTGGAATATTAATTGATCGTAATTAAATCTATAAAATTAGGTAAAAATCCTAAAGCTTACTTTATTGGTTTTGTAAAATGAGAGACAATAAAGTGATTTCATCTCCAATCCTCCAATATCATAAGATTGGATTAGCAAATCGAAATATTTCATGGGACTGCTACTCCCCTCCTTAGGAGTTTCATAGTCCCATAGTATTGTTCTCAAAGTTTTCAAATTAAACATGATTTTTATGACTCATATTTCACGATTAATCCAATCCTAACCATCTCTGAAAACAAATAGCACCTAAGTTATTGTACATGTCAATGCTTTCCATCAAATTACTCAATCAGCTATTACGGCTGGAAAAGTTGACTTTGTCGTCATTAAAAATAACACAAAACTCAATTTTAAATTCTTCAATTAAAAATTGAACTTTAGTCAAAATTTAACGAAGCCATTTGTTTTACATCTGACGTAATGAAATATATATATATATACACTAGTGAAACAAGCCCGTATAAGGCACAGGCTAGTATGATTTTTTACTACAATATTTTATTGAGTTTACTAAATGAAATGGAATAATATGACATTTTTTGAAAAAAATTATTTTATATTTGATTCATTCAAAAAATAATAAAAAAATGCATTGTAAAAGAAATGATAATTATTCCATAAGAAAATAAAAATAATAATTATTTCATTCCATTCTAGTACCTGATTTATTTTTTTTTTCTTTTCAAAAACAAGCTTAGTTTCTTACAAAATTGAATAGAATCAATGATTAAATACATGATAGAAATTTTAATTTCTATTATAAAGTACAAATATGGAATAAATAGGTGAGATAAAATTTTAGTTCAAATGAGTGATAGATGAGATAAAATAATTGAATGGTGATATTACACGCTAATGACCATATTGTATCACCGTTTAACTTTGATTTAGTTTCATTCGTAAAAAAATATTTTTAGACCCGTGCAAGGCATGAGCTATTCTTTCGATAAATTTATATTTCCAAAATGAAAATCTTGTAACAAATTATTTTGTTTGATTTAAATTTTTTTTAAAATTATTTTAGACGAATTTTCATTTATTTTAATAAATTTTTTCATATTTTATTCAAATTATTTTTTTTACAATTTTTTTGTTGTTTATTCTATTAGATTAAAAATTATAGTAAGGAATAGTTGTAATTTCTAATATTATAAAAACATTTCATATTTTAAACAAATCTCAGGGGTGTATTTGTAATTTGCCCAAAATCAAAATATTTATGTGTCATAATTGACCAAGAATCTTTGCTCATAATTGACCAAGAATATTTGAGTATTAAAAAAAAAAACCTTCACTTAAATTAGTACCACCAATATCGGTAAATATTACCAAAGAAAAAGGTAAAATGGGAAATCAAAGTGTAGGATACCATTAGTAAATTATACAAAATAAAAGGGCAAAACGGGAGGAAAAAAACATCAGGGGTGTACTTGTAATTTATTCAGATCAAAATATTTATGTTTCATAACTAACCAAGAATTTTTGCATAATTACGAAAAAAAACCGTCATCCAAATTAGTACTACTAATATTAGTAAATAATACAAAATAAAAGGACAAAATGGGAAAACCAAAATGCAAGCCTCTAATAGTAAATAATTCCAAACCAAAGAGCAAAATGAAAAAAAAAAAAGTATGAGCCTCAAGCAGGTAAGCGCTTCTTATATATATATATACTAGTTTGAAAAGGCCCGTATTATTACAGTATATTTAAGTTTTATATTTTGATAATTTATTATAAAATTGAATAGAATAAATCATTAGATATATGATAGAATTATGTGGTATGATATTTTTTTTTCTTTTTTTTGATTTGTTATACACCTAATAGTTTATTCCTTCTCAATTTATAAATAAAAAAATTATGGTTTGTAGCTTTTCTCAACAGATGAATATAAAATAAATACTAAGACAATTCTCCCATTAAAAAAAATAAATAAAAAAAAAAACCTACTAAGATAATTCACTAAACTAATAAATAAGTAGAAGAAAATACATATATATATATATACAAATGATTAATTTTATTAATACATAAATCATACTCACATAACAAATGACCAATTTTATTAATAAGTAAATTATTAAGTAAATTAATAATTTTTAATGACATACAAAATATTTTTCAGTTAATCATTTTGTTAATAAATAGTAAATCATTAAATCAATTAACGGTTTTTAATGACATGAGAAATATTTTTTAATAAACAATTTTGATAATTTATTATTGCATAGGAGAATGTTCTTTTTTCCTCCCTGAGTATTGTGTTAAATTAAAATGCATAATAAACGATAGTTATAATTTCTAGTATTATAGGACTGATTCATATTTTAAACAAATCTTATGATTGTATTTGTAATTTGTTAGAAAATAAAAGATTTATGTTTCATAAACCAAGAATGTTTGCATAATTACGAAAAAGCCTGTTTCATAATTGATCAAGAATATTTGCATAATTACGTAAAAACCTGTTGCATAATTGACTAAGAATGTTTGCGTAATTATGAAAAAACCTTCACTCAACATATAAGCCACCATTAAAAAATTATTCAAAATGAAAGGACAAAATTGGAAAGAAAAGACGAACCTTAAGAAGGCCCGTGCAAGGCAGGGGCTATTATTACAGTATATTTAAGTTTTGCATTTTGATAATTTTTTAAAAATTAAAATATTATTCTATGAAATTGAATAGAATAAATCATTAGATATATAATAGAATAATGTGATATGATATATATCATTTTTTAATTTGTTATACAACCAATGATGTAGACTCCAATTTTATTACCATATCATTTTGGGTGAATTTATAAGTCTTTAACATTTCTTCTGAATTTATTAAAAATAAATAAATTATGGAGTGTAACTTTTTTCAACAGATAAATATAAAATAAATACTAAGATAATTCTCTCATCTAAAAAAAAACTATTAAAATAATTCACTGAACTAATAAAGAATCAGAAAAAAATACATATATATACAAATAATTAATTTTATTAATACATAAATCATACTCACACAACAAATGACCAATTTTATTAATAAGTAAATCATTAAGTAAATTAACAATTTGTAATGATATGAAAAATATTTTTAGTTAACCATTTTGTTAATAAATAGATTATTAAGTCAATTAACAGTTTTTAATGATATGATAAATATTTTTCAATAAAAAATTTTGATAATTTATTATTGCATAGAAGAATTGGTTTTTTTTTTTTTTTTCTTCTTCTGAGTATTGTGTTAAATGAAAATTTATAACAAATAGTAGTTAGAATTTCTAATATTATATGACCGATTCACATTTTAAACAAACCTTATGGGTGTATTTATAATTTCTTAAAAAAATAAAAGATTTATGTTTCATAATTGACCAATAATATTTGCGTAACTACTAAAAAACCTATTTCATGATTGACCAAGAATGTTCGCGTAATTATGAAAAAACCTATTGCATAATTGACCAATAACGTTTGTGTAATTATGAAAAAACCTTCACTCAACATATAGGTCACGATTAGTAAATTATTCAAAATAAAACGGCAAAATCAGAAAGAAAACACGAATCTCAAACGGTTAAGCAGTTCTTATATATATATATATGTCAATTTGATTTGACATTTAAAAAATAAGCACTACTTTTTAACCATGTGTATATATAGCTTATAATAAACGAAGATGGAGATGTAGGTGGTAGCATGGTGGTCGGGTGGCAGCAACGGTAATGGTAGTGGTAGCTGTGGTAATGGCGGTGGTGGTAGCAGTAAGATGGTGGCATTGGCAAGACTTTGGTCCAGAAAATATTTTTTACCTTTCAAACTCAAACGGTTAAGCAGTTCTTATATATATATATATGTCAATTTGATTTGACATTTAAAAAATAAGCACTACTTTTTAACCATGTGTATATATAGCTTATAATAAACGAAGATGGAGATGTAGGTGGTAGCATGGTGGTCGGGTGGCAGCAACGGTAATGGTAGTGGTAGCTGTGGTAATGGCGGTGGTGGTAGCAGTAAGATGGTGGCATTGGCTAATGGCGGTGGTGGTAGCAGTAAGGTGGTGGCATTGGCAAGACTTTGGTCCATAAAATATTTTTTACCTTTCAAAAATAAAAAATATTTTCTATCCAAATAGACTTGTTTTTTTTATTAACTATAAAAAATATTTTTTTGTTGTAGTAGAAAACAATGTTATTAAAGGCGCACCTAGGCATACGCTCAAGCCCAAGTCTCATTCAGGCCCAAGGTTTGCACCTTGTAGTGTTCCAAGCCAGGCAACTTCGACAAGGTGTGCCTAAGCGTGCGCCTAGGCCTAAGTCTCATCCAAGCCCAAGATTTGCGCTTTGTAGTGTTCTAAGCTAGGTGACTTCAATAAGGCGTGCAATTGATCCAAGGCATAGTAAGGTCCAACGCTTGCGCCTTGAGGGTTTTTTTTATTGTTACTTTAATTGATTTTCTTTAAAATCTGACTATTGATTTAATATGGTGTAGTTACAAAAGATAACTCTAATCACACATGCCAATACATTGGGCATTCAACCCCAAATCAACGGTAGAAGAAAAATTAGCCCTAATTCGTAATCTCCAAAGAACACTTTACTGCTGCATGCTTTCATTATCCAGTTCAGCAGCTCCAAAAATTCTTCTTCATGTTGTCTTCTTCTTCTTCTTCTCTTCTACATTTCTGTCTCATTCTTTTCTCTTCTTCTTGTCTAACTTCTTGTCTTCGCTACTTCTCTTCTCTACGTTGCTATTTTTTCTTCACATGGCCATGATGTTGCCTTCTTTTTCTTCCATCTTCTTATGCTTATTCTCCGTTCTTTTTTTTCTTTTTCTTTTTTTCTCATCGTTCTTTAGACTGATCTATTTTTGCCTTCCTTTTCTTATTCTTCTTCTCCCCTCTCTTTTTATTCATGTTTGATGTTAAATTTATTGTTCATTTGTTTATGTTAAAATAGTAGTGTTTGTTGGTATTTATATTTTTAAATATTTAACATTTTATTTTGCTTATGTTGCACTCTAAATTATTTGCTTATATTAAAATATATACATATATTTTTTATGTACAAGGTGCACCTCATTCCAGTGAAGTTTGCGCCTTGCGCCTTGCCTTGTGCCTTGAGCCTAGGCCCCAGCAGACCTTGGTGCCTTGGTGTGCCTATCGCCTTTAATAACATTGGCAAAAAATATTTCCATCCAAACAAATGAAGCATTTGTTGAAATTTTGTGAAAACACCTTGTTTGGTTGAGTTTTCAAATTTATTTTTATTTAAAAAAGAAAATTACTTTGAATAAAAATAAACACGAAAAAAAATTATCCATTTCGTTTTCAGTTTTCAATTTATATTTACAAAAATTTTAAGAATTGTCATAAAAACTTATTTGATAATTTTTTTTAGTTTATAAATGGTTGTCTCAGTTTATAAATTTGAGGACAAAAACGTAAACTTAAAAAATGAGTTTACGTTGGTTTTTAAATAGAAATTTAAAATTTTGACTAACAAATTTTTTTTCAATTAATTTTTTTAAATTATAATGTGTATGATCCCATTGTCATAATAATAAAAAATAAATATAAATATTTTAGGCCTAAACAAAAATATTTTTTAATTTATGTTTTTAAAATTTTTCAAACATTTTGTTCAAACCAAACGCGTTTGTAATTTATGTTTTTCTAAAAATAAACAATAACCATTTTATAAAATTTTTGTAAACATAAATCAAAAACATAAACATTACCAAACGCTACCTAAAATTTTGTTAATTTATTTTTGCTTCCAAAACAGAGAACTATTTTAAAATATGTTTCTTTTTCACATCCAAATTCAATTCGTTCGTTCACAAATGAGGAGATAAAAAACTATGTGACAGTTACATGTGACAGTTACATAAAAAAACTTTTTCTTCAAGTCTTCGTCAATTCCATACAACATTGCTGATAGAAAAATGTTAATAGACCAGAATTTTTATACAATTTCCCCCCTACAATTATGTGGCAGTTACATATTTATAAACTATGATCAAAACATTAGCTTTGTGACTTTAATTAATCACACTAGTCATTTTGTATAATAATTCTCTATCATTTTTCTATTTGTTTATAACAACGACTTTGTCTAAATTGATACTCTAAACAATTTTGTGCTTTTAAATAATTACACTAGTCATTTTGTATAATAATTCTCTACCATTTTTGTCTATTTTTATAACAACTTGTCTAAATTGATACTCTAAACATGTTTTTAAATAATTACACTAATCATTTGTATAATAATTCTCTACCATTTTTCTATTTTTATAACGACTTGTCTAAATTGACTCTAAACAGATTTGTGTTTTTAAATAATTACACTAGTCTTTTTGTATAATAATTATCTACCATTTTTCTATTTTTTTTTATAACGACTTGCCTAAATTGACAATCTGAACAGCAAGGCACTTCAACAATTCAGTGTTTGGACTTCGGCAACGCTCCATATGGAAAATGTGCGTTTTATTTCATCAACTATATTTCATTAATTGTGTTTGAAATAAAGCATTTATTTATTTATTTTTCTTATAAATAAGGAGCTTAAAATGAAGTACAACCACAATGCTATCTGATTCCTAAAACCCTGGCTCTAACCATGTATAATTTACCTTCGATTTTTCTGCAACTTAACTTGGCATGGGTTCTTCTAGTAGCATCTTTCACTGCTGCTCAATTCATGACTGGTTGCCAAGATTATTGTCGTAACATCAGTATCCCATACCCATTTGGCACTAGTAAAGAATGCTATGTAGAAGAACATTTTCTGGTTACTTGTAACGACACCCACTACGACCCTCCCAAGTTTTTCTAACAACGAGTAACATAGAGATCACAGACATATATCTTTCTGGTCAGTTGCGTATATCACCCGCGGTAGCATATGATTGCTTTAGTGAAGGGGGTGTTTCAGAAAACTATTCTGACCCCTGGCTCAGATTGGCCAAATTCCCCATCTCATATACCCGAAACAAGTTCACGGCTGTTGGGTGCGATTCCTATGCAGTTATCTCAGGCTCCCAGGGACAAAAGTATGGCACGGGGTGCTTGTCACTATGCGACAACATCAACTGTTAACATATAAATATAATATATCCCCCACTATGTATAGCTGTATCCTTGCATCTGTAAAGGCAACCTTGCATCTGTAAAGGCTCCATGTGTAGCTGTAAAGAAGGGAACTTCACTTTAGCTTTAGTTAATTCCAGGCATCCGATGCTAATTGTCTCCCTCTCCTCTCTATAAAGAGAGGGAGCTTGCTCTCTTGTAATTACACTGAAACATAATACAATAACACCAACTTTCAGTCCCTCTCTTTTTCTCTCCCTCGTTACCAAACTCACATCAACAATGTGATCAACGGCTCTTGCTCCGGCATTGGCTGCTGTCAGACGAGTATCCCCAAGGGAGTGAGGAGTTTCAACATCAGTGTCAGAAGCTATGACAACCATACCCTTGTATGGAACTTTAATCCTTGCAGCTACGCTTTCGTAGCTGAGGAAGCTGCTTACAACTTTTCTTCTTTAGATCTTGCAAATTTACAGAACAGAACAATGTTTCCCGTGGTGCTTGATTGGTCTGTAGGGAACCAAACATGTGCTGAAGCCAAAAACAATCTAACAAGTTTTGCTTGCAAGGCTAATAGCGACTGTTATGACTTTGACAACGGTCCTGGGTACCGTTGCAATTGCTCCCAGGGATATGAAGGGAACCCTTATCTTCCTAATGGTTGTATAGGTAACCACAACTGTGTTGAAAGCTTTCAGTTTCTTCCTAACATTGATGCCATGATTTATATGTTGTAGCTATTGAATATGACATCAAAAATCAAACTTGCTTGTTCTCAGATATTAATGAGTGCATTATTTCAAGCCCCTGCAACATGACATGCCAGAATTTACCAGGCACATACAATTGTTCTTGTCCAGAGGGCTATGAAGGTGATGGCAGAAAAAATGGATCAGGTTGCAGTCTGATTCCTGTTCCGAACCATAGGCTTCCCGTGATTAACATTGCATTAGGTAGGTACACATACACCCCACACATGCTTACTAATCATAAATTTTTCTACAGATTAAATTTTCATCGCTATTCAAACAGATCATTGCTTGTGATTTTGATTCTATCTCCAGTTAAAGAGTTTACAATCCTCAATTATTGATGCACAATCTGAAACAATTTGAAGATGCTATATCTCCAATTACCTTATACTGTTCTTTCAGCAACCTAACATTTATATAGACATCTAAGTTTTTATAAATAACCAATTCTCTCATCTTATTTTTCATTTTCATGTATAGGTTGTGTTTGGTAATTCAAAGAAGAATGGAATAACCAAAAAAAGAAAAAAGAAAAGTAGTCATCAAAATGTGACCAAAGTTTAGATCAACACCAATGCCTGCACCAACCCAAAAAAAAAAAAACAAAAAAACAAAACGAAACAAAACAAAAACTAATGCATAGAAAATACCTAGAAAATGAAATATATTATTCTCAATGCATCTCGCACCACCCTAAATTTGAATCTATACCATACATTTCATTTTTTGGGTTTATAGCTTTTCCGTTTCATCATAATGAAGTTGAAACTTGAATTATGGATATTGATATTTTTCGTTTGAATCTTTGTAGGCATCAGCATAAGCATCTCAGGGCTACTTCTTGGTGGCTCCTGGGTATATTGGGTATTTAGGCAGAGGAAGATCTTCAATCTTAGAGAGAAGTTCTTTCAACAAAATGGTGGCTTCATGTTAAAACAACAACTTTCCAAACGTGAAGGATCAGTTCAATCAGCTAAAATCTTTACCTCAGATGACCTCAAGAAGGCAACAAACAACTACGATGAAAGTAGAGTCTTGGGCCAAGGAGGCCAAGGAACAGTCTACAAAGGAATATTACCAGATAACACTATAGTTGCTATTAAGAAGTCCAATGTAATTGATTAGAGCCAGTCCCAGATAGAGCAATTCACTAATGAAGTCATAATTCTCTCCCAAGTCAACCACAGGAATGTTGTGAAGCTCCTAGGGTGTTGCTTGCAGACACAAATTCCCTTAATTGTCTATGAATTGGTTACCAATGGCACTCTCTACAAGCACATACACAATATCGACCACAATAGGTTCTCAATAACTTGGGAGAATCGTTTAAGGATAGCAACCGAAACTGCAGCAGCCCTTTCATATTTGCACTCTGCCGCTAGTACTCCTATTATTCATAGAGATGTTAAGTCCACTAACATACTCTTAGATGACAATTACGTTGCTAAAGTGTCTGATTTTGGAGCTTCAAGGTTGATCCCCATAGACCAAACTCAATTAACCACATTGGTTCAAGGGACACTCGGTTACTTGGACCCAGAGTACTTCCACACAAGCCAATTGACTGAAAAGAGTGATGTTTATAGCTTTGGGGTTGTCCTTGTGGAGTTACTAACCGGCAAGAAGGCGCTTTCTTTCAACAGGCATGAATTAGAGAGAAATTTAGCAATGTATTTTGTATCATCAATGAAAGAAGATCACTTGTTTAAAATTGTTGATGAACAGGTGATGAATGTGGCAAATGTTGACCAACTAAAGGAAGTTGCTATTTTAGCAAAGAGATGCCTAAGAGTGTAAGGTGATGAAAGTCCAGCCATGAAGGAAGTGGCAATGGAGTTAGAGGGATTAAGAATGATGGAGAAACATTCATGGGTAAATGACAACAAAGATTTAGAAGAGACTCACTACTTGCTTGGAGATCAACTTTCAGATGCTTATGGTGGCGGCGATAGTAGAAGCAATTCAGTAGCTTATGATAGCATGGCAAACCATATCATTTCACCAATTGATGGTGGACGATAAGTTTTTTTTTTTGTTTTTTAATAACCGGGTGTCTGGCCAACTTACACGTACTTGGTCTAATCCCGTGACCCTAAAGTTAACGGTTGGGCCAATCTCCAATAACCCCAAGGTTTAGGATGTTTGGCCTTCGTGAGATTCGAACCTACGACCTCTTGGGTGGTAAGCCCTTTAGTTGTTTTCTCCTCCCACTAAGCTAAACATTTTGGGGTTGGTGGACGCTAAGGCGTTGCTTGTCATGGCCTGTGTTTATTAGATGTTATTTTGTAATGTTTCCATGTGGGCTTCGTCAAATGGTCCTTGTCAATTGTTTTGAATCATTTGATTATTTATGTTGAGATTCAATTTCTTGTGATTTTCGATATTGAGCATCAAAATGTTTTCTAGAATTGTAGTTATTGATGCAAACCCTTTCTTTACATATCAAACAAACTACTAATAGTAATTAATTTTCTTAATTGGAACACATTTACCTGTACTAAATATGAAGTAGCATCCATATCTCTTTACAATTTCATTTCTTCATCACCAACTGATTAATGAATTGAATAAAGTATCAATTTAAAATAGGTACTACAAATTTAGTCTTCAATTTTCACAATTTTATTTATTTATTTTTTTTAGTATGGTCTTCACTTTGAATCTATTTATGGTTGAACAGGAGAAAGCCGAGATAAAAGGGACAATTTCACTCTCAGATTATTCTATTTATGGTTTATGAGATTAGTTTCGTGTTTTTAGACTTATTGTGAAAGGTTGATTGTAAAAGGATTAAAAAAATCAGGGGAATGTAAGTGTTTCTTCACGAGTAGCGTTTTACTTTCCAAACATACACTGGTATAAGAATTCCAAGAAATTGGATCGAAAAAAGTCAATTCTCATCACCATTTCCGAATTAACATTTTGAATGACATTGGTTAAGAGGAATAAACTGTTATCAGAGTCCAAAACACCATACCTGCCTACAATTTGGTTTTGAATTTTCAAAATTAGTTTTTGAGTTTTTTTGGACTGCGTTGTCTTATAGTTAAAATGTTTTTGTAATATTATAGTCAAATTTGCTTGCTTCTTTCATATATCTAATCTAAATTTATATTTTGGATATATCTAATCTAATCTATAGGATAAAGTTTCACTCCATATTTTTATTTTTATTTTTTGTGAACGTTTCAAAAATTTTAACATTTCTTTTCTCATTTTATATCCACTCAATCTACATACATTTAAAATGTTTCATATTTAAATGTAACTTTTAATAAAATTACTGAATAATGAGAAATATACTAAAAAAAATGGCCCAATTTAAAAATTAATGCAATTTTAACATTTTACATATTTCGTTTACTGTTTAAGTCTATTTAGATCATATACATCTAACATATAAAAAATTATTTAGCCAATACTTGAAAACAAAACAAAATCAATTTTGTGAAAATCCTAAACCAAATAGGTTTTAGGTTTGGAATGAGTTTTCAAAACCAAATAGGTTTTGAGTTTTAGAATGAGATTTCAAAAACCCTAAACCAAATAGGTTTTGGGTTCTGGATTTTGAAAATTTGATTAAAAAATTTAACCAAACGCACCCTCATTTTGTGAAAAAAGTTTTGAAAATTCAAAAGTTATTTGGTTATGAGTTTTCAGAACTAAATTTTGAGTTGTATAGTTTGAAAATAGTTTTTAGAAATTTGAAAATTTAAAACTTGTTTGATTATGAGTTTTCAAAACTAATTTTTGAGTCTTTTTGGGTCATGTGTTTTTTTATCTTGTAGTCAATTTTTTTTTTGACAATATTGTAATCAAATTTGTTTACTTTTTTTTATATACCTAATCCAAATATACTTTTTAGATGTGTCTAATCTATTTCACTCCGTGTTTTTTATTTTTTATGAAAGTTTTAAAAAATTTAACACTTTGTTTCTGGTTTATATCTACTCAATTTACATACATTTAAAACATTTCACATTTATGAATTTGTTTTATAAAATCTATCTATCTGTATATATTATATGAGTAAGAGGATTTATTTGATAATCCCACCTTAGGAAAAGAAGAAAAAAGTGAGTTGTTTTATTTATATAAAATGAATCTTATACTTCTATTTAATATTATAGTACTGTGCATATTTCAATTCAATATAGTTTAAATTTTAAAATAAAATTTAAAAGTTTTAATTAATTAATTTTTTGTGTAAGTTGATTGGTTTTTTGACCTAGCCGATTAGGCTCAATCATTTTTTGTTTGATTGGTTCATTGGTTTAACCGCGGTTTGATTGATTCATTGGATTAATCGTAATTTTAATAGTTTTATCAAAGTATATTGGTTAGATTTGTTTGATTCAAAATAAACTAAAGATGGATTTGATTTAATGATTAAACGACTAAGATTGCTTGATTAGAAATAAATTTTCCGCCCAAACAATTGTTAAATTTTATTTTATAATCTCACATCGAGAAAAAAAGAAAAAAGTGACTTGTTTCACTTATATAAAGTGAACCTTATGCTCCCATTAATATAAGTGAGTTATTTCACTTATATAAAGTGAATCTTATACTCCCATTTAAAATTATAGCATTATGCATGCTTCAATTCAAGATAATTTAAATTTTAAAATTAAAGTAACATTTAAAAGTTTTAATTAAGTAATTTTTATATAAGTTGGCTGGTCTTTTGACCAATCGATTAGGCTAAACTGTTTTCGGTTTGACTGATTCACCGGTTTAACTGCAATTTCTCATACTGATTTTCTTAATTTTAAACAATTAAAAAAAATTTCATTGGTTAGCTTCATTTAACCATATAAAAATAAAACTCTAATTAGGCTATGATTTATTTTGTAATCCCACATCGAGAGAAGAAGAAAAAAGTGAGAGTTGTTTCACTTACATAAAGTAAATCTTACACTCCCATTTAATATTATAGTATTGTGCATAGTTCAGTTCAAGACAGTTTAAATTTTAAAAATAAAACTCTAATTAGTCTATGATTTATTTTATAATCCCACATACATTTAATATTGTAGTGTCGTTTCAAGACAATTTAAATTTTAAAATAAAATTTGAAAGTTTTAATTAATTAACTTTTGTGTAAGTTGGTTGGTCTTTTGACCAAACTGATTAGGCTGAATCACTTTTGGTTTGACTTGTAACTATAACGCCCCAAAATAAATCAACATGAACTAACTAACTACCTTAATTGACATTCACTAGACAACATCAGTAATCCTTTCATCATTGCATAGTTAATAAATGAGTTTATACAAAAGTTCACATGCGGAAGCATATAGTCACAATATAATTAAAATGTCCTCATGGGCTTACAACTTCCAAGGCTTGAGTCCGGTTACACAAAAGTGATCTCTCAGACCCATACAAGAATAGCCCTTGGCTTTACAAAAATTTATAACAAAATAAAAGAGTAATCTACTCTTCACAAAACATATCCACACCCTCAACTTGGCGGGGTCACCACATCTTTACCTGCACCAAAATCCCATAGGGGTGAGCATAAAACCCAGTAGAGAAATCCCTAACAAAGTATATACATTGATGTATGATGTCCACCATTAAATGTAAGCGCAAATGCGATGCAGTGCTTTTTTTTCAAAATAATCTCATGTCACGTCTTCCTTAAAAATCACTATGTTTTCATTAACATTTTGCAATCTCATCAATTTCCAAAACTTCAAATTTTAAATCATAAAGGCGCGGTAAATACGACACTGGTAATTCCTAGGCTTGTGTCTGCAAGTAGACTCTACGAGTACTACCAAATTGTCATTTTTACCGGTATCAACCGGAAGGCTAGACACCTATCCACGCGGTTTTCTGGTCTTTCACCATGGACACTCAGGCCAACTTATCAAGTGCACTACACCCCATATCCGGACTTACCACGTATTTACCCCATACCGCATTCCATGGTTCTTATTACAATATCTCATTTTTTCATGAAATAAATATTTTTCAATCTAAACTCAAAACGTATGATAAGAATAATTTGAGACATGTATGCAATGCAACAGTATTACTCCATTTTCAACTATCTCTACAACAATATCAATTTACCACATTTTTCATTTCTTCTTCTCCATATTATCTCACAATATAACCATGCCATCAATTTATGGCACTAACAATCTCTCATCATGCTCAATTCATAACAAGTTAGTCTCTTCAAGATTGCATGTGTTGTTTTTCACACGTTAACTCTAACGTTTACAATTTTCACTAACCAAGATGCACAACTATTAGCTATTTCCCAACAATACACTTTCAAATGCTTGACAATAAAGTTAAAATCACATTTCATTTCTCATATATCAAGTAAATTGCCATTTTTGCTAAACATATAATGAAAGTTCACTCTCTTAATACAAAACAACAAGATACCCCTAAGCATGTTCACATCTTTCAAAAATCCCCAAAACTTCTAGGGTTTTATGTCAAAAACAAAACTAACATCTCCACCTTTTGAAAAGATTTTCTCTCATGACACCACCCCTATTATTATGTGAGTTAAAATTCTCAAGAAGATAGTTTAGAAAGAGAGAGAGATAAAACCCACCTTTAAAACCCTAGCATTTATGAGACAAGACCAAACCTTCAATATCATTAATGAAACCCTTAAAATCAACCAAATCTAACATAAATGTATATATACCTCAAGAAAATTTCCCTACCTCAAGGTTTTGATGAAGAAGAGGAGTTGAAACCCTAGGATTAGTGGTGTCAAGAACCAAATCTCCACCACACACAAGAGAGCTCTAGAGACGTTCTCAATCTTTGATAAAGGAGTCAAGGTTGGATCTCAATGGATGAAAGAAGATCAAGGGTTTTGATCATGCTTTGAGGTTGAAATGTAGAGAGAAGGGAGAGAGATGTATTTTTAGAGAAAGAGAGAGGTGTAGCTAAAGTGATACATTCAGCCAAAATAGAGAAATAAAAACAGGGATTTCGGACTGCCAGTCGTCCCGCACGTGCGGCACGTGCCCCGCACGTGCGGAGCCTCTCTTCCGCACATGCGGCTCCCATCTCCGCATGTGCGGCCCTTTCCGCACTCACCAAGTCTCACACCTGCATATATTGCAGTGTGCTGCCCCAGCTTTCCCTTGAAATCCGCACATGCGGCCTTAGGCCCCCGTACATGCAGCTAGCCAAACAGTCCAGGAAAGTTTTAGTTCAACCCCCGGACACTCCAGACCTGACCTCACGCTCTCCGGAACAAGTGATATTTGACATCGAACGAAAACAAGAACAAGAACGTTAAACTTTGAGAGCAATTCCCGAACTTTTCAAGCCCAATCAAAAATAAAAGAGGGACAAAGAGGAGAAAGAAAGAAAGAAAAGAAAAGAAAAGGAAGACCCGGTCGTCACAACCTTCCCACCATAGGAAATTTCGTCCCCGAAATTTAAGCCCACTAATCAAATGGAGAATTTCTGCAATTATAACTATACCATTAAAATTTCAACTCGCAATATTGATATTTAACCAACATTTACCATGCTCCTCTTCATTATTTTCCCCCAAAACAACAATTACTCATATAAGCATTCGGATTAAAACATTCATGGAAAAATATCATCCCTCTATTACCTTATGTTCAAATTAATCAATACATACAACAACATGTGATCAACAATTTAACATTTTTCCCTTCAACACTAGGGAAACTTTACAATTAAAACAAAACAACTAAGCACGCTCAAATAAATCTGGATACTTGGAGCGGACCTCCGCTTCCTGTTCCCAAGTTTCCTGGTGTCTCCACAACACCTTCACTAACGGTATGGTTTTGCCTCGTAACACTTGTTCTCGGGTATCTAGGAATTGAACCGGTCGCTCCTCATAAGAGGCATCTTCATCTACGTCCAAATCAACCCAATCCAACACATGAGAAGGGTCAGGCTCGTACTTCCTAAGCATTGACACATGAAACACGTCATGAACCCCAGAAAGTTATGGCGGTAAAGCTAACCGGTATGCCACTTCCACGATTGTCTCTAATATCTCGAAAGGTTCAATAAACCTCGGAGACAACTTCCCACTCTTGCCAAACCTCATTAAACCTCGCCTAGGTGAGATCTTAAGGAACACATGGTCATCCACTTCAAAAGACAAGGGTCATTTCCTCTTGTCGGCATAACTTTTCTGTCGGCTTTGAGCCGTAGCTAATCTCTTCCGAATGAGAGCAACTTTCTCGGTTGTCTCCCTAACAATCTCTGGACCCAACAACAGTGCATCTCCCACCTCGGCCCAACAAACTGGCAATCTACAAGGTCGGCCATACAAGGCCTCAAACGGTGCCATCTCGATGCTAGCTAGCTTGATAACTATTGTTGTAGGCGAATTCAATCAACGGTAAATGCCTCTCCCAAGACCCCTTGAAATCTAGGACACAAGCTCTAAGCATGTCCTCCAAAGTTTGAATGGTGCGTTCTGACTGCCCATCGGTTTGTGGGTGGTAAGCAGTGCTAAAAGTCAACTTAGTTCCCAATGCCTCTTGAAGGCTTTACCACAATCGGGTGGTAAAACGAGGATCCCTATCCGACATAATGGTTGCTAGAACCCCATGAAGCCAAACTATTTCTCTAACATACAACTTTGCCAAGTGCTCAACTGAGTCGTTGGTACGCACTGGAATGAAATGTGCAGACTTGGTCAATCTATCAACAATTACCCAAATGGCATCATTTCCCCGCTGTGTTCTAGGAAGCCCAACTACGAAGTCCATGGTAACGTGCTCCCACTTCCACTCGGCTATTGGTAAGGGTTGTAACAAACCCGCTGGTCTTTGATGTTCAGCCTTCACTTGTTGACAAGTAAGGCACTTGGACACAAAGGATGCGACATCTCTCTTCATACGCCTCCACCAAAACTGACGGCTGAGGTCATGATACATTTTGGTGCCTCCCAGATGTACCACAAGGCGTGAGTGATGGAATTCTAGAAGCACCTCCTCTCTACAAGATTCAAGTACAAACAAACGATCTAGGTAGCGTACACTTTGATTCGAGTGAATGTTCAAACCCTTCTCTTCCTTCCCGTTAGAGATTCTATCGCGAATTAACTCTACTTCGCGATCCCCTTGTTGCGCCTCTACAACTTTGCTAATCAAGACAGGCTGAGCGCTCAAGGCAAACAATGTTGTTCCCTCTTCGGGCTCTCCCAATTGTAATTCAAACTTACCGACTTCACCCAACATAACCCACTCCCGAATGGCTACACTCGCCAAACTACTCACGATTTTTCAACTTAAGGCGTCGGCCACTACATTGGCCTTTCCCGGATGATAGTGTAACTCAAAATCATAGTCTTCTAAAAACTCCATCCATCTCCGTTGATGTAAATTCAAGTCTTTCTGAGAGAACAAATATTTTAGGCTCTTATGATCGGAGAAAACTTCAAACTTTTCACCATACAAGTAATGCCTCCAAATTTTCAAGGCAAACACTACTGTGGCTAACTCTAAGTCATGGGTAAGATAATTCTTTTCATGGGTTTTCAACTTCCGTGAACCGTAGGCAACAACCTTTCCCCCTTGCATCAAAACACAACCAAGCCCATCCCGAGATGCATCACAATAAGCAGTGTAACCCAAATCTCTCTCCGGAATGATCAACACCGGTGCCGTAGTCAATCTAGTTTTAAGCTCTTGAAAGGACTTTTCATAAGCTTCATTCCACACAAACTTAACCCCCTTTCTAGTCAACCTTGTCAAAGGCGTGGCTAATCTAGAGAAGTACCTCACAAAACGCCGATAGTACCCCGCCAATCCCAAGAAACTCCAGATCTTAAAGACATTTTTAAGTTGCTCCCAATCTTGTACGGAGTCTATCTTTGAAGAATCTACAATTACTTCCTCTCTTGACACCACATGACCCAAAAACTTCACTTCGGTGAGCCAAAACTCGTACTTCTCAAATTTCGCATACAACTGGTGTTTTCTAAGCAAATCAAGCACTACTCTCAAGTAAGCCTTGTGTTCCTCCTCTGAAATCGAATAAATTAGAATGTCGTCCACAAAGACAACCACAAAGCGGTCCAAGTACTCCCTAAAGATTTGGTTCATCAAATCCATGAAAGAAGCCGGCGCGTTGGTCAACCCAAATGGCATTACAAGGAACTCATAGTGGCCATAACACGTATGAAAGGTCGTCTTCTGGATGTCTTCCTCCCGAACTCTCAACTGATGGTACCCCGACCTCAAGTCTATCTTCGAAAAGCACCAAGACCCTCTAAATTGATCAAACAAGTCATCTATTCTGGGTAAAGGGTATTTGTTCTTGACAGTAACTCGATTCAATTTACGGTAGTCGATACACAACCTCAATGACCCATCATTCTTCTTCGCAAAGAGAGCCGGCGCTCCCCAAGATGACGTAATAGGGCGAATGCAGCCCTTGTCTAAAAGCTCTTGGAGTTGAATCTTCAACTCATGCAACTCCGCTTGTGCAAACCTATATGGCACCATAAAAATTGATGTTGTTCCAGGCACTAAGTCGATGGTGAACTCAATCTCCCGGTGGGGTGGCAAACTAGTAAGGTTCTCGGGAAACACGTCCGGGTATTCACAAACTACCCTTAGCAACTCAACTCGAGTCCTGTCAATCTTACAATCCAAAAGAGTAGCAAGAAGACCACTAAGCTCGTTCCTACTACGAGGATCAAACACTGGCGAAAAGACCTGATCAACCTTGTCTCCCAGAAAGTAAAAACAATCCCCACTCGAGGTGCACACTGTGACTCTCCGACGAAGACAATCAATCACTGCTCGATAAGAATACAACCAATCCATGCCTACAATGACATCAAAACTCGACATGTCTAGCAACACAAAAGCAAACGGGAGTCTATGCCCAGCAACCTCTATCTCATAATCGCGACACCTCCGATCTAAGTCAACTGTACCCCCAACCGGTGACTCAACTCTGAGCGGAGATGCTAATTGTGCCGCCTCTAACCCCAATGCAGATACGAATGCAGCAGATATGAATGAATGACACGCACCCATATCTATCAACACACTAGCCAAAGAATTACATACAACAAAAATACCTCTCACAACCGAGGATCCTGGCACGACAACAGCATACACGCGCCCCTGTGGCCTCTGATCAACCTGTTCATCCCTTGGAGCATAGGCCTGCTGTACTGACTGAGCCGAAGTGGCTCCCCGATGAACTCGTGTAGTCTGAGCTGAGTGAGCCTGTTGGTGGCTCTGAGTCTGCCTCGACCCCGATGTGCCAGATGCACCTCCCAACTGTGGACAAGCTCTCTTCATGTGCTCTGACTGACCGAACTGATAGCAAGTAGGCTCCTGACCCCTACTCTGAGATTGACTCTGTGATCGGTTAGGTGGTGGTGGTGGTAACATTTGCTGTTCTCCTCCCTTCTGTGGATATGCAAAGGCCTTGTGGCCCTGTGTAGACACCCCATTTTTGACCGTCCTCAAGACTTGGACGTCACCATTGGAACACTTGGTGATTACCCTTGTTTGTGTTCGTCTTAAGTTCTCGGAGGTCTCGGTTGCGCGCCTTGCCTCAGGATCTCTCGACTCGACCGTGTTGTGTCTGGTTTTGCACCAAACACTTGTGTTTTGCCTTGGAGGGGCAGGGAATGCCTTGTGAGGCATCCCCACACATCACCGGCCATGGCTTGAGGCCACCGGCCAGTGATTTTGTGCCATCGGCAATGTATATTGCCGGTCGGCACTCTTTGTTGCCGGTCGGCCATGACTGGGTCTGGACTTCTCTTGGCTCACCTACAAACACATGAATGAGCGTGAGCGATAGCCCAGTGAATAATATCAAAAC
>NW_021026104.1:1552655-1571274 GCF_004153795.1 Camellia sinensis
AAAATATTTAGGTGGCGACTCTGTATCTGGCAAAGCAGTCCATGTTTGGCACTTCTTTTAAAAATCTGTTTTCTCAAAACGATTTGCCAGATTTGGACTCTTTGGTTCAGATTAAGAACCGTGACACAAATCGAGTCTGAACTGTAGCGGGGTCCCTCGCGGACGTCTACATTTTCTGGCGACTCTGCTGGGGAGTTTAGAGAGCTTGACTCAAACTTGTGATATCCTGTTTCGATTTCATTTATGTGTTTCTTTGCATTGCATGTGCATTGGTGCACCTAGGAACACAGTGTTTGCCATCTGCCATTCCTGAACGGTTTGCTGGAGGCTTGTCTTGTCAAGGCATGACCATAAAGCTGACCGGTTGTGGGCTCTGACAGTATGGGAACACAAACCCCGGTTTTACCGGGGCACCCCTTTTGACCATTCGACCTAGTGCATATTCGGAATCCATAGTGACCATTCCAAACTAGGACAGGTTGCTTACCCGATGCTAAGTTGTTTGAAACTGCTGCGTGCATAGTAAAACCCTAGCTCCTGACAAAATAGGACAGGGAAACCCTACCCCAACATAGGGGTGTTTTGGCTCTCACTTATCTGCTATGTGCTTTTAGAGTGCATCTCTACAGGAACGTACATATCAGTTTGCAAGTTTGAGTATCAGGCCCGAGGGCACTAGTATCGGTGTTGTTGAGAAATCAATTATCTGCGGGTATCAAGTTCAGTTTTGGGAACAGTGATTCTGGGGAACAGTGATCAGTAGTAGAGAGCAGTTGTTCCGCTACACCCGTGTTTGATCTATTTGGGCTGAAATGCTGTTTGTTTTTCCTTTCAGTTCAGAGGTTCAGAGAGTTGATACAGAGTAGCTAGTGTTCCTCCTTGCTGAGGCAAGACAGATATCTGATCCGTCAGTCACCGTTCAGTACAGCGAACTTATGATGACGCAGAATTCAGAAGAGATCGTGGTTATGACAGCTACGCTAGATCAAGGGATCACCCTGCAGGATGAAACCAATGTTGATGTATCGCATCTGCCCAGGTCGCCTGTCGTGTATCCAATCTGGACTCCCCAGTTGTATCAGGCTCGCGAGCCCACTACATTCGAGCTGATGGGAATGATTGGTGACCTCCAGAGATCCGTGGCTGATCTGGCCTATGGAATGTTGGCTTCACCGCCAGCGGCACCGTATGCTAGGAATTTCATACCATAGGAGCCCCCGCTACTGGGGCGGATTGTGATAGAGCTCAGCCAGCCAGAGGTGGCTTCCAGCTACAGCCACGACATGTCAGCAACAACCGGGCTTCGCTCTGAAGTAGCAACCCAAACCCTTGACCAGGCCGAGGCTAGAGGCAAGAACAAAATAAAGGCAGATGTCGATCCCATTGAACAACTGTTGCAGGCAGTCGAGGCTTTGAAAGCCGAAGGGATGAACAAGCAACAGATATCTGCAGTTGTGGCAAAACCTGTGGAGGATGCTTTCCCCACTCCACTCGAGGGTAGTTCAAGTCAGTCAGAAAATCGGGATAGGCCCCGTCATGCCAGAACAGTTCCTCCTATTCCCAACCCTGCACCTGGGAAAGATCAGAAAACCAAAGCAGTGCCTGTCGACCCTTTTGCTAGTGCGTCTAGTAAGAATACTCAGACTTCAAAGTACCTGCCCCGAGGGCGCAGGATCTTTCATGCTCTCTACATGCCTCTGTCTAAGGCACTTCAGATTCTTGCCGAAAGGGGGCACCTCAAACCCCTTGAACCTCGGCCTCTCCCGAAGAATCTCCCTCTCACGCATGATGCTACTTTGTACTACACGTACCACCAACAGACCGGTCACGCCACCGATAACTGTTTCCGCCTTCGCCATGAAGTACAGGATCTAATCGATAACGAGGTCATTCTTCCACCTACCTCAGTGAAATCTGTTACCACCGAGCTGTTGGATTTTGAGGATACTGCGAGTACGTGATCAGGGGTTAGGCCACCTGCGGGCGGCGCTCGGTGTGTTTTCAGATGTGGCGTCTGGCATGCACTTTTTGAGCATTTGTAAATGCAGTTTTGTAGCTTCTGGCTTGGGTTTTGAGTCAGTCCTCTGTTTTGTTTTTGAGTCTGCCTCTCTGCTTTGAGTCAGTCTATTTGTTTTTGGGTCTGTCTTGTGGTACCGAGTCAGTCCCGTTGCATAGGATGTTGAGTGATTCCGGGGTTGTTGCCTCGAACATCGTTTCTGTAGTTAACCTTTTTGCTTTCTTTTTGAGTTTGTCTCTGCTGTGGAGCCAGTTACATCCGAGAAACCTGAATGAAACAGCTGCGGCTATCATGTTTCCGTGCTTATTGTTTGTTTTGGGCTAGTTGTGCCAGAGGATTTGAATCAAATGGCCGTGCATCCCACCTGTTCTCTTGTGCCCTGAAAATCATTGCATTTACCTATGTTTTTCAAAACCTCTTTAACATTGTGATAAAAAAACGAAGAGGAAGGAATTCCTCCGGTTTTGCAAAAAATTTGATCAATTGAGAGAAAGAGAGGCATGCCAAGCCCTTCATGAATGAAACCATGCTTGTTAGCGTGAGTACTGAGAAGGACCCTGGCTTGATCCAGATTGGTTCCACACTATCTTCGGCGCGAGCGATTTGTCGCTTTCTTAAAAACTTTCAAAAACAAATGTTTTACGCGGCCTTGTGAAGACCTGTGTGGGATCGCTCTTGAGATTGTGCAGCCTAGGATCACTTTCAGCCTCAGGATTCGACCTGTTTGTTTTGAGCCTCGAACTCATTCGGAACATTCAACGATCAACTGTCAGAGGAGGCCCGTGTGGCCAGTTTTGAAGCAGCCCTCGAACAAGAGGCACCAAAGTCGAATAAAAAAGATTAGATCTCACCAGAAGAAGCTCGTGGAGCAGCCATGATGGATTCTTCTGCAAATCATTACAACAGTCGTTCTCCTAGACACAGAGAGGCTTCAACTTCAAAAACCATTTGTCATGGACTTGTTACACTTGTACCCTTTGAGAGGCTCGCTGGGCCGAAAACCCGAAAGGGCAACCCAGGCAAAAGTTAGAGCAAGAGAAAAATACAAAAAAAAAAGCAAAAAAAATAATAATGCAAAAGAAAAGAAAAAAAAGAAAGAAAAAAAAAAGAGAATGAAAAAATACAAAAAAGAAAATGAAAAGAAGCTCGCAAGGTCGAAAACCCGCATCGGGCACCTTGGCAAAAGTTAGAGCCTAAAAAGTGAAGGTTAAAACACCCGAGTGTACCTTGATCGGAACTACGTGAGGCTTGATTCCCATGTTTGGGATACATAGGCAACTTCATCCTGAAGTCCAGCCCCCAACGCTTTCATAGCATCTCAGTCCATACAATGGTTTCGATTTCATCCCAAAGTCCAGTCGCCAACACTTCCAAAGTGACTGTGTCCATATATTGATTATGACCGTCTTCGTCATCTCCGTGTCCAAGAGTTCGACCACCACCAATGAAGACTGTTTGCGGACTGCTGCGGCATCATCCAAACAAGGGGCAACTTTCCGTTGCCACGAGTCGTCGCGAGTCGCCGTTCAAACCAGGGGCAACTTTCCGTTGCCATCTACCCCTTCCAAGCCAGGGGCAATTTTCCATTGCCTCCGATCCGAGGTTGCGCATCTCGAGGGTAAGTTCCACGCTTGTTTAGCACCGGTCGTTTGCAAAAATAATTTTTGAGAATTTTTACTGAGGTTGACTAAGTTTTCTCGAAAATTGTTTTATTTTTCAAAACTTGGACCATTTTCTAGGACCCAAGAAAGGAAAATTTTCAGTGCTCATAGCCTGACCTGCATGGTTTTCAGATCAAAAATCG
This sequence comes from Camellia sinensis, assembly GCF_004153795.1. NCBI lineage: Eukaryota > Viridiplantae > Streptophyta > Magnoliopsida > Ericales > Theaceae > Camellia > Camellia sinensis. The sequence continues at coordinate 1,556,477 of NW_021026104.1, forward strand.
AACAAGTGTGTTAATCTTACTCTCACATTGGTCAAAATTGTTTTAATAGAAAACCAAAACAAAAATGGTCAAAATGATGAACTAGGGGCACAGTTGAGTCAGGCGTTCTGTCTTTCCCCGGTCATCAATATACTTGCCAGGAGGGCACTCTACCCATCAGAAGAAATAGTTGTGAGCTAACGACGTTGGGCATGAACCCGCAACTTCCTATTCATTCATCAATCACCTTGGGGAGGGAGGAAAAATGATAGAATAAAGAATAGAGAGGTGTAAGTTGAGAGAAAAAGCGAGCCAAAGGGTTTTGAGAGAAAAAACCGAGCTTGAGTACCAGACTGATATGAGAATCACAAATGAGAAAAGGGTGCGAAACAATACCCAGAAAAACTGGCTCCTCGTGATCTGAGGTCCCCCGTCTCCGTTAACGCGTCTGTATGTCGTGTCTTTTGTTTTGTTTACCTCAACCTTTGTTTTGAGTCTTTTCCGAGTGTTACTCGATGTGTTTAGGTCGTGTACCTTTTGTTGAGTCACAGTATGCTGCGCTCAGTTGTAGGCTCAATACCCGGTTGAAAACCCTTTTTCAAATTCAAAGATTAATCGCTTTGTGCTCAGAATGCTGTGCCATTCTCCACATTTGTGCAAAAACGTGATTCGGTTCTTTCATACAACTGCAGGGTTCACCCCCGATAAGTGTGAGCAGGAAAACACTGGGCCTCTTTGAAGCTCCTGGGTTTTAGATCGCATCTGAGTGCGCTTCGACTTTAGTGGATTCGGCCTTCATGGTCCGTCCTGTCAGGTTTGGGCTGTTTGTTCAGGATCCGCTGTGTGCAAAATGAGCCAAGCGTTGTGTTATGGGTTGTATGCAAATTAATCCCCAGTAGAGTATCAGCCGAATGTTCAGAATGTGCAGTGGTTGGTATGGTCTTTTTTTGCTGTTGACTGGTTCGTTATCTGATTATTACAATGCAAGTATTCAATTTTCAAACGACGGATCAATTCCATTCACATTGAGTTGTAACATGATGTGATGCGATGCAATACATGAGATATGAAAAACGTAACACTTTTTAAGCCAAAAGTTGGTTCATTTCATTATCTTTTTCAAGTACATAGCTTTGAAAACAAAAATCTGCATGTGGCAGTACAAGGTAATCTAACTACCAACAAAGAGAAGAAAGAAAAAAAAAGAAAAAAGAAAAAAGTACAAAAAAGAAGAAAAGCAGCAATCTGGATCATCATCAGTAGTCTCGGGCCCAGGGATCTGTCCTCACCCTCTTCCTGGACGAAGGTCCAGGGACATCGTCATCAGCATCGTCATCTGAGCCTGAGTCTGAGTCGTCTCCAACCTCCTCAGATGACCTGGCCTCAGCCTCTGCCTCGGACTCGTCATCATCATCATCGTCATCATCGGGGGTCGGCGCCCGAGAGCTACTCCCGACATGAACACGCCCTGCCCTGGTACGGGGACGTACAGCGTCTCCACGCCCTCCTCGAGTAGGAATAGAGGGCCCTGCTAGAACACCTCCCACAGTCGGAATCGGGAAAGGAGGCTGAAAAATATAAGAGGCAAACGCATCAGTATGCCGTGAGCAGTTTATCAGTGCAGAATGCAATGCAACGTGCAAATGCCGTGAGCAGTTTACCAATGCAGAATACAGTGTATGAGTACAGCGTGCAAATACCGTGAGTAGTTAATCAGTGCAGAATGCAGTATATGAGTACAATGTATGAATGACGTGAGCAGCTTATCGAGTGTTGTGTTGTGCACCAGATTATGGAAGCAGCTTATGAGTATGGTTTGAGGCCGTGATCAGAAGAACATACCGGAATACTATAGAGGGCTAGAAGGTCGAAGGTCCGCTATAGCATCCCCATCATGGAGGCATTCAACTCCAGGGACTGCCGGGTGTACTCGGACGACGCCTGCAAAAGTATCAAAGGCATCAGTATCCTGCGGAATATCAAAATAAACTGGAATAAAATGACAATGCAAGATGCAAGAGGAAGTAGTACATGCCAGAGGTGGTAAGTCATAGAACCCGACCAACTCATGGTCAGCCGGAGGAGGAGCAAAGGGAATCTGGTACGTCGCCCCACCCTGCCCTCGGCATGTCAGTACAGTGGGCAGAGCAGGCCAGCTAACCCCCCGACCTCTCTGAACCCCGCCCCTGCCGCGGACTCGAGCTCTCCTCGATGCTCCTACTCCAGCCCCCGCTCCCGCTCCCGCTCCAGCTGTCGGCGCCGCTGGCCTCTCCCTCTCAGCCCGACGACCACCGCTCAAGGGTCTCATAATGTAGGTCCGGACGTACTCTGCATAGTCGCCATCGCCTCTGTGGCACTCTGCACCCCAGCCGACGGTGTAGTCCCTCATGTGCTCAAAGGAGAACCCCTCTGTATGCCTCATGAGTGTAGGAGGCGGACCCGGAACTATCTGCTCCGGTAAACCCAGGGTCTGACGCAAGAAACGCTCGCCCAGGTACCAAGCCCAACAGACCGGGCCCTCCAACAGAATCCGGCAACGGGCGGTCTCCTCTGCGCCCTCGTAGTGATCCCTCACCACGGCTGGCAAAGGAGCCCAAGGCCGCCAGGTGATCTGAAAATGAAATGCAGTTTGTTATCTACTGTTATTGAAAACATACAGTGCTAAGCGAAGCCTAAGCAAATTCTAAAGTTGAACATATCTCCGCGGCAGTGATGGTGTCGAAGTAGTGGCGGAAGAAAATAAAAGACTCCCGTGGTCTCCGCACGCATCGCACATCAAAGCGATGAGAAAATGGGACGCCGAGTGGGGTCTCCACATCAGGTACTGGGGCAAGCCTGGGAAAGTAGGCATACACCCACAACTACAGAACAGACATGAGTATGACTATCAGATAAAGCAAAATACAGAATAAAGCAGAAATGGCAGAGCCGTGTGTTGTGTAGTGTATTGTACAGAGTATACAGTGTGTGCAGTATACAGTCAAAGTAAAACAAAGTATATGTGTGCCGCGTGTGCAGTATATAGTCAGTAAGAGACAGACCATGGTGTGTGCAGTGTACAGAATACAGAAAACGTGAAGCAGAAATGTAAAAGGGGAAGAAGATGTACCTCCCAAGCTCGCCAGTAGCCGCCAAGAAGCTGTCCGCTGAGGCGGGAAGAAGAGCTCATGTAACCATACAAAGTGGCCAAGTCGGCGCCACCCCAGCGGATCCGCCTGACATCCACCAGTGCGCTCAACAGACATAGAGGCACGGTGTTCGCCCGGTCGGCGAAAAGAGTCGTCCCGAAAAGGAACATGATGAAGCCCCGCGCATACTGATCCACCTCCTCTGGGGTCATCTGCGCCTCCTCCGCTAAGGCTGGCTGAATCCGGAAATGGCTCTCGAACCAAGAGTACCTGACAAACCCTACTCGAGCGAGGGGAGGCTGAGTGCCGAGCAGGTATAGATGGGCGGCGTCCCACTCACCCATATCGGTGTCGAAGGGGATCGAATCACCCCCTAACCCGATGCCGATGAACATCAAGAAATCATAAGGGGTCATCGTCATGTCCCCCGCAGCGGAGAAGTGGAAGGAGTTGGTGGTATCCCACCACCTCTCCACTAAAGCGGCAAGCAAGGGCCTGCAGGTCGTGAGCCGGGAGAGCCCCCTGCAGAAGATGTCGAAATCGGCCTCGTCGACGATATGACGAACCGCGTCTGGAAGCTCTAGGTACCAATCCCGAGCGATGACATTCCCATACCCGCGGATGGTATGGGAATCCCCCTGTAATCAAAAATAATTGTGAGGCAATATTCAAAACACAGTTTTAAGAAGCATACAGGTATACAGCATGCGTGCATGTTTTCAAATTTGAACAGACATCGGGTGCTGGTGTACTTACAGTGAACTACAGCGTGTGATGTGTCAGCGTGCTTGAGTGGTTCAGGGCAAATACGGCATGTGTGCATGTTTTCAGACTCAAGCAGATACCAGGTACCAGTGTGTATGCAGTAAAATACAGTGTGCACCATGTGTTTGGGTGATTCAAGGTCAGTGCACTGTGTGTGCACGTGTAAGTTTCAAACAGATATTGGTTGTAAGTTTGTTTGCAATCAACTACAGTGTACAGTGTATCGGTGAATCCGGGCTAAGCAGTTAGAGAACAGAATCAACTAATGGCAGTTATGTTCTACATTGCGGAAAATAATAAAACAGAAGAAAGAATGTTACCTCGGAAGCGCCGAAGGACAGATGGGAGGTAGGCTCACGCAGGAGAAGCTCGGGTGCCACGCCCCTCTCGAAGCTCCGGAACTGGCGTAGTCCATCGGGGAGCATCACATGAACTGCAGGCCTGTAGGTCTCCGAATCGAACGACCGGATATAAAGTGGCAAGGGGTCAGCCTCGGGATCCATCTTGAGCTTTGAAGGGGTCCTGCCCTGTGGAAGATCGTTCGCCATCTCGAAGAGAATGTGAAAATGACCGGAAGACGAAAAAAACGGGCGAGAATGTGAAGAGTCAACAAAAAGTCAACCTCGAGAGGGCCGGGAAAGGCCGAAAAATTTGAAGTGCGGAAAAGGCACGGATATCGAGAAAAACTCAAGGGGAACAAGCCCCGAGTGGCGGAAATCGAAAAAACAACACCGAAATGAAATTTCAATCGGTTCAAAGCGTTCGAAACGCAAGGGTGAACGCGAATCGAACGACGAAATGGAGGCTAGAAACGCAAGAAAGCGAAGAACCAAAGGAGGAAAATGATCTAGAGAGAGAGGGGGAGAAATTTCGAGTAAGGGGAAGTGAAGAAAATAGGGCTAGAAGCCCTATTTTAAAAGACCCGTGGCCAAATGACTGAACTGCCCCGATACAGGGACTTTTTGCCGGTCGGCCACACTCTTTGCCAGTCGGCAACATAGTTTGTCGATGGAAATTGTATGATGGCCGATGGACGGCCGGTGATGCATTTTGATGGCTGGTGGACATCCGGTGGTCTCCTACAGTGATTTTGGAGCCTCCTACACCCTTGTTTGAGTTATGTGTGGGGTCCAGGGCCTTTAGTGCTCAAAACAATGCAAAACAGTGCATTTCCGACGCTCAACCGGTCTCCGTTTTGACCTCGGGTTGTGTCTTCTGTGCGTGGCACTCAAATTCGTGCAAGGTGTATCCTTTCCGTATCCTTTTGGCTTTTACGAAACTCAAAAGTTGCCCCATGTGCATCACATGTCAATCGCACTGTCTTGTGCACTCGCGTTGTCTAAACGCATCGCGCTATCTTGCGCATCTCATTGCATTTTGCATGCATTCAAATCGCGCTATTTTGAGCATCTCATTGCATTTTGCATGAAATCAATTCCATTACTTGCGTAGATCGCATGTTTTGCTTGCGTAGACCACATGTTTTACTTGCGTGGACCGCATGTTTTGCTTGCGTGGACCGCATGTTTTGCTTGCGTGGACCGCATGTTTTGCTTGCGTAGACCGCATGTTTTGCTTGCGTAGATCGCATGTTTTGGTTGCTTGCGTAGACCGCATGTTTTGCTTGCGTAGATCGCATGTTTTGCTTGCTTGCGTAGACCGCATGTTTATAATTAATTACGTTACTTGCGTAGACCACATGTTTGTAATCAATTCCATTACTTGTGTAGACCGCATGTTTTGCTTGCGTAGACCACACATTTATGATTAATTACGTTGCTTGCGTAGACCGCATGTTTGTAATCAATTCCATTACTTGCGTAGACCGCATGTTTTGCTTGCGTAGACCGCATCTTTGTAATCAATTTCATTACTTGTGTAGACCGCATGTTTTGCTTGCGTAGACCACATGTTTATCTTGCGTAGACGGCATGTTTTGCTTGCGTAGACCGCATGTTTGTAATCAATTTCATTACTTGCGTAGACTGCATGTTTTGCTTGCGTAGACCGCATGTTTGTAATCGATTTCATTACTTGCGTAGACCGCATGCTTTGCTTGCGTAGACCGCGTGTTTTACTTGCGTAGACCGCATGTTCTGCTTGCGTGGACCGCATTCTTATGTTCAAATTCATTACTTGCATAGACCGCATGTTCTACTTGCGTAGACCACACGTTTGAAACCAATTTCATTGCTTGCATAGACCGCATGCTTATGGTCAATTTCGTTGCCTGCGTAGACCGCGTGCTCCACTTACTTGTCTGTGCCTTCACAGCATTGTTATGCTTCCCACTTGCTTTGCGCTGTCACGCATTTTCAAATACATTAATATGCACGTCGTTAATCACATTGTACCTGTTAAGTTTGTTTTCTTTGCAGGCATGATATTGTATGTACGGTTCATTTAAGGCCGGTACAACCCGACGAACCGGACAGGTATGGTATACTCTGAGTGAGACATATTGGGAATCGTATAATTCTCTCACATCCTTTCTGCATTGCAGTGTAGTTTGGTGTATGCTAGCTTAAAACTGTCGCATGTTATGCTTCGTTACAACTTTCTTTGCATGATCATAAGTTATGTTCGGCATTGTGCATTGTCTTGCATTTTACCCCTGCCTTCGGGCACATTTCCTGCTTGTCCTGCGTGTCTGTCTAAGCCTTCGGCCTTGTCAAAAATGGGTCATCTCTGGGCTTTGACATTCACTCCTGTCATTGTTATGACTTTCGAGTTCTGTCAAAGAGGGGCAACTGTAGACACCCCATTTTTGACCGTCCTCAAGACTTGGACGTCACCATTGGAACACTTGGTGATTACCCTTGTTTGTGTTCGTCTTGAGTTCCCCGAGGTCTCAGTTGCACGCCTTGCCTCAGGATCTCTCGACTCGACCGTGTTGTGTCTGGTTTTGCACCAAACACTTGTGTTTTGCCTTGAAGGGGCAGGGAATGCCTTGTGAGGCATCCCCACACATCACCGGGCCATTGGCTTGAGGCCACCGGCCAGTGATTTTGTGCCATCGGCAAATGTATATTACCGGTCGGCAATCTTTGTTGCCGGTCGGCCATTTATTTTTGCCACAAATGGCAATTTTGAATGGCCGATCACTGTTCATCTACTTTTAGTAGATATTTTTGTGTCAGCTGTGATAGCTGGCACCCACTCTGTTCCCCTCCACAACGTGTGTGGAGGGATTTCCCTCTTGGATGGCTTGTTTTGGAAGCCTTACAAGAGGGAGTTGCCTATAAGAAGAGGGCTCCTCTCTTGGCATTAGGGGTAGACAACATTTTTAGAGAGCTTTGACATTAGGGTTAGGAATTTGTATCTATTCCATCTCTATATTTCCCTCTCTTGTTAGTTTAGTGTGTTTGGTCTTACTTTTGCACACAACACCCACCATTACACCTTCTCTTGGTTATTGAGGGCCAAAGGAGTGTTCTTGGAGTTTTGAGCTGGGTTAGAGCTAAAGAAGCTTCAGGGGCTTCAATTGTGAAGGAAGTCTTCAAGGGTAACAACTTTGCCCCTTTTTACCCCTTTTCTTGCATAGCCTTTTAGCTTATCTTGCATCTGTTTTTGAGCTTAGTGTATAACATAAAAAAAGTTCTGTTTTTAGGCCCTCTAAATAGTTGTTTAAGGTTGCTTCAAGCTATGGGGCTGTTTGACCCCTCGTAAGCCTTGTAAGGCTCCATTTTGTGCCATTTTGAGTGAGCTCCGAGACCTTGGTGTTTGGGCCTCCTCACCACTGAAATCTTGAGGGATTTCAGAGGTGAGGATGGTGCCTTGAGGTCTTAAGAAGGAGAGGGCCATCCCCTCTCCTTGTTGTCCTTGAAAAAGGACCATTTTTGCCTCTTGAGGGAGCACCTAGCTTAGGCTCTTGTTGACCATGCCTTAGCTGTTATTATGCTTATTTTGCCATGAAATAGCATTGTTTTGAGTTGGTTTTGGTACACCATGCTTGCTTAGCATACATGCCTTGTAATGCCATTTTGTTGCCTTAACATGCCTTAGGTTGTAAACCATTGTCCTAGCATGTTTTAGGCTTGGCTCCGTGAAGCTTTCATGTTTATTTTGCCATGTTTAAGGTCTGTCCTTAGTTGTTCGGGTCGACTTTAGCATGCATTGCATAGCCTCTTTGCATTCTAGCTTGTAGGCTTCAAGTATGTGAGTGTATAGCATGCATTACTTGCTTTGATTTAGTGATTGGACCATTTTCCATGTCATTTCAGTCCACTTGACATGCTTATATGCTTGCATTTAATCCTCCTTCGATGTGTTTAAAGGTTGTTACCTTATGCCCCTTGTTTAGGCCTCGGAATATGCTTGCCTTTTTAGACCACTTAGATGCCATCTAAGTACATCCTTAGCTTTGTTTAGGTCTGCATTAGACCTATTTTAAGTCCCTTTGGCCTTGTGAGGCTTGGTTGACCTAGCCTTGATTTACCTCCCCTTTGGCTTGCCTTAAGTCTTGGACCGTTGTTGCATGTTTTGCTTGCCTTGTTTAGTTGGTTTGGCACCATCCTTAACATGATTTTCAGAGCTTGGTATGTATGCCATATGTCCATGTTTGCATCCTCCTAAGTGTGCTTGAGAATTGTCTCTTTATGCCTAAGTGTTGGTCCTTGTATACATGCATGTTTACATGCCATTAATCCTTCATTCCATAGCATTTTGGCCACTGTTTTAGGTTAGTTTGAGGGTTGCTTAAATTAGTCTAAATCCATTCTTGCATGTTGTGACATGCTTACCTTGTGTGTTGATTGCATGCTTGGCCTATCACGTGTTGTGGCATGTCTAAGTGACTTTGCATTTGGCATGCATTTCTCTTAGTTGGAATTACCTAACATGTTGCATGCTTTGCATACTTGCATGCTTGAGTAACTAGCATAGTTGTCACATGCCTTGTATGCTTGTTTGCATTACCATGTTGCATGCCTAGTTAACATGCTTAGGTTGCATTGCATGCATACTTTGCCTCTTGATTATCCATGATTGAGGTTGAGTTCCTCACTTCTTTGTTGGTTTGCATTGCATTTGAAATCAACATGCATAAATTGGTCTCTTGGCCCATCACGCATTGAAATGCACGATTGATGGTCCGAGAACCAAGGACCATGTCCCTTTGAGTCATAAACATGATAAGGGATATGGTCGGTGCATACATTGCTTGAATTGCATTGCCATGCAAAGCTCTGTCCTCTGCTGCTGTCAAACAGATTCTGCAGGAACTTTTTGCCGATCGACTGCACAGACTGCCGATCGGCAATCCATTAGTGGCCAATAGCTTCATTTGTGGCCGATGACCACCAAATCACAGCCGATGATAATTCCCTCCAGCCGGTGGCATTCCTCAACATCCAGTTAGCACATCCTGAGACTTTTGCAGTCTTCAGAGTGGCAGAGTAGGGAAAACAGAGGCAGCCTACGCATGGCAGTGGACTTCCGAGCAAGACCCGAGCACGCGTGCATGGAGCCCTCTTCCCGAGGCCCTTTTTCTTGCTTTTCTAAACTTAGTTAATTTGTTAATTAATTAGGTAATTTGTAATAATTAATTAGCTTGCGAGTTAGTTAATTTGAATTATTCTTTCGGTCCCTCCGAGCGAGGGCAAATTTGTAATAAGTGTGGGTGAGTGTGTGCATGTCTTCCAACCCCCACTTCTTTCTCCCTTTTACTTACCTACTTTGATGATTAGTAATAGGTCATGTTTAATTTAGCATGTCTTATGCCATGCATGCGTGCATCATTCATCAGTATTGCATGCACCGGGCTCGGCGCATCATGCTAACTGCACTAGTATTTCAAATCTAACTTGAATACATGCTACTTGTGCATTTTCACATGTCATTCATAGACTAGCCGAGCCTACTCTAGTAACATTCCGTATGCGTTGCATTAGGCATTTAAACATGGACTTGGATCATGCATTGATTGCTAACGAGTTCTTTGTTTTGGCGCGGAGTACGATGTAAGTATTTATGCTTTAGCATCCTTGCATGCGTGTGAGTGTTGCCATGATAGCATGATTACCATGAGGCTAGCTGCTTATGTGATATAACTGCTTGAATGCCTGTGGGTGAAGGTTGGATTGTCTGAGTTGGAATAGCTCATTGAAATTCGTGTTTTAGCCTACTTGCGAGTAGCAAATTTCAAAACATTTTTCCAAAACAAACGGATATGCAATGCTTATTCCCAAATTAGGCAATCTAGTCTATACTTTTGTGCTGTGCGCATAACATAGTAATTCTAGGCTAATTGTCGGGATAAGAACACATAATGTTTTCAAAAATGAATATCACGGTTAGTAGAGGCCGATCTTCGGATCGGGCGAGAGGGGGTGCTCATAGCTGACCTTCCCCGATCGTACCCAAGTTCCCGAGCCGAGGCAACTTTGGTGATGACGGACACGTGGCCTTTGGCACCGAGTCAGGATTTCCTAAATTCCCCAAAACAAAACATTTAGGTGGCGACTCTGTATTTGGCAAACGCACTTCTTTTCTAAAAATCTATTTTCTTAAAACGATTTGCCGGATTTGGACTCTTTGGTTCAGATTAAGAATCGTGACACAAATCGAGTCCGAACTGTAGCGGGGTCCCTCCCTTGTGGCCCGGTTGGCCACATTTGAAGCACGAAAACCCACTCGGTGTACTCTTCCCTGGGCCCGCACTAGGCAAGGGGAAAGTGGATCTAGACTGTTGCGACTGGGACTGGGATGAAAAAGTGTTTATGCTCTTCTTGTTGGGCCTAAAGTTCCCCTGTGACCCTTGGCCCCTAGACCTCGAATTTCGAAGTCTCTCCTCCTCGTTTCTACAGTAATCTCTACATGTGCGGCCGCCTCCACAAGGCAATCATAATTTCGGATCATATTCCCTACAACCTTGAATAAGATCTCGGTTCTAAGCTTTTTCTTGAACTCAATACAACGGCGTTCCTCCATCGCTACCAACTTCGGTGCAAACCGGGACAAACTAGAGAAGGCCGCTTCGAACTCGGCCATGGACATATTGAGTTGCTTAAGGTCTTCGAACTCCTTTCTCAATCTCTCCCTAGCAGTAGGAGGTAAGTACTTGTCTTGGAAGGCCACCACAAATGCCTCCCATGTCGGTTCTATTCGGCCTTTGGCATACTTCCACCATTGGCCCGCGTCCCCTTTGAGGTAGTAACTTGCAAGAGTCACTCTAAGCTCATTGTCCTCAATATGAAGCATCTCGAAAGTCTTCACTGTCTGTTCGAGCCATTCATCTGCTTTCTTTGGCTCGAGGCCACCATGGAATTCATCTGGCTTGGCCCGCAAAAACTCCCTCGTGAGGAAGCTCGCCCTTGTCTCCACGGCGTTCTCCCTAGCTTGGCTCTCTGCCCTCAAAATGTTCATGGACTCCCTCAAAGCCCCGCCATTTCCCGGGATAAGGCCCCCATTGCGGCTTGACCCGCTTGTCCCGGTACCTCCGCTTGCCCCACTTGCCCGGCCATGTTAGCTTGGCCTACACTCTCAATTTCTATTTTAAAAGGAACAAGAAAGTAAACCCACTTTAAAGAAAAATCTCTCATCTTCTTAAATCAACAATCAATTTTCAAAACAAATCCAAGGATGATTTCGAAAATCATCTAGATCTTGCAAAAACATATATATAACTCAAAGGAAATCCCTACTTATTAAATATTACCATTTCCATCCTACTATGTCAAAAGTTATGGTACAATCTCAATAACATGCTTTTAACTATAACGGATAGAACCTTTTAATCAAAACTAATTTAATCCACTAAATTAGTAAGTTTATTATATTCAAAAAATTTCAAATTAATAATACCAAACCTAACTTCACATGCCTCATCCCTCAAACATAACTATATTTCAACATAACCATTTTTCATGCCAAGCTATTTGAAGAGGTAATATTTTTACCAAATTCTCTACCAATAACAATTTCATAACTTTTTCTAAAATTACTTAACCAACATGATATTTACATAAAAAAAAAAATATGAAATATGCCCAATAGTAACATTTTCAAGGTTATGAGCTTGAAAGTCCACATTTCACATTTTTATTTTCATAAAAATGAACACAACTTAATCATCAATATATCATCTTTTATAAAATATCATGAATATAATACTTTTTGAGTTTTTAATCCCAAAACAACTCTATAATTTCTACTTAATCATTTACTCCATATTCTTCAACATTAATTTATTTTCCTCAAAAATAAATTCCAAATCAAAGATTAAAAAAAAAAATCAACTTTGTATTTCTCAAAATAAATCATCTAATCATATTATGATGTAAATACAATCATACAACTATTAAATTTTATTTTCGAATTTCTTGGTAAAATTATCAACACAAAATGATTTTTCCCAATCAATCTCAAAATGCCAACATTCTTAACATTTCAACATAATTTTTCTCTCAAAAATTACCAAACAAAAATCTGAATATATATATATATATATGCAATACCTCTTATAATGATATATTTACTCAAAATAACCCTATCATAGCTTTAATGTAAAAATATGAAGAAAGTCCCTACCTGATATAATGAAGAAGAGCATATCTGGAAGACAAATCTTACTCGATCATGAATCTGAGACTACCATTGCGAAGATCATGACGAGCTCTCCGACTTTTATTTACAACACTTTTGCAAAATCTCACTCTAAAGACTCCCATTTCAAGCTCAAAGATTGAGCAACAATGGTGAACATGGAGAGAGAGAGAGAGAGAGAGAGATATGAGCACTCTATTCAGCCCAAGAAAAGCAAAAAGGAGGAGGAAAGAAATGGCGTGGTGCGGGGGGACAACCCCATGTGGGTTGTCTTCCGTTTCTTTTCAAAAAAAATAATTTAATTTTTGTAATAATATCTCAAAATTTTATAATATAAATTATAAAATGATATAATTTTTCTCACCACAAAATATAACATTTTTGTACACCATAAAATATAATATTTTGCTCACTACGAAATATATACTCATTTTATACACTATAAAAATATACAAATTTTCACCATATGGTACACAGCACAAATTCAACTTTCAAATATATATTATAACCATATATAATAAATAATTACAGCTCCCAATATGGTCACTACTGACCATGTAATTAAAAAGGACCAAACAGTTAAACATGAGTCATAAACAAACTCAAATTAAATTGAATCTAAGCCATGGGTCTTGAATTAAATTCCCACCCATAAGCCAAACATGGCCCAATTATATACCAAAATAGACCCAACAAATCTATCAAAATCATTATCTAAACATTAAAAATTAAATAACAAAATTCTGCTATAAATTAAACTGAACACCAATCAATCAGTGAATTTTCATAAAATTAATAATCATCATTAAATTTTGAAATTTTTATCCAACGTGCTAGACTCATATGGGAACAACATATAAAAATTTCATAATTTTCTGAGATCGGGAACTATTTTTAAAAAATATAAAACCGAAATGTTTTTGCACAGAATTTACACAGCACTCAAATTTGAAAATTTGCTCGATTAAATTATGCACTCACTATTTTTTAAAAAAATTTGGGTCATTACAACTAAGATTGCTTGATTAAAAATAAACTTCTCGCCCAAACAATTGTTAACTTTTATTTTATAATCCTACATTGGAAAAAGAAGGAAAATGTGAGTTGTCTCACTTATATAAAGTAAATTGTATGCTCCCATTTAATATTGTAGTATTGTGCATACTTCAATTCAAGACAGTTTAAATTTTAAAATTAAAATAATATTTAAAAGTTTTAATTGTTTAATTTTTATATAAATTGGTTGGTCTTTTGACCTAGCCAATTAGGCTGAACTATTTTCGGTTTGACTGATTCGCTGATTTAACCATGATCTTAGTGGTTTTATCAAAATATATTGGTTATATTTGTTTGATTCGAAAAGAAACTAAAGATTGACCTAATTAAAGATTAAATGACTGATATTATATGATTCGAAATAAACTTTCCGCTCAAACATTTATTAATTTTTATTTCACACAATCTCACATTAGGAAAAAGAAGGAAAAAGTGAGTTGTTTCACTTATATAAAGTAAATATATGCTCACAGTTAATATTGTAGTGTTGTGCATATTTCAACTGAAGACAGTTTAAATTTTAAAATAAAATAAAATTTAAAAAATTTAATTAATTAATTAATTAATTTTTGTGTAAGTTGGTTGGTCTTTTGACCGATTTTAATGATTTTATCTATATATATATATATATATATTGTTTTATTTCTAAAAGTATGTTTAGTTTTATGACAAATTTTAACATAGAATAAACTAAAATTAAAAAAATTTATAAAACGAAATTTATTTTTATTTTATCATAAATATAAATTTTTTTTTCCATCTTTACCAATTAAATTATGGCATTTATTTCTTATTGTGAATTTAGAATATATAATTAATGACATAACAACTGTAATATATATATATATATTTTTTCTAATGAAATTTTTAAAATTTAGTTCATTCTAAATTATTTTTCTTTACATTTTAAATAAATTTTACATTATTATTTAATTATTTATTTATTCTATGCATAGCACGGTTGATATGTTAGTATATATTAATAGGAAAAATGACGAAGAGTGAAAGAAAATTAAAAAAAATGAAAATACACTTTAAAAAAAAAAGAAATTGAACACCTGGTGGTATGGCATCAGCATGTCCACCACGTTTTGTTTTGGTACAGACAATGATAACTGAGAGAGGGGTGCACGTGGAAGGTGGAAAAACATAGGGAGCAAACCCAAAGTTTTTGATTAGGTTTTACTACATAAAATGTTACATTTCAGTATAATTTGGTTCGGAAAAAAAATACAGATAAAAATATAATAAAAATATCATAAGGTTCAGAAATTAATATTGAATAATAATATAAAGTCAAAAATATTTTATTTTATTTTATTTATT
>NW_021026104.1:1571299-1609898 GCF_004153795.1 Camellia sinensis
CGCATCTCATTGCAATTTTGCATTCAAATCGCGCAGTTTTGAGCAATTCTCGCATTGCATTTTGCATGAAAATCAAATTCCATTAAGCTTGCGTAGATCGCATGTTTTTGCTTGCGTAGACCACAAATGTTTTACTTGCGTGACGCGCATGTTTTGGCTTGCGTGGACCGCATTTTTGCTTGCGGGACCGCATGTTTTGCTTGCGTAGACGCATGTTTTGCTGCGTAGATCGCATGTTTTGGGGTTTGCTTGCGTAGACCGCATGTTTTTGCTTGCGTAGATCGCATGTTTTGCTTGCTTGCCGTAGACCGCATGTTTTATAATTATTACGTTACTTGCGTAGACACATGTTTGTAATCAATTCCATTACTTGTGTAGACGCGCATGTTTTGCTTGCGTAGACCACACATTTATATTAATTAGGTTGTTTGCGTAGCCGCATGTTGTAATCAATTCCATTTACTTGCGTAGACCGCATGTTTTGCTTGCGTAGACCGCATCTTTGTAATCAAATTTTATTTACTTGTGTAGACCGCAATGTTTGCTTGCCGTAACACATGTTTATCTTGCGTAGACGGATGTTTTGCTTGCGTAGACCGCATGTTTGTAATCAATTTCATTACTTGCGTAGACTGCAATTGTTTTGCTTGCGTAGACCGCATGTTGTAATCGATTTCATTACTTGCGTAAGACGCAATGCTTTGCTTGCGTAAACCGCGTGTTTTAACTATGCGTAGAACCGCATGTTTCTGCTTGCGTGGACGCGATTCTTATTATTCAATCATTAACTTGCATAGAACCGCTATGTTTCTACTTGCGTATGACCACACGTTTGAAACCAATTTCATTGCTTTGCATAGACCGCATGCTTATGGTCAATTTTCGTTGCCTGCGTTAGACGCGTGCTCCACTTACTTGTCTTGTGCCTTCACCGCATTGTTATGCTTCCCACTTGCTTTGCGCTGTCACGCATTTTCAAATACATTAATATAGCACGTCGTTAATCACAATTGTACCTGTTAGTTTGTTTTCTTTGCAGGCAATGATATTGTAAATGTACGGTTCAATTTAAGGCCGGTACAACCCGACGAACCGGAACAGGTATGGTATACTCTGAGTGCAGACCATATTGGGAATCCGTATAATTCTCCTCAGCCATCCTTTCTGCATTTGCAGTGTAGTTTGGTTTGCTAAGCTAAAACTGTTCTGCATGTTTATGCTTGTTCAACTTTCTTTGCATGATCAATAAGTTATGTTCGGCATTGTGCATTGTCTTGCATTTTACCCCTGCCTTCGGGCACATTTCCTGCTTGTCCTGCGTGTCTGTCTTAAGCCTTCGGCCTTGTCAAAAAATGGGTCATCTCTGGGCTTTGGACATTCACTCCTGTCATTGTTATGACTTTCCGAGTTCTGTCAAAGAGGGGCAACTTAGACACCCCAATTTTTTGACCGCTCAGACTTTGGTACGTCACCATTGAACACTTGGTGATTACCCTTGTTTGTAGTTCGTCTTGAAGTTCCCCAGAGGTCTCAGTTGCAACCCTTGCCTCAGGATCTCTCGACTCGACCGTAGTTGTGATTACTGGTTTTGCACCAAACATTGTGTTTTCCTTGAAGGGCAGGGAAATGCCTTGTTGAGGCATCCGCACACTCACCGGCCATGGCTTGAGGCACCGGCCAGTGGATTTTTGTGCCATCAGGCAATGTATATTACCGGAGTCGGGCAATCTTTGTTGCCGTCGCCATTTATTTTGCCAAAATGGCAAATTTTTGAATGGCCGATCACCTGTTCATCTACTTTTAGTAGATATTTTTGTGTCAGCTGTGATAGCTTGGCACGCCACTCTGTTCCCCTCCATACACGTGTGTAGGAGGGATTTCCTCTGGATGGCTTGTTTGGAAGCCTTACAAGAGGGAGTGCCTATAAGAAGAGGGCTCCTCTCTTGGCATTAG
This sequence comes from Camellia sinensis, assembly GCF_004153795.1. Classification (NCBI taxonomy): domain Eukaryota; kingdom Viridiplantae; phylum Streptophyta; class Magnoliopsida; order Ericales; family Theaceae; genus Camellia; species Camellia sinensis. Next base: position 1,573,253 of record NW_021026104.1, read on the forward strand.
GGGTAGACAACATTTTTAGAGAGCTTTGACATTAGGGTTAGGAATTTGTATCTATTCCATCTCTATATTTCCTCTCTTTGTTAGTTTAGTGTGTGTTTGGTCTTTACTTTTGCACACAAACACCCACCATTACACCTTCTCTTGGTTATTGAGGGCCAAAGGAGTGTTCTTGGAGTTTTGGAGCTGGTTAGAGCTAAAGAAGCTTCAGGGGCTTCAATTGTGAAGGAAGTCTTCAAGGGTAACAACTTTGCCCCTTTTTTACCCCTTTCTTGCATAGCCTTTTAGCTTATCTTGCAATCTGTTTTTGAGCTTAGTGTATAACATAAAAAAAGTATCTGTTTTTAGGCCCTCTAAATAGTTGTTTAAGGTTGCTTCAAAGCTATGGGGCTGTTTGACCCCTCGTAAGCCTTGTAAGGCTCCATTTTGTGCATTTTGAGTGAGCTCCGAGACCTTGGTGTTTGGGCCTCCTCACCACTGAAATCTTGAGGGATTTCAGAGGTGAGGATGGTGCCTTGAGGTTCTTAAGAAGGAGAGGGCCATCCCCTCTCCTTGTTGTCCTTGAAAAAGGACCATTTTTGCCTTTGAGGAGCACCTAGCTTAGGCTCTTGTTGACCATGCCTTAGCTGTTATTTATGCTTATTTTGCCATGAAATAGCATTGTTTTGAGTTGGTTTTGGTCACACCATGCTTGCTTAGCATACATGCCTTGTAATGCCATTTTGTTGCCTTAACATGCCTTAGGTTGTAAACCATTGTCCTAGCATGTTTTAGGCTTGGCTCCGTGAAGCTTCATGTTTATTTTGCCATGTTTAAGGTCTGTCCTTAGTTGTTCGGGTCGACTTTAGCATGCATTGCATAGCCTCTTTGCATTCTAGTTTGTAGGCTTCAAGTATGTGAGTGTATAGCATGCATTACTTGCTTTGATTTAGTGAGTTGGACCATTTTCCATGTCATTTCAGTCCACTTGACATGCTTATATGCTTGCATTTAATCCTCCTTCGATGTGTTTAAGGTTGTTTACCTTATGCCCCTTGTTTAGGCCTCGGAATATGCTTGCCTTTTTAGAACACTTAGATGCCATCTAGTACATCCTTAGCTTTGTTTAGGTCTGCATTAGACCTATTTTAAGTCCCTTTGGCCTTGTGAGGCTTGGTTGACCTAGCCTTGATTTACCTCCCTTTGGCTTGGCCTTAAGTCTTGGACCGTTGTTGCATGTTTTGCTTGCCTTGTTTAGTTGGTTTGGCACCATCCTTAAATGATTTTCAGAGCTTGGTATGTATGCCATATGTCCATGTTTATTTCTTCTTTAAGTGTGCTTAAAAGTTGTCTCTTCAATGCTTAAGTGTTGGCCCATTTGCATGCATGCTTGTATGTGTATTTGCCCTCATTCCATAGCATTTTGGCCACTGTTTTAGGCTAGTTTGAGGGCTGCCTAAATTAGTCTAAGTCCATTCTTGCATGTTGTGGCATGCTTACCTTGTGTGTTGATTGCATGCTTGGCCTATCATGTGTTGTGGCATGTTTAAGTGACTTTGCATTTGGCATGTATTTCTCTAGTTGGAATTGCCTAACATGTTGCACACTTTGCATACTTGCATGCTTGAGTACTAGCATAGTTGTGACATGCCTTGTATGCTTGTTTGCATTACCATGTTGCATGCCTAGTTAACATGCTTAGGTTGCATTGCATGCATACTTTGCCTCTTGATTATCCATGATTGAGGTTGAGTTCCTCACTTCTTTGTTGGTTTGCATTGCATTTGAAATCAACATGCATAAATTGGTCTCTTGGCCCATCACCATTGAAATGCACGATTGATGGTCCGAGAACCAAGGACCATGTCCCTTTGAGTCATAAACATGATAAGGGATATGGTCGGTGCATACATTGCTTGAATTGCATTGCCATGCAAAGCTCTGTCCTCTGCTGCTGTCAAACAGATTCTGCAGGAACTTTTTGCCGATCGACTGCACAGACTGCCGATCGGCAATCCATTAGTGGCCAATAGCTTCATTTGTGGCCGATGACCACCAAATCACAGCCGATGATAATTCCCTCCAGCCGGTGGCATTCCTCAACATCCAGTTAGCACATCCTGAGACTTTTGCAGTCTTCAGAGTGGCAGAGTAGGGAAAACAGAGGCAGCCTACGCATGGAAGTGGACTTCCGAGCAAGACCCGAGCACGCGTGCATGGAGCCCTCTTCCCGAGGCCCTTTTTCTTGCTTTTCTAAACTTAGTTAATTTGTTAATTAATTAGGTAATTTGTAATAATTAATTAGCTTGCGAGTTAGTTAATTTGAATTATTCTTTCGGTCCCTCCGAGCGAGGGCAAATTTGTAATAAGTGTGGGTGAGTGTGTGCATGTCTTCCAACCCCCACTTCTTTTCCCTTTTACTTACCTACTTTGATGATTAGTAATAGGTCATGTTTAATTTAGCATGTCTTATGCCATGCATGCGTGCATCATTCATCAGTATTGCATGCACCGGGCTCGGCGCATCATGCTAACTGCACTAGTATTTCAAATCTAACTTGAATACATGCTACTTGTGCATTTTCACATGTCATTCATAGACTAGCCGAGCCTACTCTAGTAACATTCCGTATGCGTTGCATTAGGCATTTAAACATGGACTTGGATCATGCATTGATTGCTAACGAGTTCTTTGTTTTGGCGCGGAGTACGATGTAAGTATTTATGCTTTAGCATCCTTGCATGCGTGTGAGTGTTGCCATGATAGCATGATTACCATGAGGCTAGCTGCTTATGTGATATAACTGCTTGAATGCCTGTGGGTGAAGGTTGGATTGTCTGAGTTGGAATGGCTCATTGAAATTCGTGTTTTAGCCTACTTGCGAGTAGCAAATTTCAAAACATTTTTCCAAAACAAACGGATATGCAATGCTTATTCCCAAATTAGGCAATCTAGTCTATACTTTTGTGCTGTGCGCATAACATAGTAATTCTAGGCTAATTGTCGGGATAAGAACACATAATGTTTTCAAAATGAATATCACGGTTAGTAGAGGCCGATCTTCGGATCGGGCGAGAGGGGGTGCTCATAGCTGACCTTCCCCGATCGTACCCAAGTTCCCGAGCCGAGGCAACTTTGGTGATGACGGACACGTGGCCTTTGGCACCGAGTCAGGATTTCCTAAATTCCCCAAAACAAAACATTTAGGTGGCGACTCTGTATTTGGCAAACGCACTTCTTTTCTAAAAATCTATTTTCTTAAACGATTTGCCGGATTTGGACTCTTTGGTTCAGATTAAGAATCGTGACACAAATCGAGTCCGAACTGTAGCGGGGTCCCTCGCGGACGTCTACACCCGGTTGGCCACACTTGAAGCAGAAAAACCCACTCGGTGTACTCTTTCCCGGGCCCGCACTAGGCAAGGGGAAAGTGGATCTAGACTGTTACGACTGGGACTGGATGAAAAAGTGTTATGCTCTTCTTGTTGGGCCTAAAGTTCCCCTGTGACCCTTGGCCCCTAGACCTCGAATTTCGAAGTCTCTCCTCCTCGTTTCTACAGTAATCTCTACATGTGCGGCCGCCTCCACAAGGCAATCATAATTTCGGATCATATTCCCTACAACCTTGAATAAGATCTCGGTTCTAAGCTTTTTTGAACTCAATACAACGGCGTTCCTCCATCGCTACCAACTTCGGTGCAAACCGGGACAAACTAGAGAAGGCCGCTTCGAACTCGGCCATGGACATATTGAGTTGCTTAAGGTCTTCGAACTCCTTTCTCAATCTCTCCCTAGCAGTAGGAGGTAAGTACTTGTCTTGGAAGGCCACCACAAATGCCTCCCATGTCGGTTCTATTCGGCCTTTGGCATACTTCCACCATTGGCCCGCGTCCCTTTGAGGTAGTAACTTGCAAGAGTCACTCTAAGCTCATTGTCCTCAATATGAAGCATCTCGAAAGTCTTCACTGTCTGTTCGAGCATTCATCTGCTTTCTTTGGCTCGAGGCACCAATGGAATTCATCTGGCTTGGCCGCAAAAACTCCTCGTGAGGAAGCTCGCCCTTGTCTCCACGGCGTTCTCCCTAGCTTGGCTCTCTGCCCTCAAAATGTTCATGGACTCCCTCAAAGCCCGCCATTTCCCGGGATAAGGCCCCCATTGCGGCTTGACCCGCTTGTCCCGGTACCTCCGCTTGCCCCACTTGCCCGGCCATGTTAGTTGGCCTACACTCTCAATTTCTATTTTAAAAGGAACAAGAAAGTAAACCCACTTTAAAGAAAAATCTCTCATCTTCTTAAATCAACAATCAATTTTCAAAACAAATCCAAGGATGATTTCGAAAATCATCTAGATCTTGCAAAAACATATATATAACTCAAAGGAAATCCCTACTTATTAAATATTACCATTTCCATCCTACTATGTCAAAAGTTATGGTACAATCTCAATAACATGCTTTTAATAGGAGATTTTATAATAAATAATTTAATCCACTAAATTAGTAAGTTTATTATATTCAAAAAATTTCAAATTAATAATACCAAACCTAACTTCACATGCCTCATCCCTCAAACATAACTATATTTCAACATAACCATTTTTCATGCCAAGCTATTTGAAGAGGTAATTTTTTTACCAAATTTCTACCAATAACAATTTCATAACTTTTTCTAAAATTACTTAACCAACATGATATTTACATAAAAAAAAAATATGAAATATGCCCAATAGTAACATTTTCAAGGTTATGAGCTTGAAAGTCACATTTCACATTTTTATTTTCATAAAAATGAACACAACTTAATCATCAATATATCATCTTTTATAAAATATCATGAATATAATACTTTTTGAGTTTTTAATCCCAAAACAACTCTATAATTTCTACTTAATCATTTACTCCATATTCTTCAACATTAATTTATTTTCCTCAAAAATAAATTCCAAATCAAAGATTAAAAAAAAAAATCAACTTTGTATTTCTCAAAATAAATCATCTAATCATATTATGATGTAAATACAATCATACAACTATTAAATTTTATTTTCGAATTTCTGGTAAAAATTATCAACACAAAATGATTTTTCCCAATCAATCTCAAAATGCCAACATTCTTAACATTTCAACATAATTTTTCTCTCAAAAATTACCAAACAAAAATCTGAATATATATATATATATATGCAATACCTCTTATAATGATATATTTACTCAAAATAACCCTATCATAGCTTTAATGTAAAAATATGAAGAAAGTCCCTACCTGATATAATGAAGAAGAGCATATCTGGAAGACAAATCTTACTCGATCATGAATCTGAGACTACCATTGCGAAGATCATGACGAGCTCTCCGACTTTTATTTACAACACTTTTGCAAAATCTCACTCTAAAGACTCCCATTTCAAGCTCAAAGATTGAGCAACAATGGTGAACATGGAGAGAGAGAGAGAGAGAGAGAGATATGAGCACTCTATTCAGCCCAAGAAAAGCAAAAAGGAGGAGGAAAGAAATGGCGTGGTGCGGGGGGACAACCCCATGTGGGTTGTCTTCCGTTTCTTTTCAAAAAAAATAATTTAATTTTTGTAATAATATCTCAAAATTTTATAATATAAATTATAAAATGATATATATTTTTCTCACCACAAAATATAACATTTTTGTACACCATAAAATATAATATTTTGCTCACTACGAAATATATACTCATTTATACACTATAAAAATATACAAATTTTCACCATATGGTACACGCACAAATTCAACTTTCAAATATATATTATAACCATATATAATAAATAATTACAGCTCCCAATATGGTCACTACTGACCATGTAATTAAAAAGGACCAAACAGTTAAACATGAGTCATAAACAAACTCAAATTAAATTGAATCTAAGCCATGGGTCTTGAATTAAATTCCCACCCATAAGCCAAACATGGCCCAATTATATACCAAAATAGACCCAACAAATCTATCAAAATCATTATCTAAACATTAAAAATTAAATAACAAAATTCTGCTATAAATTAAACTGAACACCAATCAATCAGTGAATTTTCATAAAATTAATAATCATCATTAAATTTTGAAATTTTTATCCAACGTGCTAGACTCATATGGGAACAACATATAAAAATTTCATAATTTTCTGAGATCGGGAACTATTTTTAAAAAATATAAAACCGAAATGTTTTTGCACAGAATTTACACAGCACTCAAATTTGAAAATTTGCTCGATTAAATTATGCACTCACTATTTTTTAAAAAATTTGGGTCATTACAACTAAGATTGCTTGATTAAAAATAAACTTCTCGCCCAAACAATTGTTAACTTTTATTTTATAATCCTACATTGGAAAAAGAAGGAAAAATGTGAGTTGTCTCACTTATATAAAGTAAATTGTATGCTCCCATTTAATATTGTAGTATTGTGCATACTTCAATTCAAGACAGTTTAAATTTTAAATTAAAAATATAATTTAAAAGTTTTAATTGTTTAATTTTTATATAAATTGGTTGGTCTTTTGACCTAGCCATTAGGCTGAACTATTTTCGGTTTGACTGATTCGCTGATTTACCATGATCTTAGTGGTTTTATCAAAAATATATTGGTTATATTTGTTTGATTCGAAAAGAAACTAAAGATTGACCTAATTAAAGATTAAATGACTGATATTATATGATTCGAAATAAACTTTCCGCTCAAACATTTATTAATTTTTATTTCACACAATCTCACATTAGGAAAAGAAGGAAAAAATGAGTTGTTTCACTATATAAAGTAAATATATGCTCACAGTTAATATTGTAGTGTTGTGCATATTTCAACTGAAGACAGTTTAAATTTTAAAATAAAATAAATTTAAAAAATTTAATTAATTAATTAATTAATTTTTGTGTAAGTTGGTTGGTCTTTTGACCGATTTTAATGATTTTTCTATATATATATATATATATATTGTTTTATTTCTAAAGTATGTTTAGTTTTATGACAAATTTTAACATAGAATAAACTAAAATAAAAAAATTTATAAAACGAAATTTATTTTTATTTTATCATAAATATAAATTTTTTTTTCCATCTTTACCAATTAAATTATGGCATTTATTTCTTATTGTGAATTTAGAATATATAATTAATGACATACCAACTGTAATATATATATATATATTTTTTCTAATGAAATTTTTAATTTTAGTTCATTCTAAATTATTTTTCTTTACATTTTAAATAAATTTTACATTATTATTTAATTATTTATTTATTCTATGCATCGCACGGTTCATATGTTAGTTACTGAATAATAAGAAATATACAACAAAAAAAAAATTACTCACAAGAAAGGGAAAGGCGGGACAGTGGAAAAGATGAAAGATGAGAAGGGAGGAGAGGGAAAGAGAGGGTTGCTCTTGCTCATTGAGAGTGAGAGAGAGAGAGAGAGAGTTGAGTGTGGTGGGCATGGGTAGCACCGACAGTAAACTCAAAAGAATTTTGTGAAAATTGAAAACAAAACAGGTTTTGGATTTTGAGTTGTTTGAAATGGGGTTTTGAAATGAATTTATGAAAATTCTAAACTAAACACGTTTTGAGTTTTGGGCTTTGAAAAATTGAATGCAAAACTCAACCAAATGCACTCTAAGGCCCAAAGAAAAGTGGCTATTTTGTGAAGGAACTAGGAAGTAACTTGTGCAAATTATATGATGTTGTTAATTTTCGTGTGGGAGCGACCCTAGTCTTGGAAAAAAAATGTTGAATATAAACGTGATAAAAATAATATGGTATTACTATTTAATAATAATTATTTTTATTTTTATTATATATTTATATAATAAGGTAGGATGGTTTTTGAATTTTGTCTATGTGGCAAATTTGTCGTATGTATCATTTGCTATCAATGGCTGAGAAATATGGTGAGAAACAATGGTTTAGATTTGCTTCACCTAGACAAATTTCGCCCATTGCTCCTTCTCTCGCTATCCCACTCCTAATCTCTCTCACCTCTGGCACCAAACCTCCTCTCTTTTAGTTTCTTCCTTCCTCTAAGATCTACTTTTCCTCCCTCTTAACCTCTCTTCCACCGCAACTCACATACATCCTTCCCAACTCCAACCGCTGCAAGCTTTCTCTCCCATTTCAACACTGCACCACCACATGCCCAATCATCGTAATTTTTCTCCTCCGGCTGATTCTAGGCACACCACCCATCTTCGATCACCATAAGGACTTCGTTCTCACTCTTAAAGTTAGATTTTGAAGAAGTTTAGTTTAGACAACAATGATGACATAGACTTTTTTTCTGTTTTTTATTTCAGAAAATGGAAGAAAGAAAGGAGACAAAAGTGTGAAAGCAGAGGCAAATGCAAAGTGAGGCATGACTGTGAAGAGCATTTGGAGAGGAATTTGAATGTACTGCCCTTTTTACTTACTATAAAGAAGATAAGTAAATCTTTTTTGTAAATTAGTGATAAGCATGAGATCATTCAAATTATTTTAGGTACCAAAAATGGTTAATATCTATCTCACCGAAGTCAAATATATCTTGTGTAGCTCGATTGCCATTGTTCACTCCAGCAACTCGGTTCACTCCGATCGTCAACTATTGAAAGGTTTCATCATTTTACCTTATTTTGATTTTTTTTATTTAGGTATGTGTTTGGGTTTGTATTCAAGAAACTAATGGGTTTTGATTTGTGTGTGTTTCTAAGATTTGTTTTTCTTAAAGAGTTATGCTAGGGGTCCCAAATAAATTACCAAATTTTCTAGCAAACGTCTCACATGGGTGTGAGACCCACACACATGTGATTTGTGTGGGTTCCACACCCATGTGAGATATTTGGTAATTTATTTGGGGTCATAGCATTTTCCTTTTCTGAACCTTAAATTGATGTGTTTCTAAGAATTTTTGTTTGCATTCTATTTCTAACCTTAAATTGATTGGTGTTTCTGGGTTTTTCATTATTATTATTATTATTATTATTATTATTATTAATTATTTTTTGTTTTCTGTTGTTTGGTTTGTGTTCTGTTTTGTTTTGTTTCTGGGTTTGTGTTTCTAAGATTTTTATTTGTAGCTTTCAACTAATCCTTCTGTTATTTTTCTTTATTTGTATGACTTCAATTCCTAGTTTTCTCCTTGTGATATCACTGTTTGTAGACTTTTGTTAGTTGTTCATATCTTTTTATTGCCCTTAACATGTACATTATATTCATAAGTCAATAGAGTTTTGTTAGTTTTATTTATAGATTTATTTATTTTTGTTGTTGTTGAAATCTATATCAAATTAAGATGAATCTTCCTTTCAAATTCTGCAAACCCTTCAAACCCTTCAGCTCCTTCATCTGTGTTGGACACACCTGCCTTTTATTGTTATATATATATATATATATATATTGTTGTTGTAGGGAATTAGTTTTAAGTATGAAAGATCTTTTCTCCTAAAATCAATGCACAATTTTTTGTTAAGTTGGAGTGTTGTAGAGAAATTATCAATTCATGTATGGCTTATGTTTTTATTGTTAATGCTTTGTACATGTGACGGAGGCATTGAAATTTGGTGAGGAGAATAGTTCTAAAGGCTCCACCAATAGAGATAATCGAGATTCCATCCCTTTTTTTTTTTGCTTCTATTTTTCAGTTTTTGTACATTCATGTTGTAAGTTGATGAATTAATCTTTTACTCGATTTTCATAGTTCAAAGACCAACTTCTTCATGCCACTTCAAATAAATAACAACCTATTTCCAGTTATTTTAATTAAATTTATTGTTATTCATTCCATTCTAAGGATTTGGGTATAATTTTGCAATAATTGAAGTTCAAAATAATTGGTTTTACCACTACAAATTTTCTACTACTACAATGTTCACCAAATGCTTAATAAATTGTTTGATCGAAAAACCAATTTCATATGTTCACCATATGCTTGATAAATTGTTCCTCTATTTGATTTGTTTGATGTGTTTATTAATTCACAAGGAATGGAAGGTGAAGGGAGATTAATCGAATGATCAAACTTTTGGTTGAGGAAAAAGTTCCCCTCTGCCAAACTTTTGACTGGGGTGAGGAGAAAGTTCCCCTTTGCTTGACCGGGTTGAGTTTATGAATTTATCTATTTTTTGGACGATGTTCTCTCTGCTAATTATTTTTATTATTATTTATTGTTTTGGGGAAAGACCAAAAAAATTAGCAGTTTTTTCTTTTTTGTTTGCATTACTTCTAAATAGTTTGAATGCTCTCAATTGGATCTTAGATGTGATTTAATGAAATCTTTCTTTTGAGATTGTGGTTTGAAGATTTTTGAAATGGACGCTCCTTGCATTTGCATTGTGGTGCCAAAGATATCCATGAAGGTTATAAAAAAAAGAGTCTTTTTCTTGGTCAGTAAATCACTCTTTTTACTTCTATATGAATGTGATTCTATTAAACATTATTTTTGATATATAATAGTTTCTTGGGTGGAGGCCACATGTGTCTGGGTGTAGAAAATATTTGCTACATGGATTAAAAAACAGAGAGGGTGTGTGGTTGTGGGATGAGGGGGAGTAGAGATAGAGGGAATTTGCTACATGGATTAAAAAAAAACATACAGGATGTGTGGGTGTGGGATGAGGGGGAGTAGAGATAGGAGGCAAAAAGTGCATATAAATGAATAAAATGGTGTGAGATAAATTGCTTCTTGAAATGTTATCTACCTAAGTGTTGAATTCCATGTCTCTAAAAGACTAACATGCTCAATGTTAGAAATTAAATATATTTGTTGAATCATTAGTGCTTGATGACGGAGGGAAGCTGTGACGCCCCGAAATAAATACCGTAATCCATCCACAATGTTAATATATGACAATAATAATAAAATAATTATCTTCCATTAAATCTAATTAAGATTGCAAAAAGGAAAACATATGCGATATACATTCATAATGCCTAACCGTAAATCTATAGCATATATTTCAAATAAAAGAAAAGAATGGAAGTTAAACAGATAAGAAATTCCCTAAAGACTTACAACTTTCCAAGATAGTTCTTGGTTACAACAAAAGTGGATTTTAGGTCCAATACATTTAAAGCCCTTGGCTATACAAAAATGCATACAACAAAAAGAAGCTCTTGCTCCAAATCCTCCCAAGCTACTGTTTTGGCGGAGGCATATCATCAGCACCTGAAATGTTTTTCCCACATAGGGTGAGCCAAAGCCCGGTAAAAATAATCCAGCACAGTATATGAATCTTAACAAAGCTATAAGGTGAATATATATGCAATGCTCGTGTCAAAACATTATTATATCTCTTTCCAAAACCATGCAATGCCAATTTAATATCATGGTTCATAGATCATTTCTTTTACAATAGAGAATAGGGCAGTGAATCACACTTTGGAAATTTCAAAACAATGCAACCTTTCCCGAAAATTTCGTCCAGAGAAAACCGTAAACCGAGACCCATGTAAACATAGGCTATACAAGCACTACTATTGTTATTTCACAGAAATTTCGTCCGCGGGATTGGCACCCATATTTACGCGCAGTTTTCAAGACTTTCACCTAGACACTCAGGCCAACTTAATTCTACATTTAAATTCATGTTTCCCAGATTGACCATTTTTCTCAAAACGATAAACATTTTCAATGCATAAGTGTGAAATAATGCTCGATGCAAATGAATAAGAAAATAGTTTCAATTCTCCTAACTCACATGCAATTTCTACAACAATCATGGCTATCCTCCACCGATAGCCTAAAATAGATATTTCTAAACAAATAGTTTGTATTCCATAATAATAAACTTTCCAAATCTCACGAGGTGAGTGATCATACATATCCAACTTCACCATCCTTATCAATACCAATCCAATTTAATTATTTATACAAAACCAACATTTGAGATAATTAGCGCTAATTTTTTACTCCTTTCAAAATCAACTCCAAGTATCAAAATCAACTATTTCCACCCAACTCAACATTATTTCCAGCATAAAAATCATTTCCAAGAATTTATTTGAAAATTCCCTTTTTTTGATTAAGTTATTCCAAATCTTCCAAAACTCTCAATGTTATTTAGAAATAACAAATAACTAAGTTAAAACTCATAAAAAGTGTGGAAAGTATTCCCACCTCAAGCTAGAACACGAGAGAGAGAGTGAGGGAAACCCAAAGATGCCAAAAACCAACTTTACTCCAGTTAGAATGACGCCCACGTCGAGCTCTACCTTTTTAACAAAGGCATACGGGTGAAAAGATCGACAGATCTATGTGTATTTGAGGGAAATAAGTGAGTTTTAGTGAGAAAGTGGGAAAAAATAGGGTTTTGAAATGTTTAGAGAGAAAGAGAGGTGAAAAAGTAACTCAGAAAAGTGATTTTAGAAACTGATATACGCATAGTTCGCTTGAGCGCAAGACTTGTCGTTTAAGCGAACAAACATAATAAGTTATTCCGCTCGAGTGTAGAATACACACTCTCAGAAATTTTCAGACAGAGGTTGCCGATCGAGCGCAGGAAACTTCACTTGAGCGAAGAATACAAACTCCTAGTAGTTTTTGTAGACCTACAAAAGTACTGGAGTTTCACAAAGACCGCTCGAGCGAAAGGGGCAAAAATCTGGGCAACAAAAGTTTGAAAAACAAGCTACCAACTTGTTTCAAACACAACTAACACGACCCAAAAGCCAAACTCAAAGTGGTATAAGTAGAACGAGACATGAATAACTATAAATGACAACGAAACTCGGATTCAACACATATAGTGGGTCAGGTCTAAACTAGAAATGCTATAACCTCCCCCCTTAAGGAGTTTCGTCCCCAAAATTTTAAATCAAATGTTAAAACCACATTTTGACCAATTACAACATTGATAATAATTTCAAATCATCACCATGCCCCATCCACCGGTCATCCATTCTCATCAACAAGATAAACATATGCTCATTACTGAATATACAATTTAAATTTTCAAAACATATACAATGTTTATATTACATTAACAAAATAGAGTTTCAATACATGTTCAAACATCACTAAATAAGTCCAGATATTTCTCACGGACTTCCGCCTCACACTCCCAAGTGGCCTCCTCAGCCCCGTGGTGTCGCCACAACACTTTTATCAAAGGAATTGTCTTGCCTCGCAACACTTGGTCTCAAATAGCTAGAACTCTAACAGGTCTCTCTTCATACGAGGCATCTTTGTCAACCTCTAACTCAGTCCAGTCCAATACGTGTGAAGGATCCAGTTCATACTTCCGAAGTATACAGATATGAAATACGTCATGAATCCCGAAAGTTGTGGCAGCAAGGCCAAGTGATAAGCTACCTCTCTAATCCGCTTTAGGATCTCAAAAGGCCCGATAAATCTAGGAGATAACTTCCCACTCTTCCCAAAACACATCAAACCCCGTCTAGGTGATATTTTCAAGAAGACGTGATCCTTTACCTCAAAGGATAAAGGTCTCCTCCTACGGTCGGCATAGCTCTTCTTACGACTTTAAGCTGTAACCAACCTCTTATGGATGAGTGTAATTTTCTCTGTCGTTTCCCAGACTAACTCTGGACCCAACATTGGTGCATCACCCACCTCGGCCCAACACATAGGGGATCTACACGGTCGGCCATACAAGGCCTCAAACGATGCCATACCAATACTCGACTAGAAGCTGTTGTTATAGGCAAACTTTACTAAGGGAAAGTGCCTCTCGAAAATCATCTAGATCTTGCAAAAAAATATATATAACTCAAAGAAAATCCCTACCTCAAGTGTAGAAAACCCAAGCCATAAGGTGGAACTTCAAAGATGACGAAACCAATTTCTTCTTGGATCAAAATGAAGCTCTTGCAGCCCTCTACCCTTTTCCCAAAGACCCTAGGGTGAAGAGATCCTTAGATCTAGGTGTATTTGCAGAGATAAGTCGAACCCCAGAGAGAGAAGGAGCTGATTTAGGGTTTTTGAGTGAAAAGGGATCAGAAAAATGAAGCAAAACAGCGTTACTGTGAACTGATGTATGACAAGCTCGCTTGAGCGAAGGAATTCTCGCTCGAGTGACCAGACACAAACAGGTCGCCTCGTTCGAGTGCAAGAAGCGTCGCTCGAGCGTAAAATACCAAGCTTCAGAAGTTTTTCAGACGCACTCCTTGCTCGAGTGCAAGAAGCTTCGCTCGAGCGAAGGACTCTTTTCTACAAAAGTACTGGGAGCTCACAAAGCTCACTCGAGCGCAGGAAGCCTCGTTCGAGCGAAGAGCCAAAATCCTGGATGACAAAAGTTTGAACAACTTGCAACTAACCAGTTCCAAACACTCCCAAGACATCCCAAAACTCAAACTCAAAGAGTGGAAGGAAGAAAAAACGTAGATAATACTTTCTAACCATGAAATCCAAGTCCAGAACACCACAAGGATGGGTCAAAGACCTGGATCGCTATATCCTTCCCCCCTTAAAGAATTTCATCCTCGAAATTTCAAATTAAGTCCAAAATCATAATTACACTAGCCACAACAAGGCTATTCTTACAATTACATCACCATGACCCATTCTCCGGTCATCCATTCCCAACGACTCAACTCACAAGTCCCAATCAAAATGAAATTTACAATTTCCCAAAACATTTGTGATGTTTAATCAAAGTCAAAATTTTCAAAAGTTTTTACACCGCATACTCAATGCTTCCAAAAGTGATACCACACCCACAATATTCCATATTCTCAAAACATATGCCATGATTATATTGAATCCGTGTGTTTTTTTTTTTTTTTCCCAAAACAACAATAACTCACAAGTTAAAACATATATAATGCCCATACTATTCACTAACATAACCAAATTCCGATTACGTGCTCATGCATCAACAAACAAATCTGGATATTTCTCTCAGACTTCTAACTCACGTTCCCAAGTCACTTCCTTAATCCCGTGATGCTTCCACAATACTTTTACCAACAGTATAGTTTTGCCCCGTAGCACTTGCTCCCAAGTATCTAATATTTGAACCGGTCGTTCTTCGTAAGAGGCATCCTCATCTACCTCCAAGTCAGCCCATCAAGCACATGAGAGGGGTCGGGTTCATACTTCCTAAGCATAGCTACATAAAATACGTTGTAAACTCCCGAAAGTTGTGGTGGTAAAACTAACCGGTATGCCACTTCCCCAATTCGCTCTAAGATCTCCAAAGGCCCAATGAACCTTGGAGATAATTTACCACTCTTACCAAATCTCATCAAATCCCGCCTTAGTGAGATTTTTAGAAACATATGGTCACCAACTTCAAAAGATAAAGGTTGTCACCTCTTATCGGCATAACTCCTTTATCGGCTTTGGGCCATAGCTAACCTCTTCCAAATGAGAACAACTTTCTCGGTTGTCACTCTAACAATTTTTGGACCCAGTAACGGTGCATCACCCACTTCAGCCCAACAAACCGGTGATCTACAAGGTTAGCCATACAAGGCCTCAAATGGTGCCATCCCAATACTAGCTTGGTAACTATTATTGTAAGTAAACTCAATCAATGGTAAGTGCCTTTCTCAAGGCCCCTTAAAATCAAGGACACAAGCTCTAAGCATGTCCTCCAAAATCTGAATGGTACGTTTCGGCTGTCCATCGGTTTGAGGATGATAAGCGGTGCTAAGAGTCAACTCAGTTCCCAACGCCTCTTGAAGGCTTTGCCATAACTGGATAGTAAAACGAGGATCCCTATCCGACACAATAGTCACAGGGACTCCATGAAGTCAAACTATCTCTCTAATGTACAACTCTACCAAGCGTTCGACTAAGTCGCTGGTGCACATCGGAATGAAATGGGTAGACTTAGTCAACATATCAACAATCACCCAAATGGCATCATTGCCTCGTTGTGTTCTAGGAAGCCCAACTACAAAATTCATGGTAACACGCTCCTATTTCCACTCGGCTATCGGTAAGGGTTGTAACAAACCCGTTGGTCTTTAGTGTTCGGCCTTCACTTGTTGACAATTAAGGCACTTCGATACAAATAAAGCGACATCCCGTTTCATGCCCCTTCACCAAAACTAATGACTAAGATCATAATACATTTTAGTGCCTCCCGGGTGTACCGCAAGGCGTGAGTGATGGAACTCTTGAAGTACTTCATCTCTACAAGATTCTGGTACAAACAAACGGTCTAGGTAACGTACACTCAGATCCGAGTGAACGTTCAAACCTTTCTCTTCCTTCCCATTGGAAATCTTAACACGGATTGATTCCACAGCACGTCTCCTCTTTGTGCCTCTATGACCTTACTAACCAAGGTAGGTTGAGCATTCAAAGTAAACAAGGTAGCACTCTCTCCAGACTCACCCAAGTGCAAATCAAACTTGCCAATAACATCTAGCATATCCCATTCCTGAATGGCCACACTTGCCAAACTACTCA
Organism: Camellia sinensis; assembly: GCF_004153795.1. Taxonomy (NCBI): domain Eukaryota; kingdom Viridiplantae; phylum Streptophyta; class Magnoliopsida; order Ericales; family Theaceae; genus Camellia; species Camellia sinensis. The sequence goes on from NW_021026104.1 coordinate 1,589,605, forward strand.
CAGATTTTTGACTCAAAGCATCGGCCACCACATTGGCCTTCCCTAGATGATAGTGTAACTCAAAGTCATAATCCTCCATAAATTCCATCTACCTTTGTTGTCGTAAATTCAAGTCTTTTTTAGAAAACAAATACTTTAGACTCTTATGATCGGAGAAGACTTCAAACTTCTCATCGTACAAGTAATGCCTCAAAATTTTCAAAGCAAAAATCACCGCTACTAATTCTAGATCATGAGTATGAGGTAATTTTTCTCATGAGTTTTCAATTGTCGTGAACCGTAGGCCACAACTTTTCCCTCTTGCATAAAGACACAACCAAGTCCATCTCCGGACGCATCACAATAGACAGTGTAATTCAAACCCCTTTATAGAATTATCAAAACCTATGTGGTAGTCAATCTAGTCTTAAGCTCTTGGAATGACTTTTCACAAGCCTCACTCCACACAAATTTGGTACCCTTTCTAATCAACCTAGTCAAAGGTGCAGCTAGTCTAGAGAAGTCCCTTACAAAACGTCGATAATACCCCGTGTAGACGTCCCCGAACGTCCCGGGAGAGAATCCCGTTTTGTTCATTGGGCACACTACCATTCAGGACTCAATGTCACGGTCCTGTATCTAATCTCGCAGAGTGCAATGCAAGACCGATGAATCATCAAAGAGTCCAAATCTGGCAAATTGTTTTTGAAAACATATTTTTTTGAAAGAAGTGCCAAACATGGACTGCTTTGCCAGATACAGAGTCGCCATCTAAATATTTTTTTTGGGGGGGAATTTAGGAAACCCTGACTCGTTGCGTAAGGCCACATGTCCGTCATCACCAAAGTTGCCTCGGCTCAGGAACTTGGGTACGATTGGGGAAGGTCACTTCGTGAGCACCCCCGCTCGCCGGATCAAAGATCGTCCTCTACTAACCATGATATCGAATTTTCAAAACAATATGAGCTCTTATTCCGGTTTATTAGCCTAGGATTACTATGTGATGCACACAGCATACAAGTATAGACTAGATTGCCCAAGTTGGAACAAACATCGCATATCCGTTTGTTTTGAAAAATGGATTGAAGTTTGCTACTCGCAAGTAGGCTAAAACACGGGTTTCGACAAATTATTCCAATTCAAGCAACCCAACCTTCACCCACAGTCATTCAAGCAGTTATATCACATAAGCAGTTAGCCTCATGGTAAGCATGCTATCATGGTATTCACTCACACGCACGCAAGGATGCTAAAGCATAAACACTTACCGAGTACTCCAAGCCAAAGAAAGAAGCTAATTAAAAATCATGCATGAATCCTAATTATACTGAGATGCCTAATGCAACACATACAGGTACGCAACTAAGATAGGCTCGGCTATTCTAAGGTGGCATATGAAATGCTACAAAAATCATGTATTCAACTTAGAATTGAAATACGATGCAGTTAGTATGATGCACCGAGCCCGGTGCATGCAAGACAGATGAATGAATGCAAACATGTGAACATATAGATGCTAATTGAAACATGACTTAAACTAACCATCATAAGCTGGTAAATAAAAGGAAGAAAGACGTGGGGTTGGAAGTCATGCAGCACACACACACACTTATCACAACATTACCCTCTCGCAGAGGGTCCGAATAAATAATATACAACCAACTAGCTAATCTAATCTAATTAAACTAATTATTACATAACCCTAATTAATAAACAAATTAACTAAGAAAGCAAATGAATTAGCATGCAAGCTAAATGAATGGACTGCCTCAGCTCTGTCTTGAATGATGATGCATGCGTACTCGAGTCGCCTTGTCGGGAAATCCATTGCGATGCCCCAATTTGCCACTGTTTGCTACTGATCCCGAAATACTGTACAAAGCTCCAGAAGGCTTGTCAACGCATGTGCGCACGACCACTCTCCCCGTCATTGCATAAGCTCTAGGGGGTGCAGACCTCGATCCTTGTGCCACCAATCACGCATCTCGATGCATGATGACCGAGGAGTCGAATTGCATGACTCAATGTGGAATGAATGCATATGAAAACACAACAAGGCCTAAACTCCATCATAGGTAATCCGGAGTGTCGGCGACCGAGAATCGAGGCACGTTTCGTCAATTTGAGTATGAAACGTCCCTCGTTTCCCGTGTTTGGACTAACCCTACTCCAAACATAATGCAACAAGATAGCATATACAATGCGACTAACATGCAACCCTAAATGCAATGTAACCTAATCATGCCGGCATGCGAGGGATGATATGCAAACATGCAACTAGCATACACAATGCTATGAACTAAGGATGGCATACTCAATGTATACGAACCATATGGCATACACAATGCACATACGAAGACTATCATGCACGGATGAAGACTATCAATGGGATGATCAAGGCATACACAATACAATGGCCAAACATGCAACAACATGAACTAAATGGCATACACAAGGCAAGATGGACTTAAACCAATGTGAGTGGACCTCAGCCACACTCAAATCAGCGGCCGAACACAATTGAAATTAGACAAGAACGCTCATGCAAACATGCCCAATGCAAGGGACCGAACCTAAGGCATCGAATGCCACTCTACCAAAGCATGGCAAGGGATGACACATGGCATACAATGACACAAATTCCAGCTCTGAAATAGCATATAAGATGGTCCCAAAATACGCAAACACCTCACCCGATGCATGCTAGATGACCCAAATACCGAAACTAGTGAAATGGATTACACTATAGGTATGCAAAACAATGCTCAACTGATGAAACCAACCCCAAACAGTCCCTATGCAGACCAAAATCAGTGGCAAAATGTGTTGGGATGGTAGCTCGGAATGCATTCAAATGAAGCTCATGCAATGGTCGGTAAATGAGGCATTCAAGCATAACTCTCAAACGCATTTAAAGAGTGAAAATCATGGGAATATGGCATACATGTAAGCTCTGAAATATGATGTGCAATGGCCCCAAAACATGAAAACACTTCAGTATATGCATGTAATAGACCTCGAAACTCAAAGCTAAGCATGGATATTGTACTACAAGCATGCAAAACAAGCATCATTCGACCATGAGACCCAAAAATTGAGCTAACGTAGTCCAAAATATGCACAAAATCAGTTTACGACATGGCCAAAAAGTGCTAGAATCAAGGGTCAACATAGCATGCAATGTAAGCTAGTAAAGAGGATTTGCACTACAAGTATGTGAGGCAATCAAGAGGTCACCAAACCAGAAAAATTCAGAAGTATGCCATGTCAAGAGGGTAAATCCTCCATACACGTGTATGGAGGATGGAGCAAATGCCTCCCAGCTGGCACAACTGGAAGCAACTCAGTAAGACAAAAAATGAGAAAGCTGGCCGACTAGTTCAGGTGGTCGGCCGACCACCTACCCTTGTCAGCCGACCAGGGTCAAAAGGTTCAAGCTTCAAAAGCTGGTCAGTGGCCTCCTAGGGTGGTCTCCCAACTCAATGCAAGCAAGTGGTATGGTAGGAGACCAGCAATTATGGCCCAAAAGTGAGGGAGACCAGCTACCTGACAAGGAAATCGGCCGACGGGGAAAAAGTGGTCTCCAATGAGAAAAGGTGGTCTCCCACCGTTGTACCACCTTCCAAACAATGAAAATAGGGTCCATGCCAAAAATGAACCAAGACGGATGCAAAACGAGGGTTCGAGGGCCAAAATGTGCGGTCTGAGGCCCCGAAAACTGACTGTTAAGCATCGAAAGTGGCGTGCGACCACAAAGGTGGTCTTTTGGGCTACAGTGTCCCTCTAGAGAGAGGAAACAAGGTGTGTACCAAAAACCGGAGCAAACGGAGAAAGTTAAGCGGTCCCGAACTGAGGCGCACGGCCGACGGCTCCGAAAATCAAAAACTGGTCACCAAACGGGAACAATGGTCTACGACCACGCAAATTAGCCTACGGCCACTGAGAGATGGTCTACGAGACCTCTCCCTCCCTGCGGGAAGAGAAAACAGAATCTGGTTCGCAAACTGAGGCAAAGCACAAAAGAATCATGAAGTCCGAGGGCTAGGCTCTCAGCCGAGACTCCGAAACCTCAGAACGAGCACAACATGCGCAATCACCGAGTGCTCAATCGATGACGTCTAAGTCTTAAGGTCGGTCAAAAATGGGGTGTCTACAGTTGCCCCTTTTTGACAGAACTCGAAAGTCATAAGTGACGGGTGTGAATGTCAAAGCCTAGAGACGACCTATTTTTTACAATGCCGAAGACTTAGACAAACAGGCGAGATAAACAAAGAGATGTGCCCGCAGGCGTGGGAAAAATGCAAAATGATATGGACAAAGCCAAACGTAACTCATGATCATGCAAAGTAGCAAGCTGCAATGAAGCAGATATTCACAATAAATGCAACAGTTTTAAGCAAGAATGCAAAGCAAAACTACATTTCATGCAGTTTAAGAATGTAAGAGAATTACAATTCTCACTACGTCTCACACGGAGAAGATACAATACCTGTCTGGTTCGTCTGGTCGCACCAGCCTCGAATGAACTGTACATACAATATCGTGCCTGCAAAAGAGAGAAACCTAACAGGCACAACATAGTTAGCAACATATGTTCAACGTTACATCAAACGCGGATAGACATAATGCCAATGGAAAAGTGTATCGCACTGCGAGAGGAAATGTGCGCGACAACGCAAGTTATGCATGAAGGGCATGACAATGCCGATGAAATGTGCGTAACAATGCAAGTGACGTGCATAATAATGCAAGTGACGTACATAACAATGCAAGTGACGTGCATAACAATGCAGGATATGTGCGACTTCAAAAGCATATATGAAACAAAACATCGAGCAAAGAAATGTAAGCCTCAACGAGGGCAACTCAAACGCAACCTCCAGTTTACCTCTCGGAGGGGTCGCAACGTATTCAAAAAGGATACACCTTGCTTTCGGCGAGTAGCAACGAACCATGCATCGAAGACTTGGTTTGAAGTTCCGGCGGAGGCGTTTCGCGTTGGAAAGTGCACTTTCTTTGTACTTTCTCGAGAGCCGGGGACTCCGATCACCACCAAAATTTGCAGGGAGCTCAAAGAGGCATTGGAGACCACCCCAGGAGGGCCACCGACCACCCTAGAGTGCCACCGACCAGGGCTATGCAAGGGGGTGGTCGGCCTACCAGGAAAAGGGGTCGGCCGACCACCTTGCCAAATCCGGGGCAATTTTGTCTTTTCACACTTGTGTCTTTAAATGCACATTTCCCAATCACTATTCCTCACAACCACTAGGCCGAAATCAGCTCTCCTTCCTTCCTAGACCATTTTCTCTCTCAGATCTGCTCTTTATATGCGTTTTCCAACGCCCCACGCAAAGTTGTTTCGCGAAATCTTTCAGTTTTCTTCACTTTGGACCGATTAAAATTTGATTTCGGAGCTTCTTTCTCAATTTTCACCACTTGGGGTAAGTTTGTCTCAACATTTGGAACATTTTCTCGAGAGTTGACTTTTGTTGACTTTTTCATTTTCCGAGAGTTGACTTTTGTTGACTTTTTCTAATTTTGGCTCTTTTTGCTTATTTTTGCTCCTTTTTGCAGATTTCTTGAAATGGCGGGTCATTTCCCTCATGGTGGAGGCCCTCCGGGTGCCGAGGATGAGCCAGACGTTATGTCCTTACCTCCAAGGATTCGGCCCTTTGATCCCGAGAGGTACGACCCTCAGGAGCATATCCTTCCCCCGAGTACTTTCTATCATTTTACGGATTTTGATCGACGAGCACCGACGGATCTTCTGCTACGGGAGCCGGAGTCTCACCTCTCTCACCATGCACACGAGGTACGTACTTCATTTTTACATTCTCTGCAATGTATTCTGCATTTCTTGCGCATTTCCTATTTTCACTATATATGTTCATCTGCTCATTCTGAACACATACACACACCATCTGGTCCACCTGGCTCACAGCTCATGTATAACCAGACTTTGCTCTTTTTAGCACATAGCTCATGACATGGAATTCTGTTGAAATGGCGCACAGCCTGTTCTGAACACTCAGTCTATAACACAGCATTCTGTTTGCATTTTGAACACACAGCTCTAGCACTTGAATTTCTGAACACGCAGCTCAAACTTTTTGTTGTGAACAGGCAGCCCACATTTTTGAAATCTAAACACACAGCTCAAACTTTTGTTGCGAACACACAGCCCATAGTTTTTTGAAAGTTGAACACGCAGCCCAAACTCTTGAGGTGAACACACAGCCCACAGTTTTTGAAAGTTGAACACGCAGCTCAAACTCTTGAGGGTGAACACACAACCCACTCATTGCATTTGCACGCAACTCATACTGAACACGCAGTCCACAACGTTGTATCTGATTTGATTTGCACACAGCTCGTACTTTCATTTTGAGATTGAATACATCTGTTCATTCTGAATGCAGGTATCTTCCGTGTTACACGGGGTTATGGTTCGATCATCGCTAGGGAGTGGCACGCAGAACTCCCAGAGACCGTTTGTGATCTGGTTGATGAGGCAGGGTTCGGACCCTTCTACGCAGGGATATCTCGCTACCCTGTGAGCAGGATGCTGATGGGGGCACTCGTGGAGAGATAGTGGGATACCACCAACTCCTTTCATTTCTCGGCCACTGGGGACATGACGATGACCCCATTTGACTTTGTCGTGCTGACGGGCCTTGACGTGAGAGGCCGGCCGATCCCATATGATGCAGATATGGACGAGTGGGAGGCGGCCTGGATTCATCTATTAGGAGCCCGTCCGCCAACTGGCAGATCTTCAGGTAGAGATAGGTATACCTGGTTTTCCTCGCATTATAGGAGGCTTATGCCCGAGACTCTCGAGGAGATAGAGTAGTACACTCGAGGTTTTTTAATGTTCCTCCTTGGGACCACTTTGTTCTCCGACAGGGGGAACACAGTTGACCTATATTTTCTCAGTGCTCTAGTGGACCTATCACAGGTCAGTCAGTATGACTGGGGTGGCGCCGGCCTCGCTACCCTTTATTGTTACATGAGTGTGACCTCCCGCGGGCGGGGGAACATAGTCGGCAGCTATTGGAGAGCCTGGGAGGTACTTTCTGCCCTCTTGATTTACATTTCTACCTTTCATTACCTGTGCACTGCACACACGGCACACTTTACATTCTATACTTTGCACTCTACTCTCAGCATTCTGCATTCTCTGTACATGCTGTATTCTGATAGCTATTGCCCTGTTTTCCACAGCTATGGGTTTTAGCATATTTTTCGACATTAGCCCCAGAGCTCGAGGTGGAGGCGCCTCTTGTGATTCGTTACTCGCTTGTATTTGAGGGCCAGTACCGACCGAGAGCCCGGGAGACTCTGCCTTATCTGCGACAGTTCTTCGATACGGTGCAGCCGACCGAGGTAATTCAGAACTCTCAGTTCTCCATGTTTTCATCTTTGATTCATCTTGCACATTTACGATTTCTAATCGGCTTATGCATTGGTTATTCGCAGATCACATGGAAGCCCTGGGCGCCCTTGGGTGGAGATACCCGATTTCAGTTTGTTGGGGAGTGGGCCTCTTCTCGGTACAGGATCCTATTTGAGGGGCCAGTTGGCAGGGCCTGGGTTCTGGGGGACCGCTTCCTACGCCAGACGATGGGCTACCCCGAGCAGAGTATCCCCGCAGCACCTCCGGACGACATGCGGTCCACTGAGGGACTCACTCCCCAGGAGGTTGATTTGGCTATGCTGGGCACTGATGTAGCTCTACATTTGGAGGAGGGGGAGTACGCGACTTACCGTCATACATACTTGATGCTCCCATTGACAGGTGTCTGCACTCCCACGAGGAGGTCTGCTGGCATGCCACCATCGACTCGAGTCCGGGCTACAGATGCTCCTTTGACCAGCAGGGCCGGCACATCGAGAGGTGGGGCTAGACTGGTTCCTCCGATTCCTCCGACTTACTATCATGTTGGATGGCCAGATATTCTGACCGAGTTGACTGGATGGCGATACGGGTCATTCTACCCGATTCCCATAGAGCCTCCTATGCCTGATCATCGATATGTCAGAGACCCTGACTCGCCACCGGTATGCTTTACATTTTTTATTTATCACTCAGATATTTGGACATTCATTCATTTACTGATGACTTGCACTTGCATCTGCCGCCTCCCAGCGAGTATACTGAGGGGTTGCTCGGGTTGGTGGCCTCACTCGAGGGCATGGTCCTGCGGAGAGAGACGCAGCTATTCATCGCCGGTGTTTCGGTACTTTTCAAATTTCTTGCATTTATCGAACTTCTAATGACATGCTGTATTTGACCATTTCACTGCATTGGTTGACTGTATATGTAGAGTACATCTGACATACACCACATTCATACATTATATCTGCACACACCCACTCTATGTAGCAATCTTGTCTCTGCATCTGATATACATATTGGCTAATGAATTCAAATTGCACTCTTCCTTTTCAAATGCCTCCGCTACAGGCTGAGCCACAGGCTGGGCCATCCAGGCCCTCTCGAGGACCTGGGAGAGGGGGTTCGACTCGTAGACAGGGCAGGCGCAGAGCACCTATCATAGATGAGGAGTCTAGCGAGGAGGAGGAGTCCACGCATCCTCAGTCAAAGACATCCGCAGGCAGGGAGGAGGACTCCGGCTCCGGTTCTGAGAGTGGAGACGATGCCGAGGATGGCGGCTCCGACTCAGATGATGGTACTGATACCGAGGTCGTTCCGCAGAAGAGGATGAAGAGGGCCTCTCATTCTTGCGCTTGATAGCACGAATGCAGATGTTCCTACTTTACTTTCCTTTTTTACTAGTAGTTGTAGCACATTAGCTTTGTTAGGCAGTTTTATTTTCTGTAAAAACCTGTACCCTTGTTGTAAAATGTTGTAAAAAGAACTATGATGGAATGAAACAGCTCTTTGTTCAAAAGGTGTTGTATTTTATGTTCTTAGCATCGCATCGCATCATTTTCCACAAAAATGAGATTGAATGAAAATTGAGTATTGTGCATCACTAAGTCAGGTAGTGAACCGACGCAACAAAACTAGACAACTTAACTCGCTAAGAAACAACACCTTAGCAAGTTTACAACTCAATAAGCAAATCCCGCCAAATGTTGATAAACAAAGAGTAACAACTCGACGGGCGAAACTTGACAACTCGATAAAATTTAACAACTCGATAAACTTAAAAACTCGACTCAATAAGCAAAACTCAACAACTCGATAAACAAAGCTCGACAACAACTCGATAAACAAAACTCAACGACAACTCGATAAAACAAATGCAATTCGGACAAAACGGGCGATAGAATGCGTCCGAAACCGAGGAAAATACGGACCTTCAACAACTCCCAATGCATGGAAAGGCTAGGAACTCTCTCCTAGAAGCTAGGACAAGACCAAAGCCCTGCTTTCCTCCATGGCCGACCACCTAAGGAGGCTGGCCGACCAGCTGCTTTCCTTGGAGACCAAAGGGATGGTCGGCCTACCAGAAAAAGTGGTCGGCCGACCACCTGGTTTGGCGACCACCAGATTCTTGACACGTGTCCCCAAACAGTGCCTTATCCTCTATAAAAGTTCCAACTTCATGGTTCTTTCATTTCATCTCAGTTTTGCATCAAAAATGAGGCATTCCTCATCGAAAATCTCGCAGCTTGGATTGCTACTTTAGACGGCTTGGAAAAGTTGAACTTCCAGGGCTTCGGCTTGAATGCACTATTCACGTTGAGCCGCACTCCACTGCATCTTCCCTTTCTCCATGCCGTGGCGAGGTTTTGGAATCCGGTAACACATGTCTTTAGCTTTTGCGGGCAAGAGATGTATCCAACCTTCGAAGATTTCCAAGCTTTGATGGAGTCCGAGCGCAACGAGGAGATCTTGCCCTAACTCCGCTTCGGCCATGCTCAAGCCTTAGGACGAATGTGTGGGCTCACTATGCACGACGCTTGATCTTTGATTCGTGACGGAATGCTGGATATTCCGAGTTTGATTTGTCGGTTTTCCGACGCCGGTGACCGCGGTGACCATCATTGGCAAGGCTTTCGGCAACATGCCCTTTGTTTGTGCATGCTATCTCATTTCTTGCTTGCCTCAGGCTCTGGAGGATCTAGTGTCCGATTGATCGAGGTTGCCCAAGGCCTAAGGGAGGGAAAAAACTGCATCGCCATGTCATTGGCCGAGACATTGATGGGCTTGGATGCTTTTCACCGCCGAGAGATGACCAGATTTGCGGGGAGTCCACTACTGCTTCAGGTAATGTTTCCCATCTTATTTCACATATACATTGCTCACATCACTCGCCCCTCAAGCTCGGTTTTTCTCACAAGGCCCTTTTCTCACTTTTCTCTCATCATACATCTCTTTATTCTTTAATCTCTCATTTTTTTATCTCTCCCCAGGTGTGGTTGATGGATAAGTTGCAGGTTGTGAATTCTTGCCCAGCATACTCAGCTCGCAGCTACTTCTTCCGTCAACGTCTAGTCGATGCCCTGGATGAGGGATGGTGGTTCGATTAGATGTACAATTTGTCCGCAGACCGCATTGCTTGGCGTTGTCCTTGGCTCAATCTACCGGCAATGAGCTATAGCACGTCCCGGCAGACTGGGGTTCAGTTGATTAGTCTGATGCACTGCGTGTTTTACTTTCCTTTCCAGTTCTAACGCCAGTTCGGCCATGATCAGACTTGCCCGCCAGAGGAGATAGAATACCCAGCTGCATTTTCGGTCCGAGGCGCGCAGCTTGCTCGGTATGCCACAGCATGGAGGACTAGAGAGCTCCTGGCCCCCGCTCCCACTTTCAATTGCGCTTTGTCTGACGAGTGCGTAGATTGGCTCAATGAAGAGGCACAGGTTGGGCCCAGCTTGGCATCATAGGCTTCGACCAGCTCTGGGAGGGGGCGCAGGAACACCTGACTTATCTATGCCCCGGATTTATTGCTTTATTAGTACTTTCAAGTTTTCTTTATGAATGTAATAAAAAGAAACTTCAATTTGTATGCAAGAGCCGGAGAACTCTGTATTGAAATCAATGAAATTAATGGTTGTGGGTACTAAAAATTTTCCGCTTTGGTCCAAAAATGGTCTAAGTTGTAAAAAAAATTAATTTGAGCAAAATCAACTTTTATTAAAACTTTTCAAAACCATTTTCGATATGGATAAGAACTGGACACGCCTGAGATCTGTCACTGAGATGCACAACCCTGGATTCCAGCAACTGGAAAGTTGCCCTTAGTCTGAATAGCACTGCACCGGAGATCACAACCGAAGCTCTTAAATACTGAATGGACAAAGATGACAGAGATGATCAAATGGACAAAGTTATCGGGGAAAAGTTTATGGCTGAACTTCAGGATGAAGTTGCCTACGTATCCCAAAGATGGGAATCAAGCCTTACGTAGTTCAGGCCTGGGTTCACTCGAGTATTTTCACTCTCCTTTTACGCTCTAACTTTTGCCAATGCCGCCCTTTACGGGTTTTCAACCTTGCAAGCTCAGTTTTTTTAATTTCAAATTTTTCATGCTCTAACTTTTGCCTAGGTCGCCTTTCGGGTTTTCGGCCTAGCGAGCCACTCAGGGGTAACATTTCTTCAACTTGTCCATATTGATCGGTTGGGAGAACTCTAGGCCATCTAGGTCCATCAGAACGACAGCTCCACCTGACCAGATAGACTTGATGATGTAGGGACCAGTCCAATTGGGTCTGAACTTGGCCCTAGGGTCGTGGATGGGAGCTCAATTATCTTTGAGCACCAAATCTCCTTCTTTCCAATTCTTGGACTTAACCTTCTTGTTGAAAGCCCTGGCAATTCTCCGTTGATAACCCTGGATATGGTACAATGCTTTCAGTCTTCTTTCATCAAAGAGCATGAGTTCTTCAAATCTGCTCTGCTGCCAATCTGCTTCGGCTATCTGACACTCAACCAGCACTCTCAATGACGGAACCTCAATTTCAATAGGTAGAACGGCCTTCATCCCGTAAACTAATGAATACGGAGTCGCCCCGGTGGAGGTTCTAATAAAAGTCCGGTAGCCCCACAGAGCAAATGGCAGCTTATCTGGCCAGTCCTGGTAGGTTTCCACCATCTTCTACAAGATTTGTTTGATGTTCTTGTTGGCGGCCTCGACTGCTCCATTGGTTTGCGGCCGATAGGTGGATGACTTATGAAAAGCCACATTGTATTTCTCCAGCAAATCAATCACTTTCTTCTTGAAGTGGGAACCATTGTCTGAAATAATTTCGTTTGGGACCCCGTAGCGACAGATGATGTTGTTTCGGATGAACTTTGCAACGTGCGAAGCCTTCAACACTGCATAAGATTGGGCCTCAACCCACTTTGTGAAATAATCTATCGCAACCAGAATGAACTCATGCCCATTAGACCCCTTCGGAGTGACAGCACCGATCACATCGATTCCCCAAACTGAAAATGGCCATGGCAAAGTCATATTGTACAGCTTCGACGGCAGGACGTTCATGCGGTTTGCATAGATCTGACACTTGTGGCATCGCCGAACAAAGCCGATACAATCCTCCTCCATGGTGGACCAGTAGTAACCCTGTCTGAGGATCTTCCGAGCTAACATTACCCCGTTCATATGCACTCTGCACTCTCCTCCATGGATGGCCTCCATTAAGCGCTTCGATTCTTCGGCATCAACGCACTGCTTATGCATTCCCAGATGACCTCTCTTGTACAATTTACCCCCGCAGATGATGAACTGAATGGCCATTCTTCTGATTGCCTTTTTATCCTAGGCATTTGCCCCTGGTGGATACGCCTCTTTTTCCAAGAAGTTCCAGACATCGTAGTACCAGGGGTTCTCATCTTGAACCTCATCTATAGCAGCAATCGACTCGTAGGCTGGCGCAAATTTATGGTCAATGATGATCGGAAGCATCCGGACTCCGAAAGGGATGTCTATCATGGAAGATAGAGTTGCTAGTGAATCTGCGAACCTGTTGTTCTCTCTTAACAGATGAGCAAAGTTTAGCTTCTCAAACCGAGGGATCAGCAGGTCCAAGGTCTGATGATAGAGTATCATCTTTTCTTCTTTGACTTTCGAGTCTCCTTTCGCTTGAGATACAACAAGGTTCGAGTCCTCGATGACGTCCAACTATTTTGCCCCTAGTTCCAGGGCTACTTCTAAACCGGCAATGCACGCCTCATATTCTGCTTCGTTGTTCGATACTTTGAAATGGAGTTTGAATGCTAGAGGGATGCGGGAATTGTCGGGTGCCATCAGCAACACCCCTATCCCATATCCATACTGGTTTAACGTTCCGTCAAAGTACATCGTCCAGGTTTCATCCTCGATATGCAAAATGGCCTCATATGGAAATAAGTACTCAACTGCTTCACCTCCTTCCACTGGATGATCGGCTAAGAACTCCGCTACTGCTCTTCCCTTGACTAACTTGCGTGTCACATATTTCAGATCGAATTCGGAAAGCAACAACAACCAACGAGCTAGCCTACCCATAAGTGCCGGTTTCTCAAAGAGATATTTGATGGGACCTAATCTTGAAACCAATATTACAAAATGAGCTAACAGGTAGTGCCGCAGCTTCTTGGTAGCCCATACCAAGGCTAAGCAAGCCTTTTCCAACAGTGTGTAGCGAGTTTCATACTCCAGCATCTTTTTGCTCAAATAGTAGATAGCCCTCTCCACCTTGTCCTCAGACTCTTACGCGAGCATGCAGCCCATTGTAGTTTCAGTCACTGAAAGATACAAAATCAACAGTTTCCCCGGCTCAGGCGGTGACAACACAGGTGGGTCTGTAAGTATTCCTTGATCTGTTCAAAAGCAGCTTGGCATCGACCGTCCCATTGGAATTTCTTTCCTTTCTTCAGGAGACCAAAAAGTGGTTCACAAGTCAAGGTTAATTTAGAGATAAACCGTCTTATGAATTGCACTTTACCCAGAAAGCCTCGCACCTCCTTTTCAGTCCTTGGTGGTGGCATTTCTGAGATGGCCTTGATTTTGGAAGGGTCGACTTCGATACCTCTCTGTGTAATCAGAAACCCCAGCATTTTCTCGGCTGTAACCCCGAACGTACATTTCTGAGGATTTAGCCGCAATCGAAATTCTCTGATCCTTTGGAAGAACTTTTGCAAGGCGGTGTAGTAGCCCTCTCTTTCTTTGGACTTGACAATCATGTCATCCACATACACCTCAACCTCTTTGTGGATCATGTCGTGCAATATTGTGGTCGCGGCCCGTTGATATGTAGCTCCAGCGTTCTTCAACCCAAATGGCATCACCCTGTAATAGTAAGTCCCCCACGGGGTGGTGAAAGCAGTCTTCTCCCGATCTTCAGGTGCCATCACTATTTGATTATAGCCCGAGAATCCATCCATGAACGAAAGCAAAGCATGCCCCGCTGTGAAGTCCACTAACTCATCAATATGCGGCACGGGAAAGTCGTCCTTCAGACTGGCTCTGTTCAAATCCCTGAAATCCACGCATACCCGGATCCTGCCATCCTTCTTTGGCACCGGAACAATGTTGGCCAACCAAGTTCGGTATTCGGATACCAGCAGGAACCCTACGGCAATTTGCTTGGTGACCGTTTCTTTAATCTTGAGGGCCCAGTCCGGGCGGATCCTTCTGAGTTTCTGTTTAACAGGTCGGGCCTCAGGGTCAAGAGGGATCCGGTGCTGTACAATCTCAGGATCGATTCCAAACATGTCTTCGTAGGACCACACGAAAACAACTTTGAAATCTTTTAATAAAGCGACTAAGCGCTCGCGTTCCTCCGAAGACAACGTGGACCCGATCTGGACCAGCCACGGGTCCTCCTCAGTACCAACATTAACAGTAGTGATTTCATCAACTAAAGGTTTAACAAATCTTTTCTGCTCCTGATCAATTAAGCGTTGCAAAACCGGAGGAATTTCTTCCTCGTCGTTTTCATCAAAATTTTGAAAGTCCTAATTAATACAATAAATCAAGGGCACAAAAAAGTACTCAGAAACCACATCCATTCCATTCTCATTAAGCATTTCCAAATCGTCTGATTCTTCTATTACAACAGACTCAAAGGAGAAAGAAAAAGACGACCTAGACAGGACTGTGGCATCCGGGTTATCACCCCCAGGAATACCGAACTCTGACTCAGTCGAGCTGGAACCTGATTCCGACTCAACAGATTCGGAGGAATCAGATTCCGGCTCACTACCTGACCCGGTGCTGCTTGATAGAAATCCCTCCTCATACTGCCAGATGAGAGAGGGTGCGATGGATGCATCCAAAATACTTGCAGGTGGGCCCGCAGACATTTCATTCCCAATCATGGACGCCGAGAAGTTATCCCCCAAGCACTTCTGGTCGATCGGAGGATCTAAAAGTAGACAAGCCAGCGCTACCCCCATTTTAACTTCAGTGTTCTCAGAATCCACATTTTTACACTGCTCAACTTCAGCTGATGAGTCTATCTGCTCCTCGGCAACATCATCCTCGGATAATTGCAGGTCAAAGAAGATCTCAAAACCTGGCACGCGCTTCCTCTCTGCATTCAGCCATGACTCTAGGAAGTCGCAGAACGAAAAATCCTCCCCCTCCCGGACGAAGCGTCCGTTTAGGGTACCCTGAATGGGTCGGTGCATTAACTCATATGGCTTCCCTGCCTTCTTTGCTCTGGCTTTTCCAGCCATTTCCTTACCTTTCCTCACCCAATCCTCTTTGGTGGGCAGATAACCCAAACCAAAGGTATGCGGGTTGTGCGGCACTTCGGCAATGCTGCAACGCCCTTCCGACCGCTCTTTCCCAATCCCATCCCGGGGATGTGTTGAAGCTTGTTCATGAGGTATACTGATTGTGCGCTGACATACACCCCCTCATTAACAGCTAAAATGTTCTGCACGACCCGAGCCTCAGCTAGGGTAAAACTGGATAAGAACACGTCCTCTATACCATGCTCGATTTCCAAAACCGGCGTAGATACTTCTGGTGGTGAATGGATCGATGAATTTCCAAAAACAATGGCCACTCCCTTCCCATAAGGGTATTTCATCATCTGGTGCAAGGTGGACGAAACTGCCTTCGCCTGGTGCAGCCACGGCCGCCCCAAGAGCAGATTGAAGGTTGCAGGAACTTCTAAGACGTGAAAGTCAATCTCGTGCTGTCCCGGCCCAACCTGGGTCTGAATTTTCACCGTCCTCATTACTTCTCTGCTTGTGTTATCATATGCCCTTATCACCTGAGCTGTCGACACAAAGTCTGCGGGCTTCAAACCGATTGCATACGCTGTCCTTGCTGGGCACACGTTGATGGTGGATCCGGTGTCGACAAGAACCACCGATATCCATTTGCTTCTACACTCCACAGAGATGTAGAGTGGTTTGTTGTGGTTCGCACCCTCAGGCGGCAGTTCCTTGTCAGAAAAGGTCAACATCGGGATAGCCCCTCCTGGAAAAACTAAGCCCACCAGCTGTTGTGGCATGGTGTCTATTGAGAGCTTGGCCTTGTCCATTGCCGATAAGACAACTTGTCGATGAACCCGCGAAGCCATAAGCAGTCCCCAGATGGAGATGTCTGCTTGTATCTTTTTCAACTATTTTAGTACAGCCTCTTCTTCGAGTTACTTCTCTTTCTGTTTTTCCGCCTCCTTGTCTTTTCCAGACGCCTCTGGCTGATCTAGGTGCGGGGGCTTGAAGTACCACCCGCTTCTAGTCATATGGTCAACTTTGCCAATGTACCAGGTATCGTTTGGCTGGTTACTCCCCCAGTCCTCATCGGTGTGGGCAAGACATAGGTCATCGTCTTCCCACCACATGCCTTCGGCAGTCGACAAACACCTGTCCGGCTCCATTACAACTGTCCCTGTGCCCACAGCACCTTGTGTTCCTGTACTCGCAGCACTTTCTGTCCTTATGCACACAGCACTCTCAATCCCCACAGGAGCTTTAGCCTTTCTGGCCCATTCAAAATCTTCGATCTCTTTCCATTTTGACTGCGTCAGTGCAGTTTGCTGTTCACAATTCCCTGTATTCACAATGCTCAAATCCCAAGCGAAGTTCTTAGCACCGGCATTCTCCGGCGATGCATTCTGATTCCCGGCCCTTCCGACCACAACTGATGTCCTTGCCCCTGGCGGGCTCTGTTCCAGCTGAGATTCTTCAACGATGTATGGTTGGTCATCGAGCCACCCGGTAACCTCTATTGATTCCTCAAAATCATACCAGTTGACTGCCATGTCCACTAGATCTTGTTCGTTGAAAAACTGGAGATTAGCAAAGTCTTCTTCCACAGCCGCCAAGTTATCTATCCCCTGCTCAAATCCATCCCCCTGTATGACACAAAGCTCTGCCCTTGCTGGCAATTCAAAGTTTGGCCTGGCTTGGCCCACTGATGTGATGTAGCCACTTGGATTGTATCCCCCCTCAACAAAGCTCTCAGATCCCCCAGACTCTAACTCAACAACCCCATTCTCCTCTGAAATCTCCCCTACTCTGTCTTCGTCAATCACCACCACTGGTTTGGGTTGGGTTAGGGAGATGTCCAACATGCACAAATCAGTGCTGTCGGGGAGGAGCACCTCCAGCTTGGGTAGGTGGGACGGGGTGATATATATGTTGGGGTCATATAACATGACCCCGGTCTGGATAAAGTTGATTCGTTTGGGAGGTGGAGCTTGGTTGTGTGTAGGGAGAGGGTTGGTCGTGACATTGGGTTTCTCTAGAGGCACAATCACCCTATTATCAATGAGATCTTGAATCTCATGATGTAATCGGAAGCATTGGTCGGTGTCATGACCGTGCTGTTGGTGATATGCGCAGTATTTTGTCGGGTTATGAGAGGGTGGAAGTGGATTTGGCAACGGCCTCGGCTCCAGGGGCTTCAAGTGCCCTTTCTTGATTAAAACCCCCAGAGCCTTGGATAGGGGCATATATAATGGGGTGAAGGTTCTTTGGCCTCGAGGTTGGTATTTGGTTGTTTGTGTATTGCTTCCGGACGCACCGGAGAAAGGTGTAGCTGCCATGGGTCTTGGAGGGGAGTGGTGGTGACCATGCTTACTTCTGAAGCTCTAGCATTTGCGGTATTGCTGGTGCCTGTATTAGTGTTGCGATTGAAGGTTCTCCTAGGTTGCTCTCTGTCATTGTCAATCAAGCCTTGCTTCAAGACATCCTCGATCTGTACTCCCATCTCATGCAAATCTGAAAAGGTAGGGAAGGGGAGGACGATCATTTTATGCATCAGTTTGGGTTGGAGATTACGAACAATCATCCGAATTTGATCTTTATCAGTGGGCCTTAGGGTCATCATTGAGGCCTTGGCCCTCCACCGGGCTACAAAATCTGAAAAGCTCTCCTTAGGCTCCTGCCTAGTCATTTCGAGATCACGGGTTGTAATCTCGATTTGCGTGTTATAGGAGTACTATGCAATGAACGCCTCTGCCATCTCATCCCAGTTCCTCTTAACATCGTCTTCTAGCTTTGCGTACTAGATGGCCGCCACACCCGACAGGGTCCGGCTGAATAATGAAAGTTTCTGTAGTCTGGTGAGGCCCATCGGCCTTAATATGTCTGAAAGCAAACGTAGATGCACCATGGGATCCCCGGACCCGTCAAAGAGGTCGATTTGTGGCATCTTGAACCGATCTGGCAGCGTCACAGCTGCATCGATATACCCGTCCTCAATGTCTGGGATGGACTTTACCCTTTGGGATTTCTTGAACAACTTTTCAAGCTTGCTCAGCTTCAACGCTGTAGAGTCCACCTCGAACTCAAAGGGAGAGTCCGGTTGATTGATAGGTGTAGGTGCCTTGGATAGTTGAGGTAGAATTGGGGGCGGAGCCGGCCCTGTTGGGATGTCTGTATCCTCCTGGATATTCTGGGCATTTGGTGTCTTCCCGGGCATTGGAACTCTTGGTGGGGGTGGGGGAGGAGCTTGGTGTGAGACTGATGCTCCGGCTTGCTGCTGTAGCTAGGTAATTAGTTCTGCCTGCTGGGCCATGATCGCAGCCTACTGTTTGGCAAATTTCGCTTGGCGGACAGCATCCTCCTGCATGAGTTTCATACTTTCTTGGAGTTGACGCATCATTTCCTCCATCCCTGCCATGTTCTGTTGTTCCAACTGACTGATTGGTATATCTATCTCTGTGGTAAAAACTGAAGCCTCAGCCTGACTGTCCATTAACGGGGTAGACCACTATTCTGGCAACCTCTGCTCGGATACACTACGTCTTCTCGTCCTCCGTCTGATAACCGGGGGTAAGGAATAAAACACTAGTTGTCCATCGACCAGATCCTCAGATCGATTGAGTCAGCGACCTCTAGTCCAGAGTGCTTGGGGAATATCTGCTTGGTCTGAATCACTTGTGCTAAACTGCCTAGCAAAAAGATAAATAAAGCAATAATAAGGAAATAAACAACCAGACAAACGAACAGCATAATAGTGCAAATAAACGCGCAACACACAGTTGGGTATCACACAGTTGATAAGCTGAATAGACTGTTCTCAAACACTGATCATTGTTCCCAAATTACTGCCCCCAAAACTAAATATGATACCCGCAGATAATTGATTCCCAAAATACTGAACTGGTGCCCGCAGGCCTGATACCCAAACTTGCAGACTGATACATGCATTCCTGTAAAGACGCACTCTAAAAGCACATAGCAAACAAGTGAGAGCCAAAACACCCCTATGTTGGGGTAGGGTTTCCCTGTCCTATTTTTTCAGGAACTAGGGTTTCACTGCACACGCAGCGGTTTCACACAACCTACAATCGGGTAAGCAACATGTCCTAGTCTTGGAATGGTCACTATGGATTCCGAATATGCACTAGGTCGGATGGTCAAAAGGGTGCCCCGGTAACAGCTGGGGTTTGTGTTCCCATCGTGGCAGAACCCGTAACCAGTTAGCCTTATGGCACGCTTCTCAAAGTGAGCCTCTGGCAAACCATTCATGAATAGCAAATGACAAACACGGTGTCCTAGGCACACCAATGCAAATGCAATGCAAAGAAACACATTAGTGTAGTCAAAACAAGATATCATGAGTTCAAGTCAAGTTCTCTAAGTCCCCAGCAAAGTCGCCAGAAACTGTAGACGTCCCCGAACGTCCCGGGAGAGAATCCAGTTTTGTTCATTGGGCTCACTACCATTCAGGACTCAACGTCACGGTCCTGTATCTAATCTCGCAGAGTGCAATGCAAGACCGATGAATCATCAAAGAGTCCAAATCTGGCAAATCATTTTTGAAAGCTGATTTTTTTGAAAGAAGTGTCAAACATGGACTGCTTTGCCAGATACAGAGTCACCACCTAAATATTTTCTTTTGGGGGGAATTTAGGAAACCCTGACTTGTTGCCTAAGGCCACGTGTC
>NW_021026104.1:1611641-1630199 GCF_004153795.1 Camellia sinensis
GTTTCGTCACTTTGAGTACGAAACGTCCCTCGTTTCCCGTGTTTGGACTAACCCTTCTCCAAACATAATGCAACAAGATAGCATACACAATGCGACTAACATGCAACCCTAAATGCAATGCAACCTAATCATGCTGGCATGCGAGGGATGATATGCAAACATGCAACTAGCATACACAATGCTATGAACTAAGGATGGCATACTCAATGTATACGAACCATATGGCATACACAATGCACATACGAAGACTATCATGCACGGATGAAGACTATCAATGGGATGATCAAGGCATACACAATGCAATGGCCAAACATGCAACAACATGAACTAAATGGCATACACAAGGCAAGATGGACTTAAACCAATGTGAGTGGACCTCAGCCACACTCAAATCAGTGGCCAAACACAATTGAAATTAGACAAGAACGCTCATGCAAACATGCCCAATGCAAGGGACCGAACCTAAGGCATCGAATGCCACTCTACCAAAGCATGGCAAGGGATGACACATGGCATACAATGACACAAATTCCAGCTCTGAAATAGCATACAAGATGGTCCCGAAACATGCAAACACCTCACCTGATGCATGCTAGATGACCCGAATACCGAAACTAGTGGAATGGATTACACTATAGGTATGCAAAACAATGCTCAAATGATGAAACCAACCCCAAGTAGTCCCTATGCAGACCAAAATCAGTGGCAAAATGTGTTGGGATGGTGGCTCGGAATGCATTCAAATGAAGCTCATGCAATGGCCGGTAAATGAGGCATTCAAGCATAACTCTCAAACATATTTAAAGAGTGAAAGCCATGGAAATATGGCATACTTGTAAGCTCTGAAATATGATGTGCAATGGCCCCAAAACATGAAAACACCTCAATATATGCATGTAATAGACCTCGAAACTCAAAGCTAAGTATGGATATTATACTAAAAGCATGAAAAACAAGCATCATTCGATTATGAGACCCAAAAACAGAGCTAAGGCAGTCCAAAATATGCACAAAATCAGTTTAAGGCATGGCCAAAAAGTGCTAGAATCAAGGGTCAACATAGCATGCAATGTAAGCTAGTAAAGAGGATTTGCACTACAAGTATGTGAGGCAATCAAGAGGTCACCAAACCAGAAAAATTCAGAAGTATGTCATGTCAAATAATGCCCAAAAACTCATGGAAACAAGGTAAATGCATGCAAGAATGATATGTTCCTCTGAAAGGCCAAAGAGAGGGTTATTCTACACATGCAAGATGGACACCCCACATGACAAAACCACCTCTGGATAGAGGTTATGAAGGCCCTAAAACTCGCTGAAAAGGGCCTGAAATGAGGCTAGGAAGCATGCAAGTAAAGGCTCCTTTGAAAGGCTATGAAGAGGGTTACTCTACACAAGCAAGAGGGACACCTAATATGGCAGAAACAACTCTAGACAGAGTTCATGCAGGTCCTAAAACTCATTAAAAATGGCCTGAAACATGTTCAAGAAGTGTGAAATATGGGCTCCTTTGTAAAGCCAACAATGCTAGTAAACAAAACATGGGGTGAGAGGGTCACCCCTCTCTAATTTTGGGGCTCAAAACAGCACACTAGCCACTGAAAATCCACTGGATTTTAGTGGCTAAGAGGTCAAACAAAGGCCAATGCAAAGGCCTAGATGCATGGCTCAGAACAAAGTCAAAACAAGCATGAAAGGAGGGAGATGACCCCCAACAGAAAAATGACCTTAAACAAACTTCAAGAGGAGCTCAAAATAAGACTTTTTTTAGTTTATGACAAAGCCCAAATATGCTTGAAAACTAGGCTATGATATGAGGCAAAATGATGTCAAAAAGAGGGAAATAGAATGTTACCCTTGTAGAGAAGACCTCCAGCAGCTTCTGGACCAAAATGGCAAGCCTTCAACCTCTTAAAACCAGCTCCAAGGTGCTTAGAGTGATGGTGGAGGTGTTAGGATAGGAGGTGGTGTGCAATAGGGCCAAGAACCAAGGTCTTTGAACACCAAAGAGAGAGATATATGGAGATAGATATATGTATGCCTCAAGACCAAAATCTAAACCCTTGCAAGTGAGGGAGAGAGCTTCTCTTATAGGAGAACAAAGGTCCAAGCTTCTCTTAGAAGCTTGGAGCAAAGGGCCAAGCTTCTTAAGGAAGCTAAAGCAAAAAGGGTCAAGCTTCTTGAGGAAGATAGAGCAAAAGGGTCAAGCTTCCTCAAGAAGCTAAGAAAGGTTCAAGCTTCTATTAGAATCTTGGAGCAAAGGGTCAAGCTTCTTTAAGAAGCCAAAACAAGAGGGTTAATCCTCCATACACGTGTATGGAGGATGGAGCAAATGCCTCCCAGCTGGAACAGTTGGAAGCAACTCAGTGAGACAAAAAAAGAGAAAGTTGGCCGACCAGTTCAGGTGGTCAGCCGACCACCTACCCTGGTTGGCCGACCAGGGTCAAAAGGTTCAAGCTTCAAAATCTGGTCGGTGGCCTCCTAGGGTGGTCTCCCAACTCAATGCAAGCAAGTGGTATGGTGGGAGACCAGCAATTATGGCCCAAAAGTGAGGGAGACCAGCTACCTGACAAGGAAACCGGCCGACGGAGGAAAAGTGGTCTCCAAGGAGAAAAGGTGGTCTCTGACCCTTGTACCACCTTCCAAACAATGAAAATAGGGTCCATGCCAAAAATGAACCAAGACAGATGCAAAACGAGGGTTCGGGGGCCAAAACGCACGGTCGGAGGCGTCGAAAACTGACTGTTAAGCATCGAAAGTGGCGTGCGACCACGAAGGTGGTCTCCTGGGCTACAATGTCCCTCTAGAGAGAGAAAACAGGGTGTGTGCCAAAAACCGGAGCAAACGGAGAAAGTTAAGCGGTCTCGAACCGAGGCGCACGGCCAACGGCTTTGAAAACTGAAAACTGGTCTCCAAACGGGAACAGTGGTCTACGACCACGCAAAGTAGCCTATGGCCACTGAGAGATGGTCTACGAGACCTCTCCCTCCTTACGGGAAGAGAAAACAGAACCTGGTTCGCAAACCGAGGCAAAGCACAAAAGAATCACGAAGTCCGGGGGCAAGGCTCTCAGCCGAGACTCCGAAACCTCAAAACGAGCACAACATGCACAATTACCGAGCACTCAATCAATGACGTCTGAGTCTTAAGGTCGGTCAAAAATGGGGTGTCTACACCCCACTAATCCCAAGAAACTCCAGATTTCAAAAACATTCTTGGGTTGTTCCCAATCCTGTGCGGCATCTATCTTTGAGGAGTCCACAATCACTCCCTCTCTAGACACTACATGCCCCAAAAAGTTCACCTTTGTTAACCAAAACTCGCATTTTTCAAATTTGGCATACAATTGGTGCTCACTAAGTAAACCCAGCACTACCCGCAAGTGAGTCTCATGTTCCTCTTCAGAGGTTGAATAAATCAAGATGTCATCCACAAAGACGACCACAAAATAGTCCAAGTATTCCCAAAAAATTCTGTTAATCAAATCCATAAAGGAAGCCGGTGCATTGGTCAACCCAAAAGGCATTACAAGGAATTCATAGTGGCCATAACAAGTACGAAAGGCTGTCTTCTGAATGTCCTCCTCTCGGACTCTCAACTGATGGTACCCCAACCTCAAATCATTTTTGAGAAGCAACGAGACCCTCTAAGTTGGTCAAACAAATCATCTATTCTGGGTAGAGGATACTTGTTCTCAATTGTAACTCTATTCAACTTGCAGTAATCAATACACAACCGCAATGACCCATCCTTCTTCTTCGTAAAGAGAGCCGGTGCTCCCCAAGGCGATGTACTAGGGCGAATGAAGCCCTGGTCTAAAAGTTCTTGGAGTTGAATCTTCAACTCATGCAATTCGGCGGGTGCAAATCTATATAGTGACATGGAAATAGGTGTCGTGCCAGACACTAATTCAATAGAGAACTCGATCTCCTGGTGAGGTGGTAAACTAGTAAGATCTTCTGGAAAGACATCTGGGTGTTCACAAACTACCTTTGGTAACTCAACACGAGCCCCGTACTATCACTATCCAAGAGAGTTGCAAGAAGGCCACTAAGCTTGCTCCTACTACGAGGGTCAACAATTGGCGACAAGGCTCTATCAACTCGGTTCCCTAAAAAATAGAAACGATCACCACCCAAAGTGCACACTGTAACTTTCTAACGGTAACAATCAATCACAGCTTGATAAGGACACAACCAGTCCATGCCTAAAATAACATCAAAACTCAACATATCTAGCAACACAAAAGCAAATGGAAGTCGATGCCCGGCAACTTCTATTTCACAATCATGACAACCCTGGTCTAAATCAACTGTACCCCCAACAGGTGACTCTACTTTGAGTGGAGGCACAAAGCATGCTACCTTTAACCCCAATGCAGAAGCAGATGCAGTAGATATAAATGAATGAGACGCACCCGTGTCTGTCAATACATTAGCCAAAGAATTACACACAACAAAAATACCTCTAACAAATGAGGATTCTAGCAACTGCTCTGGCACGGTAACAACATACACGCACCCCTGTGGCCCCTAATTGACTTTCTCTCCTCTCGGAGCATAGGCTTGTTGTACTAACTGAGCCGAAGCGGCTTCCTGATTAACTCGCGAAGCTTGGGCTGATTGAACCTGCTGGTGGCTCTGAGTTTGCCTCGACCGTGATGTGCCAGATGCGCCTCCTAACTGTGGCAAGTACTCTTCATATGCCCCGGTTAACCACACTGATAATATTAAACCCTTGACCTTTATTCTGAGACTGAGACTGACTTTGAGATCGGTTAGATGGTGGTAATATTAACTGCCCTCCTCCCTTCTGTGGGCATGAGAAGACTTTGCGACTCGGTTGGCCACACTTGAAACACGAGAAGCTACTCGATGCACTTTTTCCCAAACCCGCACTAGGCAAAGGGAAAGTGGATCTAGACTGCTATGGTTGGGACTGGAATGGATAGGTGTTCCTACTCTTCTTGTTCTGTCTATAATCTCCTTGAGACTCTTGGCCCCTAGACCTCGAGCTCCGAAGCCTCTCCTCCTCGGCTTGTATGGAAATTTCTACGTGTGTCGCCATCTCCACAAGACGGTCATATTCCCGAATCATATTTCCGACAAGCTTGAATATAATTTTTGTTTTCAATTTCTTTTCAAATTCAATGCAACGGCGCTCTTTCATTGCCACCAACTCTGGTGCAAATCTAGACAAACTAGAGAAGATCGCCTCAAACTTGGCCACGGGCATGTCGAGTTGTTTGAGGTCTTTAAACTCTTGCCTCAATCTCTTCCTAGCAGTGGGAGGTATGTACTTATCTTGGAAAGCAACCACAAAGGCTTCCCATGTCGGCTCCACTCTATCCTTGGCATATTTCCACTATTGACCCGCGTCTCCCTTAAGGTAGTAACTCGCTAGAGTCACTCTTAGTTCACTATCTTCGATGTGAAGCATCTCAAATATCTTCACAGTTTGTTCGAGCCACTCATTCACTTTCTTGGGCTCGGGGCCACCATGGAACTCATCCGATTTGGCCCGCAAGAACTCTCTAGTAAGGAAACTCGCCCTTGACTCCGCGGTGTTCTCTCGGGCTTGGTTCTCAGCCCTCAACAGATTCATAGCCCCAGCTATCTCTCGAGCTAAGGTCCCTATTGCGATGTGACCCACTGGTTCGGTCACATTAGCTTGGCATGTCCCTTCCTCTTGTACCGGAACCCCATTAACCGGTATCTCATGCACACTCCGATGGGCTCTACCACGCCTCCCGCCTCTACCACCACGGGTTTGACCCCTTCCTAACATCCTAATAAAGGGCACAAGATAAATAATGTAGTACATTAACTCATATGTGCTCGTAATTTGACTCACACGTTTGACTACAACAATTATATATATTTCTCTACCATATACACAATTCAATTTCACTCTACGTAAGCACTTAGTCATGTAAACACATATAGACTATTCTTTTACAATGAAATCTATCCCACGAAAAATCAAGAATTCTTAGTAGAACGAGTATTGATCAAGTACCCTTCTAATGAGACCTCAAAGAATTTAACAAGCGCAAACAACATCCCAAAAGTCCAATCCCATGCCCGTTTAGTCACATAAGCATGTTATCAAATAGTCACAAAATGCATAACACTTCCTAAACATGCTAAATGAACCCATTGTGGTTAAACAACCACTTCCCACGAGCTCCAAGTATTCAAATCCAGTAACTCTGATACCAAGTTGTAACGCCCCAATTTTTATACCCAAATGATAATACGATAACCATGGTTCTTTAAAGTAAAACTAAAAATAAATCTCACACTTGCATTACATGATACAAATAGTCTTCAGGTGATAATACATTCAATCTAACAACAATTAAATAAACAAAAAATACCCCCAAGGGTTTACAAGTTTCCAAGGCTTGAGCCTGGTTGCATAAACGGTTATTGAAACCCACACATACAAAGCCCTTGGCTTACAATCAGAGTCACCGCAAATGAGAACATTATGCTCTCAGCACACACTTTCACGCCTTCAGTTAGGCGGAATCACCACATCTTTTCGTGCACAAAAATCTCATAGGGTGAGCATAAAGCCCAGTAGGAAATTCTTAACAAAGTATATACATTTTATACAAGTCACAAGAGATTAATGCACATGCCATGCCATGTCTTTTTGAAAGTAGAACACATCTTCATCTTTTGAAAACCATTATACTCAATGATGCCATGCAATTTCAATTGTTCAACATTTAACCATTTCGTTTAAAGGGGGGCGGTAAATACAACTCTAGTAATCTCTAGGTCGGTGTCTTCAAGTAGACCATACAAGAACTACCAATTTATCATTTTTACCGGTACTAACCAGAAGGCTCGACACCTATCGGCGCGGCTTTTCGGTCTTTCACCTCGGACACTTAGGCCAACTTATCAATTTCATCTACACTACCTTTCAAGACTTACTAACGTATTTACCCCAAAACCATTCCATGAAAACTTGTTTTTCTTAACATTCTTTTCTCAATGCAAGTTTTCAAAGCAACTTTCAAGGTTTAAGACAATCAAATGAATTGGTATGCCAATGCAACAATGATTAATGCAATGCAACAATTCTTCCATTTTCAATTCTTTACTATTTCACAAGATGAATATAAATAATTTTATTCCACTTCATCATCTAAGGAATAACACAATTCCCTATTCTCAAGTATCCTCAATAATTAGTCATTTCGAGACTAGATCAACATTTTGAACAACAATTTTCAAAATGAACAACAATTCTCATACTCCATGAAATTCATCATTTATATAAATATAAATAAGAAATTTTCCAACATCCATTTATTTTGACATACAAAATAAATATAAAAATATCATCCATGATTTCTCAACATCTTTTTAAAACTTCTATTTTCTAGGTTTTCTTACCAAAACCATTCATCTCCAAAACATTTGAAGAAATCTCACCAAAAACATCTTTCTTTAATCAATATAATTCAAAACCCTGAATTTCTATTTTAAAAGAATCAAGTGGTAAACCCACTTTCAAAATCACTCTTTTTCTTGAATCAACAATCAATTTTTTCAAAAGCTATCAAAGGATAATTTCGAAAATCATCTAGATCTTACCAATATATATATATATATATATAACTCAAAGAAAATCCCTACCTCAAGTGTAGAAAACCTAAGCAACAAGGTGGAACTTCAAAGATGACGAAACCAATTTCTTCTTGAATCAAAATGAAGCTCTTGCAACCCTCTACCCTTTTCCCACCCTAGGGTAAAGAGATCCTTAGATCTAGGTGTACTTGTAGAGAGAAGTCGAACCCTAGAGAGAGAATGAGCTGATTTAGGGTTTTTGAGTGAAAAGGGATTAGAAAAATGAAACAAAATGGCGCTGTTGTGAACTGATATATGACAAGCTCACTCGAGCGACCAGACACAAACAGGTCGCCTCGCTCGAGCGCAAGAAGCATCGCTCGAGCGTAAAATACCAAGCTTCAGAAGTTTTTTAGACGCACTCCTCGCTCGAGCGCAAGAAGTTTCGCTCGAGCAAAGGACTCTTTTTTGCAAAAGTACTGGGAGCTCACAAAGCTCGCTCGAGTGCAGGAAGCCTCGTTCGAGCGAAGAGCCAAAATTCTGGACGACAAAAGTTTGAACAACTTGCAACTAACCAGTTCCAAACACTTCCAAGACATCCCAAAACTCAAACTCAAAGAGTGGAAGGTAGAAAAGACGTAGATAATACTTTCTAACCATGAAATCCGAGTCCAGAACACCACAAGGACGGGTCAAAGACCTGGATCGCTATAGAAAAAGTTCCCCTTTGCTAAACTTTTGACTAGGGGTGAGGAAAAAGTTCCCTTTTGCTTGACTGGGTTGAGTTTATGAATTTATCTATTTTTTGGATGATGTTCTCTTCGCTAATTATTTTTATTATTATTTATTGTTTTTGAAAAAGACCAAAAAAATTAGCAGTTTTTGTTTTTTGTTTGTATTACTTCTAAATTGTTTGAATGCTCTCAATTGGATCTTAGTTGTGAGTTCGTGAATCTTTCTTTTGAGATTGTGGTTTGAAGATTTTTGAAATGGACGCTCCTTGCATTGTGGTGCCAAAGATATCCATGAAGGTTATCAAAGAAAGAGCCTTTTTCTTGGTCAGTAAATCTCTCTTTTTCCCTCTATATGGATGTGTTTCTGTTAAACATTTTTTTGATATATTGTAGTTTCCCTGGTGGAAGCCACATGTGTCTTTGTGCATAAAATATTTGCTAAATAGATTGAAAAACAAAGAGGGTGTGTGGGTGTGGGATGAGGGGGAGTAGAGAAAGAGGGAATTTGCTACATAGATTAAAAGAGAGAAAGGGTGTTTGGGTGTGGGATAAAGGGGAGTAGAGATAGAGGGAGGCAAAAAGTGCAGATAAATGAATAAAATAATGTGAGACAAATTGCTTCTTGAAAAGTTATCTACCTAAGTGCTAAATTTCATGTCTCTAAAAGACTAACATGCTCAATGTTAGAAATTAAATATACTTGCTGAATTATTAGTGCTTGATGATGGAGGGAGGCATTTACAAACATTAGTGCTTAATGATGTGTTTAAGGGCTAGAATCTAATAATGTGTTTAGAACTTTCAATTAGTGCTTGATGATTTTTGCTTTTGCAATTATTATAAATAGTGCTTGATGTTTTGAGATTGTTGTAATCCATAGACATAAATGCTAGATTGGAGGGTTAGTTGATTGCCCAAAGAGAGCTGGTTTTGTTGATTAAGGTTTAGTTTGTTTGTTTGCTTTTTTTTTTTTTTTTCTCTTTCTCTTTCTTGTGATTGGTTTATTAACTAAGCTTTAGCAAGAGAGGAGTGTAGTATGAAGAGTGTGAGACTTAAGTTTAGGAAAGTGAAATGAGTGTTGTAACTAACTAATATTGTAATTGCTGAGACTTAAGTGTAATATGTTCATGAGTTTTCTAATCATTCATTTTATTTAACTAATTGATACATTTTTCTTGCTAGACTTTGGGCTTTGATACACTTTTTAATTTTGCACAATGGGGTTGAGTGGCAGTGCACGATTTTTCTTTTCATGCCTTTCTTTTTAAACATTACCTATCAATAGTTAACATGGTTTGTTAATATTGCAATCATTGAGATTATATTCTTTTTGAATTTCAGTCGAATTCGAATGAGGCCAACCTCCACAATTAGAACAAGAAGGATTGACAACCTGGGTAAAAATAACAGTGATTCTAATATATATATATATATAATAAAATAAAAGAATTCCACCATGCCTTTAGGCACAGCCATATACTAATATATATATATAATAAAATAATTCAGCTATGGCTACTAATGTAATAATAGTGAGAGAGAGATAGGAGGGTTTGATTTGGGTAAAATTAGAGTGTGGAATTAAGGAGACAAATCATTTTTCAATGTCACAATATGCACTTCATGATATATACAATCCCACTACATTCCCTAATTGAGCCCCCAATTTCACCCCAATGCTATGGATGAAAAAGGAAAGTTTATATCTTAGTTGCAAAAGAAGTGCATGTGTTTCACGCAATTCTTACAAAAAAAATTAAAAAACAAATTTAAAAAAAAAATGCTTGCTCAGGCTCAGGTTCTCTCTCTCTCACGGAGAAGGAAAAAATGCTGAGATTCTCTCCCTCTCCGGTGAGTCTCACCCTTTCCAGCATGTCCCCTCCTCCGACGTAGCTCGATCTCCAATTTTTCTCGCTCTTTAGCTCTTTGTTTTTCTCACTATCCAACTATTAAATTGGAAAAAAAAAATTAATATTTGAGAAGGCATAGTGCCTGTTTGGTGCAGCTTAAAAGCTGCTTATTTCAGCTTTCAGCTTAATTTAAGCTATTTTGATGTGTTTGGTTTAGCTTATAGCTTTTTGAAAGTCAGAAATCAGCTTATTCTTTGAGTGGAGCAGGAGATGCTTAATTTATAAGTCAGAAATCAGCTTATGTTCATAGTTATAAACTATAAGCTATTTAGTCATAAGCTATAAGCACTTTCCCACAACTCTACCAAACAGGGCCATAGTCTTTGATAGCATTTAATTATAGCTGATGTTGGTAGGTAGTTGGAATACACTGTAATTGTATTGTAATTACATAAAAAAAAAAAAAAACCAGAGTTCTATGTGTTTTGCAAATTAAACCTTAAAGCTTTAATTTCAACAACTTAAACCCTAGACTTTAAACCCGTATACAATGTAAACCCTCCATTCATTTCCGTTTGGTCTCCTTAGTGGGGCAATTCATAGGCAAAGAAACGGTGTAGTTTTGATTTAAACAAAAATTTAAAAATAAAAATAAAAAATAAAAAAATCATTTGCAGAAGACAAACAGGGAAAGAAGGAAGATGAAGAAAGAAAGGACCTGCTGACCCATTCTCTAACAGGTAAAAAAAAAAATTCAAATAATTTCTTCACATCTACCCATTCTTCTTACCAACTCCCGCCGTCCACTGCCACTCTCTTCCACAAATCGATCAAACCGTCGCCACCTCCTACCCTCAGATTGACCACCTGCTGCCTGCCACCTCTCCCTCAAATACACCACCCATTGCCATTTCCCTGCTTCAGATCCACTACTCATGGTCGTTGATCTACAGAAATAGAGAGTGGATGGTGCTGCTACGAGAGGAGTAGGGGTCCAATAGATAGTGTTGAGGAGTGTACTGAAGCTTGAGTTCTGATCCCTTCCTCTTCTCATCTCATTCTTATCAGGTGAGCCCTATATATATATATATATATAATTTTGGTACCTCTTTTACATTTGACTTTTGATGCTTGTATACATGTGTATATGTATTCGTGCATGGTATGGGTTTCTTTAATTGCTCAGACCAAACTCTAAATGGTGTGGCCCTTTATGCTATGCTCAGTTTTAGATTATGTATTATTACAATTTACTGCAAATTTTCGGATTGATACTCTGATTGAAATTGGTATTTTTTGAATTTTGTGTTTGAGTTATGATTCTTGCATCCTTCCGAGCTATGGAGATGGAGGTGTAGGTGAGGAAAGCAATGGTACATTGGCGATGAAGGTGAAGATGATGAAGCAAAGAGCGGAGACGGTGGGTGCACTAGTGATGGAACGAATAGAGAGAGAAAGGGGAAGAAGGGGAAGATGGAGACAGATAAAGGGTATATGCACATATGATTAAATTGAAAAAATTAAAATTTCAGGGTTTGATTTGTTAATAGGGTCAAACTTTGGAATTTTTTTTTTTAATTTTATTTATTTTTTTTTTTTGTAATTTGCCCTAAATTTTTTATTAAGCATGGCATGTGATGCAATTAGCTATATGCAGTCATGTGATGGCTGATGCTTAAGCTGTGATAATCTTTTGATAATTTTCTTCACGTCTTACTTTTTAACATACGCCATTGTTTAATGCCACTGCAATAACCTTTGCTCTATTTCAGGCCAAAATCTTCTCATTCAAGAGTCAGTAAAAATTCCATTCCAATTGAACACTCAATTCATAAAGGCGCACTAACTATACAAGTTGAAACAAGGGCCCTCTTACCACAGAACAAAATGTATACAACAATTTCTAAATCTCCGTCATCGTCGATGGTAGTCGGTGGTTGCGAGAGGAGAGAGGAAGGCAAGTTGCGAGAGGAGATTGGTGGCCGGATGTCATTGCCAGTAGTCATCATCGCGAGAGATGAGAGAGAGAAGAGAAGAGGTCGGATCTCGTTGGAGACCGAGGAAAGAGAGCACGGTTAGGAAGAGAGAAGATATATATATATATAGAGAGAGAGAGAGAGAGAGAGGAGCGTAGGTGCCTTCACGTGGGTCTCAGCCACATCATTGGGGATGGAAATAGAGAGATGAATCATTTTTCAATGTCACAATCTGCACTTCATGATATATATTCTAGTGAAGAAATTTTTTTCAATGTGCAGTTCACACCGTATATAACCCTACACAAAATTACATAAGTTTTCACGAACTTATATAAGTAATTTCATAAAAATGTATAAAATGAATACAAATTCGGGTAATCATGAAAATTTACGTTATTTTGTACACGATTATATATAATGTGCATTGCATACCAAAACATTTTCCTATTGAATAGGAATTTTTGTTTGTAAGAGTAGGGGGTCATGGCCCGTAAAGCCTGTCCAAGCCCAACATGATTTATAAGTCTTGGTGTCATAATATAGCCTGTTGGGCCAAGCTATATAAATTTCAAGTCCAATTATAATTGTGGATCGGGCTTGGTAGATTGAAGTGTTACCAAGTTCAAACTAGATAGGGATGAGTGCTTAAAAATTAAGGGTCATCCGATCCCCCTATTTAGAATTATTACTTATTAGATCCTGACTTACATTTTTATGTATTAATAAATCCTGTTGTAAGTCTTTTTTCTTCTCATTTTTACGCCTTTTTCTTTTTTAACTCCAAATTGCAAACCACGATTTGGCCACCAACCACCACTTCCGACTGCCAGCAACTACTACTGATCTCTAACGACCATTATCGACCTCCAACAACTACCACCGACCTCCAACAATATTTTTTTGGCCATTTTTCATTTTCAACACATTACTACTGCCACTACCTCCTCAGATCCATTGGCAACAAAAGAAAAATGATAAAGAAAATGAATGACAGAGATAAGGAGCCATTACAAGAGAATAATTCTTATCATTTTTCAGATTCACAATTCAAGACAGAATCAAAAGTCAGATTCAATGAAATATTTATTATGCAACAAATCTCAGCCGGTATTGCAGTGATAAAATTATCACTGTTGAATTTGTTAAATTTTTTACAAATGATAGATTTGATTTTAGAGAGAGAGGGGCATCACCACATTCTATCATAAAGCATTCATAAATTTATTCATTTTGATGTGCTATTTCAACCCACTATTTGATAAAAATACCCACACTCACACCTACAAACTTATAATCTAATAAATTTATCATTCATAAATTACTGAGTCATAAATTTATCATTGAATTAAGTAACA
Source organism: Camellia sinensis (assembly GCF_004153795.1). Classification (NCBI taxonomy): domain Eukaryota; kingdom Viridiplantae; phylum Streptophyta; class Magnoliopsida; order Ericales; family Theaceae; genus Camellia; species Camellia sinensis. The sequence continues at coordinate 1,625,146 of NW_021026104.1, forward strand.
AACTTATCAAATCAGTTACACAAATTTTATAAATGTAAATCTTCACCAACACACTATATAGAGAGTCTTGATCTCATCGATGACTATCTATAGTACCAGATTAGCACCGAAGATAGCAGATTGACATTGAAAACACATAGATTTGAAGCCATTGGTAAAGTTCAACGTTGAAGACAATAGATCAATGATGAAAGAGGATGGTGGCAGCGGTGATGTCAAAGATGGTAGATCAATAATGAAGGATTGCAGCGTTGAAGATAGTAGATGAATAATGAAGGAGGAGCAACGATGATGACAACGAAGGAGGAAGACGATGGTGTTAGGCGAGCGGCAGCAGCGGCGAGAGATGAGGACGACGACGACAGTGGTTGAGGTGAATAGTGTTGACAACGATGGAGGAGGACTGTGGTTGAACCAAGCAACAGAGATGTCAAGCGAAGAGGAGGCGATAGTGTGTCAGTGAGAGAAATAGTAAAGAGAGAGAGGGAGAGAGAAAGATAGGGTTGTGCTTTGGGTTTAGGGTAAAATTACTCAACTGAATGTAAAAGGAAAAATGGAAGATAGGCTAAATTATTTTGAGTCAGGACCTCGTGGGGATTAAGTCCTGTCCATTTGTCACGCCCCCATAGTTCATCACCATTCATAATACTGATAGAAGTATATTATAACCAATGACGATAATTCAAAGCATTAAATAATCTAATACATATATTAAGTCATCTCTTCCCCTTTGAACTATTCGTGTGATTACATCATTGTTTAAACATGTACTCATGAAAATGAATAGTTCAAAATGTAAGAGATGATACAAACAAAATGTCCTAAAGGCTTATATCTTGTCAAGGATTCTCCTTGAGTACACAAAAGATGAAGTTCTAACTCCACACACAAAAAGTAGCCCATTACTTTATTACATAACACAAAAAGGAGCCTCCGCACTCCCATCCACAATTACTTCTCAATATCAATCACTTCGGTAGCGCACCGACATCATTTCCTAAAAGGTTGTTAGTTTTGGGGTGAGCAACTGCCCAATATAAAATACCATTAGCAAATTATATAATTAATTGAGAAACATATGATCATGCAATGCAATAGATGAGAAAACCCATGTCCATTCCTTTATAAAACCATGAAGATCAAATTAACATTTTTCATAACAAACTTATTTCTTTTAAAAATCATGGAGTATAATACACTATGATGTCCAGATACAAGAGCCATAAATTTTAAGTACAGAATATATACATATAAGTATATAGAAATACACTCCCACATTTGCCGACTCCAAAAACAATGGGGCGTTGGGCACCCAATACCTCATTCGTTTACATTTGCCGACTTTAAAAATGGCAGGCTTGTGAACACCCTAAAATCTTTCCCACATTCGTCCGGCGATATGTACAAAACAGAGCAATTGGGCACCTTGACTCCACGCGCGGGTACCAATATACAATGCACAACTCATACCAAGACCCGACTCACAACCCGAATTCATACGATATTTAACCCCTTGCACATGTCCCAAACATCAATGATTCCAAGTCACATGTATAATTTATGAATGTATATGATGCATGAGTTTACAAATCTCAATCTCCCTAAGGTGATTTCCATTCACAACAATCCAACATTTTAACATTTCCAATTAAGGAATTTCTCGAGTTACACCCATCACCATCTCAAGATTTAGGGATCGAAGTTTTCCAATAATTCATGTCTCAACATAATAATCAAGTCAATACATCCAATTTCAAGATTGGAAGGTCAATTGAAACAATTCCCCTTTAGTGAGCAAATTTGAAAGCTAGGGTTTTAAGAAAATTGGGGCTTTTCTCTTTCAAAGTATTTAAAGGTCAATTCTCATCACCCATAACATAATCATCAACACCAACCATAAACTTTTCAAGTATTACATAAGAGATGACCCTTGCTGATCAAACGCATTAAATAACACACCACTCTTCATACTCCTAAATATCTAGGTTGATATAATAAAAATACCACATACGTATCCCAAATCAAAGATATAAGGAGTTAAAAGTACTCCTACCTCAAAATTGAAGGTCAAAGATGAATACCCAGCTTCAAACTTCAAGAAATGAGAAAACAATTGGTAGGACTTTTGATCTACGCTTGTTCTCCAATCCTCTTTGAATATCTAAGGTGGATCCTGGTAGAAATCAAGCACGTGTTTAGGGACTAGGGTTTCAAAAATGGGTGAGAGAGAGAAAGAGAGAGAGGAGATATGGAAAAAGTGAGAGAAAAATTGTTTGGATCGACTTTTAAGTGTGCTGTCTCGAATAGACTGCTCGAGCAAATTTTCCACTACTTGAGCGAAGTGTTCAAATCAAAGAGACTGCTTGAGCGAACTTTTCACCACTCGAGCGGTAAATGCAAGGTCTCAAAAAATTTCCAGAGCTACAGTGAAAATACTAGAAGTCTCATCTCTACACTCGAGCGAACTTTTCACCGCTCGAGCGGTCACCTATTACAGATTGTTACACCAAAGGACCGGCCCGTAACTCCCCCTAAAATTGATCCCACAAATTGTACACGTATGTAAGCACAACATTAACATACATATTTATTTGGAAAAAAAAAATAATAATAAAAATAAAATAAACCCCTAAGATTTGACCCTCATAGCAAATCCTAAATTTTTTATTTGTTTTCAATCTAAACCATTTATCTATTTTCATTTAGTAAAATCAACGAAAAAAATAGTATTTTACTCATTGAACTCAATGAAAAAGATATTTTAGACATTTTATATATACTTACATTGAGTTTAATAAAATAGGAGAATGGTTTAACTTGAAAATAAATCAAAAGATTGGGATTTAAAATGACAAAATTAAAAATTAAGAATTTATTTATTTATTATGTAATTGTCCCTATTTATTTATGTATGCTATTTTACAAGTATTAACTCTTTTTTTTAACAAAATAAATCATAAAATATATGTTATTAGTCTTCTGAAAGAACTATTTACAAAATTAGCTCTCTTAACCTTGAAATTATAAAAATAATTTCGGAATAGTTATCAACAAGTCCTGTTGACTGGAATTATTCATTTATAAATCTTGAATTTGTTTTTATGTAATTGCCATTGATTTTGATAATAAAAGTTTTTTGAGACTTTTTTTTTTTTTATGTGTTTTATGTTTGTGAAATGATCATTTGATACTGGTGATGATACGGATAAATTTATTAAAATCGTAAATGATCAGAACATTTTAGCCTTTGTATATGAGTTTAGATTTATTTTTAGCTTATTTAAGTTATTTTGTATTGAAATATGAAGTGGGAAATGGAAGTAGTTGAATTGTATTTTTTAAAAAAAATATTTTTACAATGATAAATTATCTCCAAAAATTAAATATAACCTTTTGATAAATAAGTCTGGTTCATAGGATATCCTTATCTTGTCAAATAATCCAATTACATAAGGGAACACTATAGTTTAAATGACTAATAAAGATAATATTTTGGGGAAAATTAGTGAAACATTTCTCTCTAACTTTGTGTAGTATGAGAGGTCCAAGATATTTTTTTATTAGCTAAGGTCCTCGATGAAATTTCTCTGTGATCATACCATAAAAGTTTCAAAATTTCTCTGTGAAATCAGAAAAATTTCTCTGTGAAAATTGAAAACTTTTTGTGTCGAAGTCGAAATTTCTCCGAGTCGGGTACAAATTTCTCTGAGTTAAATTTTCTATGTGAAAATGTTGAGGGACTCCAACTATTATGAAAATATTGTATATTCTTTATCTTATAAAATCTTAATATCAGAGAGCTTAAAACAAATTCTCCTATAAAAAATTATTTATCTCATTCTTCTTCTATATTGTATTATTTTTTTATTTTGCACCAAAAAAAATTATTCATCTTATTAGAGATTGCTTCTATGGTAATTTTTTTTTATGTGTATATATATATATAAAATTTTATATATCATATTATACAAAATGCGTGTTTGTATATTTGGTAAAAAAAATTATTCATCTTTTGACCTTTTCAATAATGAAATCCTTTTGTCATCTCTATTTGAGCCATACATTTCTTAATCCAATTTAGTTTCTCCAAGCAAAACATATTTTGAGAACCCAAAAGCCTCAATACCAAGAAAAGTATTTGACAAAGTTCACAAAGTTGATATCTTCAAACTCTACATTAATTTCCAACTCCCTTCCCCTCAACATCCCTTCAAAAAAATAAAATAAAATAAAGGAAAAAAGAAAGAGAAAAAAAGGAAGAACATAATAAGGTTGAAACTTGTGAAATGCTAAGATCCTTTTTGAATGGTTTAGGTACCGAAAGTGCTAAATTGAACACGAATGGATTGCTTTTTAGGCTTCATATTAATTAATTGAGCTGAATCTTTTTAACTGTTTTGTGTGGCCATTCAAGTTCCAACTCAGATTTGAATGCATGCTTCTCTCTCTTCACCACACATAAGATCTATAGAATTATAGGATTACACTCCCAGAATTTTATTCGGTAATAATAATTTATGGTTTAAACTTATTTTATACATGAATTCAATATTATATAAATTTAAACTCCATTTGAAAGTTAATTTATTGGCTTAAAAAGTAACAAAGAAAAAAAAAATTAAATATCAAATTATACACATCAATCAAATTTTTTTTTTTCTTCACAACTCTAGTTAACTGTAAAAATCATTCCAAACACACTAATTTTTTTTCCAACTTATAATAAGGTTAAAAAATAAAAAAATTACTAAAAAAATCAAGTTACCAAATGGACATATAATTTAACAATTTGAGTGTAAATTAAAGTTCTTAAGTCACTTACCTTAACTTCAACATGGATTATTTGATTATTTTATAACAAATCATTACAAAAATCACGATTCAACTATTTTTTTTATCAGAAAAAAAAAAAAAAAAAAGAAAAAAAAACACTTTGTTGATTGAAAGAAGGTAGACATTATAAAATATCGAAGTAATCAACAAATGAAAAGTGGATCCGCATTGACATGCACTTTTTACCTTTTTTTTTTTTTTTTTTTTTTTTTTGTGTGGGT
>NW_021026104.1:1647419-1697205 GCF_004153795.1 Camellia sinensis
AAATTTTAATTTAATTAATTATTCTTGAGTTTTTTACCAAATTGACCCAAAAAAATTCACTCATTTGAGTCCTCATTAATTATTTTCCAATCTTTATATTTGGGAGTGGGAATATCATATTTCAATATTCTATTTGAGAGAAGTAATCCATAACATAACAATACTCAGAACTAAAGCAAAACTTAGCCAAGTTAGCCATTGCATAGTTCAATTTCAAAGGGTTGTCGTAACATTAACTATGTTGACCTCTAACAAAGAATTAGAATTTTGCTACAATCACCCTAAAACCCAAGTGAAATGTTCCCTAAAGAGAACCCCATGAATTATGCATAAGAAGCACAATTAAAAAATAATTATCAACACTTACTTCCAATTCAACTCATGGCATTATACAAAAAGCAATACCTAGATATTTGCAGAGCTCAATTCAAAAAGTAATTTAAAGGAACTCAAGTACAAGTTGGATTGGGATAAAGAAAAAGTAGAGACAACTCGCATCAAATGAATAAGAGAACCAAAATATAGGTTGTACAAAACACAAAGTTCCAGCAAAAAGAAGTTCCATTTCTATGATTTGACAGAGTAAGAAAATTTAAAATACAAGTTTCAATAGTTTTGTACCTTTCCAGATGCCTTCTCAAATGCTGCTATCAATTCCAAAATTGACGTTCCTTTTCAATTGCAGCAAACCACACACTACAAGAGGAGGAGAAAATGAGTTTATAGGTCAAAACAATCACCAAATTATTTCAAATTTAACAAATATATTCCAATAACATTGAAATTGTTCCTATATGATAACCATGACTCATGAGTCATTGGAAATCATGAAAAACCACCAAGAAAACGAATAATACAACTTCAAAAAGGATTTTGCTAAGTCTAACCTTCAGTACAAATAGTTTCATTCACATCATTAATAGAGACAATTCCCTAGATACATCATACATTACGAAGAATGGTCACACACATAAATGATAAGCATAGATATTTACGTACATAGATTCTCTAGATCTATATATCTATGAAAGTGTATTATCTAAAATTCACACTTCAAACACAAAATGGATGACTAGAATACAATATTTAGGACCTAATTTATTAGTAAAGAAAAAATGATGAAACTCTTTGCTCTACATTCACAAAATTCATCAAGAAACTAGTTTCATCTAAGTTTGTCTTTGACAAGATATCTAACTTAGTCCAATGCCTAACTAAATTGAAAAGGCATCAAAATAGCACAAGGTTAACAGTCAAGCTTATTGCTTGAACTATATCTGACTTTGCAATTTTTCTAGATGATAAACCATCCTGGTATAGGAAACATTCTTCAAAATGGTATTAATTTTCTATGATGAAATTCATTCCAAGCTAGTTTGAGGTTCTACTGGAAGAGAGCAATGAATTTAGCAGTTGTAGATTCAGACAGGGACAAAGTGACATCTCTAATTTTGAATAAGTACGAGTTTGACTCTGAAATGTACACATTTGTCATTTTGGACAAAAACATATTTGAGGTGTTGACTTTGAAATTCATTTTCTCCAAGTTGCCTCATTGAAAAATTATGAAACTTTCCAAAAATATATTTGAGTCTACTTTGTAACCCCGTTGATCTTGCATGAATTCATTGTGTTTCAAATGATATTTGATAGCCAAAAAAAATAAAACAATGACAATGGGTTATTTGATAGCCAAAAAAAATAAAACAATGACAATGGGTTAGAATCTATCCACGTAAAATAAAATAGGTAATTCTCCCTTACATTTAAGTCAAAATGGTCCATTTTACGTCAAAATAAAGATAATAGATGAGGCTAGGTGATGTAAAAATTTTAAAGTGTGGTTCAAAAGTGGACTATTGTGTAGGCAATGTGCTAGAAATTTGGTACAAAAGTCTTTTTGAGTTTTATAAGTGGTCAAAGTGCTCTTGAAAGGTTCATATAGGATGTACAAGTTTCTTAACCCTCATCATAAGCATCCCAAGCCTTTAATCATAGAATTAAATAAAATTAAATTAAAAAAAGTGCATATAACCAACTATAAATAATGAGATTGTTAACTGGGACAGCTGACTGGTCAACATGACAACTTCTTGAACATAGAAATTGTAACAATTACCATCTTAAGAAGAAACGGAAAATGTAAATAACTTGGACTGTTTGGTCAATGAAACCCACATCTTTTGTTTCATTCTCTAGCTCCATCACCTCAATGCCCATAATTTGAGCAAAAACAAGAAAGCCCCCTCTCAAATTTGAAGATGTGACACAAACACTAACTATCTTTGCTAGTACGTCAACAAGTTAAGAAACCATAAAGTTTTCTTTATTCGGTGGAAGGCAAGGTGAAACTCTGGCCCAACCAACTAAAACTAAGGATTGAAAGAGTTCACAATGTGATCTTATGGGGCCTTAAACCTCAAAGAACAGCTAAGAATGTCCATTACAATTATTTAAACACTATTAATTTTGCATTATAATTTCATAAGTGACCTAAAGAAAAACACTAAAACAAACAACATTACAGGCCAGTGGTCTCAAAATTAGAAATGGTTTTCAAATGGACCAATTAAAAAACATAGAATGTTGTATGATAGTGATATCAAATTTACAAATAGTTTTCATCTAATCCTATGACTGCAAAAGGGGAATATTATAGTCAGCAAAAACCTAAAAGCACCATGGACCAAAAGCACAATATCACGCAAAAACATAGTAACAAATGGAAAAATGTTATATTTTAAAAAAAAGTAGTATTATTTACACTTACCGTTCATGGGTAATTCTATTTACACATCATCATTTCTCTCAATTCACGCTATTTCCCCATTTTTTTTATTACATTTCTATCATTTAATCAAATTACCAACACACCCCTCCCTTTCTCTCTCCCTCCCTCCCTTCCTCCCTCCCAACTCAACCCTAACCTTTGCCATTTCTTACCACCGGCAATCACCTCCCTCCCTTCCGATCATCACCACCTTCGTAGCATTCCTCTCCTTCTGCCAGTGCCATCTGATCGCCCCTCTCCAGCCCTTGCCGTTACAGCTACCACCATCCCCTCTCCTAGTCCAGCATACTTTCCCTAATCCAATCGCGCCTCCCCAGCTCCGTCGTCCATCCCTCTGTCAACCTCCACCCTTCTCCACCCTCTACAACTAGCCCCGTCACCCTCCTCTCCAATCCCAATATCTCCCGTAGCCCATTTTGTAACCCCCTGTCTCCTTCTTCTTATTCTTCTTCTTGCTCAAACCTTAGATCTAGAAACCCAAAACCTAGTTGGATGAGGGGTGGATCACGACGAACGGTTATCAAAAGGGGTTGTTTGGCTGCGACATTGTCATTGGGAATGAAAGGCTAGAGGGGTTGCCGGCAATGATGATGGCGAAGGCTGATGGTCATTGTGATTGAAAGAGATAGAGAAATCGCAGGTGGAAGAGAGATCGCGATCTAATGATCGCGACTGAATGGAAAGGGGCTACAGCGGCAGCAACGATAGCAGAAGGAGACAACGATGAGGGACTGACAGAATGGGGTTGCGACGAAAGGAAGGGAGATTAGAGAGGAGGAAGCATTGGTGGAAGGGGAAGAGAAGCTGGGAAGGGGCGACGGCCATGGGAGGTTGAGAAAGGCTGAGAAGGGAACGATGCCGGTAGGAGGCAATGGTTGCTGGCAAATGGTTAGTGTGAGGGTTTGTTGGACAAGATGAGGGTAGTTGAGTATTATCTGAAAATTATTGGTGTGTATTGAGATAAAATTAAAATTTTTAATTTGTGTATGGTGTGAACAGAGTAAATGATGTGTACTGAGACAAGTAATGGTGTGTAAATTGAATTGCCCACCATTCATCTCTTTTATTTTTTTTTAATTCCAATTTTGTCCACATATGAAGTTCTATTTTTACCCTTATCTCTTCTAAACCCTAATCCTAATTCTAATTCTACCAGCCATTGCTATCACCTTTGGTCGTCATCACCTACCCTCCTTATCATCCCAATGTCGCCCTACACATGTGATTCGCAACTCCGCCACCCTCTTCCCACAGCCACCTGCAACTTTCTTTGTGAAACCCTAGCTGGCACTGCCCTCTACAATTGAAAATCCTAGCCACCGCACTATCGTTGCCCTCTGCTTTCTTCAATCGTGACACGAGAGAGAGAGAGAGAGAGAGAGCGATGATGTAGGAGTAGGGCTGGGTGGTGGTGGTCGTGGTCGTGGTCGTGGTCGTGGTCGTCGTCGGGGTTGGGAACAGGTTAAGGGGTAGTATTAGAGGTGGGTAGCGTTGGAGCTGCAAAGGAGTGGGAGAGGGTGGCCAACCGGAGTTGAAGATGGTTGGGATGGTATAGGCTTAGGGTAGGGTTTAAGGAGTAGGGAATAGTTGTAGGGGCTGGTGGTAGTGGCTGACACCATCGGAGAATGTGATAGGTGATGGCTGAGATAAAGAAAAGGGTGGCCGAAGTGGCAAACTAGCGTTCCGAAGAAAGAGAGAGGGGAGGAGTGGAGGTATAAAGAGGGGTAAAGTTTAGAATATGGTGGGAGTGTAAAGGAAAATGAATAATGTTATATGTAACCATTAGTGTATTAATTGATGATATAGTATAATTTAAGATATTTTTAGTATTTATAATCTATATAATGAGTAGGGTCAGTAATAATATTGTAACTAGTATTTATATACTAGTTTATATATTAATTGATATATGTAAAACCACCAAAGAAAAATATGTAGAATGCAATTTTAGATGATGGGAACCAAAGAAAAAAGAGTTTCAAAATAAAAAGATAAAGACATTTAACATTACATATAAGTTTTATTTTTATAACTCATTTTTTCACTCTAAAACACTAGTAATAGGTCCCATTACATTTATATATTAAAAAAATATATTGCATATAGTTTTATTTTTCTAACTTATTCTCTCACTCTAAATAGTTGTCATTACATTTATGAATGTGAGTCTTGTTGTTTGTTGTCTAAGAATGAGAAAAAAGTAAGTAAAAAATTAACATAGTCTACGTTTGATATAAGTTAAAATGGGGTTTTTTTGGACTAAAATAGTCACAAAAAAATAAAATAAACTTTTTAGTCTAATAAGACAAAATGTCACATTTAAATTATAATCATTTTATTTTTTCTCTTATAAAAGTCAAAAAAGCTAAAAAAAATTATCTCAAATGAGACTTTTTAGCCCCAGGCTAAAATAACCAAAAAGTAAAAAAGCCAACCCATATCCCAAACGAACCCATAAAATGAAATAGAAAATAAGGAAAAGATTGAGACTCATCATTTAATATCACAATTATATTTATAATGACATAACAAATTATGTATCAACTTTTAGTATGTTATAAATTTAACAAAAATGATTGAGAGCTGAATTTTAAAGAACTCTAATGAAGGTGGATCTTACTATGATGTGATGTTTAAGCTTGATTTTCTATTTTTTCTGTATTTTTTTTTTTTTTTGCTTTGCCACATCACTAGAGCTCAAATTAGAACTCTAATTTTAAAGCTCTTAATTACTTTCCTAAATTTAATTATGTAAAGCGTTTTTCATATAATAACTAGTTTAAAAACAACCGCAAACATTAACCTCACAATTTTATTGGGCTAAACATGTTTACTTTAGAGATAATGTCACATGTAAGAACCTCTAAGATCATCCTTAGAGCATTCTCAGTAGCTTATTTAAATTTTATTTTAAAATATTATTAAAAAATTTATTCCGTATTTTAGAAATTATTTTTTCATCTACTTCTCTCAACAAATTTCATATTCTTTCTCTATTCTATTAAAATAATCTTTTTAATTATTTTTAAATTTGAATATTTTTTAATAATAAAATAATTAAACAGACACAGAAGAAGAAAAAGCAGCAGGAGCCGGGGGCAGTCGATCGGCCGGTCGATCACCCAGACCTACGAAGTAAGTTTTGCCCATATCACTTCATCTGGGACATCCGGCTAGACGACCACTGTCAGATGTAAGGGAGTTACAGTGACTCTCTAAAAATATGGAGTGGCTGTAACAATCCTAAATTTAAGGGGTTGAATAAGGGGTCTACTGGGGAAGGATTTTTAAAGAATTAACCCCTTAATTTAGCAAAAAGCTATTATAAGTGATCTGCTGAGAATGCTCTTACATCACCATCTTAAAAAATAAATAAATAAATAAGGGGATTACCCTTACATTAGTCCACACCTATTTGTTTTTAAATAATTTATTTATACACATCCTTTACCAAAACTGTCTCAATTTTATAATATTCTAAAAAAATATTTTCATGTTTTTTTCTTTGTAATATCTATTTGTCACGAAAGACTTAAAATTTTATTTGACTAATTTTATTGCAATGATTCATAATGAAATTATAATGATTCATATGTATATATATATACACATACATTTTATTCAATAGTTTGCAATATAACCACAATAATTTGTGACCAAAACTACGTTTTATGGCGTGCCCTTTAATTTCCTGAACAAACGTGGCCTGAGTTGATTTTCATAATCCTTTCCTCCAAAACATTTCTCTCAAACAATCTTAACCTTTGCTCAAGAGTTGGTTCCTCACCAATCTTGGATTTAGTGCTAGCAGAGGATTGTACTTCCGTATCAATGCCAACCTAGTTGGGATCGGTATGGTTAGCTATAATGCATTTTGCACTTCCCGTCTTTGTTGATGTAAGTTTTTGTATGTATCTTACTTTCTTCATTAATAAAATTTCTCTTTTTGCTGATAAAAAAAAATGGAGTTGACACACCCGTTCGAGCAATTTAAGGGGTCGTGGTATTGATGTCCGGCGGTGTGCCCACGATGTGTGGTGTTGGACAAAATGCTTGAACACGTGCTTTCAATGCCCTTTTCTAAAGCATATTTGGCAAGCTTCTCGGCTCAGTCTTGATTTTGATGCAGGTGAGGCAATGTCAGGATCAAATTTTGGTTCAAGCAAGCTCCGGACAAGGACGCAATAATTGAGTCTATCAAACTCCTTTGGGGCATTTGGTTGCATAGAAACAAGGCTGTCCATGAACAGATTGTGGACAGTCCATCACAATTAATCATTTGGAATGGTGCTCAGTTTGAAAATTCATCTACCACCAAGAGTGGATGGCCAAAATCAAGTAAATGTAATAGATAATTGTTATGTTGTTACTAATAATTTATCTTGGTGTCCAGATAGGTGTTTTGACAAGATACTTATTGATGGTGCGTGGGACAAACAAACGTGCAAGGCGGGAGCAGCTTGGGTTGGTCTTGATAACAGAGGGTACATCAAAACACAGCAGTTTTCTTTTTTGGCATCTTCAGCAACTATGGCGGAAACTTGAGCGTGTTTTGAAGCAATTTACTGGTATGCACAAAGTCAAGTGAAGGCCATCACCTTGCTTACTGATTGTGTACAATTAGTAAATGAACTCCAACATGAAGAAGCTGCTAATTGGGATATTATAAATATATTACGTGGATATCAAAATCTTGTGTAACTTTTGCAACATATATTTTCTAAAAATTGTTGAGATAGTTTTGAGGCACTTTGTAGGTTAACATGAGAGGCCACAGTATTATATTAATTGTGTGCTCTAATCCTCTACACGTATGCACTTTATTTACTTATGATTAGCACAAGACCAGAGGTGTATATGCTTGCTGTTTTATTTGTTTTAGTGTCAGAGACTTGCAGAAATTCTCTTCTCCACCAAATTACATGATAATATCAAGATCCAGCTATTACGGTTTGTATGGTTTCTTTTCTTGGGAAACGAGCCTCTATTTCTTAAGAATTAATACTCGTCTGACATGAATTTAAGATCCCTAATTATTTTTTTGAATTCAGAACCACCTTTTCTTTTTTATATGCATCTTTTATGTGTTTGTTAGGCAATGGCACGTTTTTAATCTTATATCCTGTTTTTCCTTATAACGTTTAGCACTTGTGGCATTTTAATATGTTGTTTACAATGACTGTAGTAGTAGGGAACTATATTTGCACCATGCTCCGTTCTTTCCACATCTAACCTCAACACAATATGTGAACCTTTTCAATATTCAGTCTGTCTTACTGCTTCCTGAGAAGGCTCAAAATTAGGCTCTTGAGTTTATTGAACAAAATCTAGTGTAGTTAGAATTAGCAGCCAAGTTTCTTAACCCCGGTCTGTTACCATGGTGGAAACACTGACCGCATTGCTCTATTTCTATCGTAGCTGAAAACAGTTTACTATGGTAACTGATGGAACTGATGATGACATTTGTAGCTCAGAGCAGCAAATAACAGTTCACTGTTTGTATAACCAAATTAAATGGATTGTGATTTGGGTACGGGCTTAGTTCCATTCTTCAGAAAGTATGCATGTGTGCTTGTGTGTTATATATCAATGTTATGAAAATCAGACCAGACTTGTCCATATGAACCACAAAACTGCTTTGAACACAAACTGCCCTCCTTTGTTAAAGCTGCTTAGAGCTGTGTGGTTGAACCAGTCACTCGTTCAAGCTGGCAACGGTTTACTTTGACCGACTGTTTTCTAAACTCCTCTAAATTTTGGCTTAGGGCTCTTTCAGCCCTCATTCCGTCATTCAGTTTTTTCATCCTCATTCAGTCTTCACTCCTCAAACCCCCATATCAGTGACGGATGAAGAATCTGTGTTTAGTTTATTCGATTTTGTGTATCTATGATGCTTTTTTGTAATTTTAATACTTGTATTTTTTTAATTTAAATTTTGTAATATATTTGAGACATTTGATCTTAGTTGATCCGGCATTTGAACCAATGGCGATTTAATCCATTTTTCTGGTTTCCCTGACCATTTGTTTTTATTTACTTGTTTTGTGCAGGATGATTTGAAGGATTGGACTATTGATGTGCTCACAGATGCACTAACTCGTGCCGAAGAAACTGTCAGACACAGGCCCAAGTGAATTCGTTTAAAAATAGGTATATTTACTTGTTTTATTATTGTACATGATTGCTTGGTAGGCTTTGAAAATCTTCGAAGTTGTTGATGCTTGACGTTCATGTTCCTGCTGCAAATGGCAAAACAAATGCAACTGCAATGCTATGTAGCCTCCAATTATAAACCATTTGCAGCTGCCAAGTTTTGCAGTGTCACCTTCTTACGGCCGTGTGCAAGTTGTATTTTTTGTTCGTTGTTCACCCTAGTGTTCCAGACTCACCTAATAATTTGTTGTGTCCGAGAAGTTATATGATATTCTTGGAATCTTACGTGCCCACGCCACAATAGGGACATGTCTCCATTTTTGCAAAGGGAATTAGTTGCTGATAAACAGTAGGCTTGATCGAAATATTTTTATTTTTAATCAAATGCAAGTTGCATCAAAAGATTTCATTGTATTATTTTATTTTTGGACGAATTATACTAATAGTTCTTATAGTTTTGGGACTCGTGTCACTTTGATTCTTAACTTTTCAATTATGGCACATTTGCTCCTGAATTTTGAATCGTATTTCAAATAAAGATAATTGAAGATACCATAACTATTGCTTAATTTCAAGGGTAAAATTGTCAATTTGATAAAATATAAACTAATTTGATCAAAATAAATATCAAAAAAATATTTTTAAATTTTCTACCCACCAAAGATAATAAATCTTTTACATTTTTAATACTTTTATTTTTTTATTAAATTAATTTTTAGTATGTATTTGGATGATGATAGTGTAATAAGTGATTGTTTTTGTTTTATATTTTTGGATATTTATAATGTAATAGATGACTACATTTGTTGTAAACATATATATATATATATATATATATTATGGTTATCATGTAATGGATGGTCATTAGGGTTTTAATGTGTAATTGATATGTTTAATATATAAAAAAATTTTGTTTTAGATTTTTTGATTTAATGGATTGAATTAATAATGATATTAAAGTTGTTGTCATGTTTGACTTTTGAAAAAATTGAAACTAATTTAACAAAAATAAATATCAAAAAAATTATTTTCAAAAATTAGTTCTAGTCTCTCAAAAGATAAAATTATATAAAAATGATGTATCTTTAATTTTTTTTCACCAAATTTAATTTTAATTTCTCAGAAAATTTTTCTAAAAATAGATTCTAAAAATCAAATCAAACAGAATTTTATAACCAAAAAAATTTCAGCATTATTCATTAAATAAAAAAGGTCATTACATTTTAAACAACATATGAATCAACAACATAAAAAAAAGTTGTATGACGACTTTGCTCTTCAAATGGACCATTTACAAAGAAAACATCTTTGATTTTCCTTATCTAAACAAAATTCAAATTTAGGTTCAAATATATCATAATTGAAAAGTCAAAGATGAAAGTGTCACAAGCCCAAATTATAAGGATTGTTAGTGTAATTTATCCTTTCTTTTATTATAGTTTTCCATCTTCTAAATATAAGTGAGTAACTTTTACGTGCATTTATATGTGAATTCTAATGTTTTATGCCAAAAAATAAAAAATAAAGTAAGAAATTAAATGAAATGTATTATCATAATTGAAAATATTTTTTTATGAGTTCTAAAAAATTTTGAATAAACAAATTCATTGCGCAAAAAAAAAAAAGAAAAAAAAAAAGCAAGGGTTCTAAGTGTTATTTTGATAGCCACACATACGAGAGATGCCGTGGGGGTTGGGTAGATCGTTATGCTTTGAACCTAGTCCTCTAGTTTGGACTTATACCATTAATGTTTCTGATTAATTTTTTTTATCGAACCAGTAGTATACCTGTCCTATGCACAGAATTTCTTTTATATCAAAAAAAGAAAAAAAAAAGTAGACATAATTTTTAGCTTAAAATATGTTTATCTTAATTTTTTTTTAAATGATATTTATACTTCATTTTAAATCACTTATTTTTCATTTACAAGTGTGAATATTATTGTCATTTTTTAAAATTTTTTTTTTTTTTTAATTTTTTTAATTGCCAATGCGTTAGATGATTAAAAAAAATCATCAACATGATACTTTCAAAAAAAATTTCTTTAGGTTCAAGCTGTTGGAATTTTGAAATATCAAACTTTACTTTTAAACTATAAAAATTAAAATAAAATACTATTTGTACACGTTGTTTGGTAAGATCAAAAGTTATAAATTTCATTATTACTGTTTAAATATGTTTTGTGGTTGTTGTTATGAAATTTTGTGATAAAATTGTGTCAATTTGTGGTAAGGTGCATATGGTATGCACCCTTAAAAAATTTTGTTAATTTATTTTTGCTCCCAAAACAAAGAACTATTTAAAAATATGTGGTTTTATTTAATTTTTTTTTTTTCACATCCAAATAATATTGCTGAGTTTATGATATTTCATATGACAGTTGCATATTTATAAACTATGATCAAAACATTAGCTTTGTGTTTTTAAATAATCACACTAGTCATTTTGTATATTAATTCTACCATTTTTCTATTTTTATAACAACGACTAGTCTAAATTGATACTCTAAACTGCGCTTCAGCAATTGATGTGTTTGGACTTCGACAACATATTATACGCGTTTCATTTCATCATCTATATTTCATTAATTGTGATTTATTTATTTATTTATTTTTGCCTTATAAATAAGGAACTTAAAATGAAGTACAACCACAAAGCTATCTGATGCCTGAAAACCTGGCTCTAACCATGTATAATTTACCTTTGATTTTTCTGCAACTTAACTTGGTATGGGTTCTTATAGTAGCATCTTTTGCTGCTGCTCAATTCATGCCTGGTTGCCTAGATTATTGTGGTAACATCAGTATCCCATACCCGTTTGGCACTAGTAAAGAATGCTACGTAGAAGAACATTTTCTGGTTACTTGTAACGACACCCACTACGACCCTCCCAAGTTGTTTCTAACAACGAGTCACATAGAGATCACAAACATGTATCTTTCTGGTCAGTTGCGCATATCATCCGTGGTAGCATATGATTGTTTCAATGAAGGGGGTGTTTCGGAACACTATTATGACTACTGGATCAGATTGGCCTAATTCCCCATCTCAAATACCCGAAACAAGTTCACGGCTGTTGGGTGTGACTCCTATGCAGTTATCTTAGGCTCCCAGGGACAAAAGCATGACACAGGGTGTTTGTCACTATGCGACAACATCAACGATGTGATCAACGGCTCTTGCTGTGGCATTGGCTGCTGTCAGACGAGTATCCCCAAGGGAGTAAGGAGTTTCGACATCAGTGTCAGAAGCTATAACAACCATACCCTTGTATGGAACTTTAATCCGTGCAGCTACGCTTTCGTAGCTGAGGAAACTGCTTACAACTTCTCTTCTTTAGATCTTGCAAACTTACAGAACAGAACGATGTTTCCCGTGGTGCTTGATTGGTCTGTAGGGAACCAAACATGTGCTGAAGCCAAAAACAATCTAACAAGTTTTGCTTGCAAGGCTACTAGCGACTGTCATGACTTTGACAATGGTCCTGGGTATCGCTGCAATTGCTCCCAGGGATACGAAGGGAACCCTTATCTTCCCAATGGTTGTATAGGTAACCACAACTGTGTTGAAAGCATTCAGTTTCTTCCTAACATTGATGCCATGATTTATATGTTGTAGCTATTGAATATGACATCAAAAATCAAACTTGCTTGTTCTCAGATATTAATGAGTGCATTATTTCAAGCCCCTGCAACATGACATGCCAGAATTTACCAGGCACATACAATTGTTCTTGTCCAGAGGGCTATGAAGGTGATGGCAGAAAAAATGGATCAGGTTGCAGTCTGATTCCTGTTCCGAACCATAGGCTTCCCGTGATTAACATTGCATTAGGTAGGTACACATACACCCCACACATGCTTACTAATCATAAATTTTTCTATAGATTAAATTTTCATCAATATTCAAACAGATCATTGCTTGTGATTTTGATTCTATCTCCAGTTAAAGAGTTTACAATCCTCAATTATTGATGCACAATCTGAAACAATTTGAAGATGCCATATCTTCAATTACCTTATATTGTTCTTTCAGCAACCTAACATTTATATAGACATCTAAGTTTTTATAAACAACCAATTCTCTTGTCTTATTTTTCATTTTCATGTGTAGATTGTGTGTTGGTAATTCAAAGAAGAATGGAATAACCACACACACAAAAAAAAAAGTTGTCACAAAAAATGTGACAAAGTTTAGATCAAAAGGCTGCACCAACCAAAAAAAAAAAAAAAAAAAAAAAAAAAAAAAAAAAAAACAAAAACTAATGCACAGAAAATACCTAGAAAATGAAATATATTATTCTTGATGCATCTCGCACCACTCTAAATTTGAATCTATACCATACATTTCATTTTTGGGGTTTATAGCTTTTTCGTTTCATCACAATGAAGTTGAAACTTGAATTATAGATATTGATATTTTCCGTTTGAATCTTTGTAGGCATCAGCATAAGCATCTCAGGGCTACTTCTTGGTGGCTCCTGGCTATATTGGGTATTTAGGCAGAGGAAGATCTTCAATCTTAGAGAGAAGTTCTTTCAACAAAATGATGGCTTCATGTTAAAACAACAACTTTCCAAACGTGAAGGATCGGTTCAATCAGCTAAAATCTTTACCTCAAATGACCTCAAGAAGGCATCAAACAACTACGATGAAAGTAGAGTCTTGGGCAAAGGAGGCCAAGGAACAGTCTACAAAGGAATATTACTAGATAACACCATAGTTGCCATTAAGAAGTCCAATGTAATTGATCAGAGCCAGTCCCAGATAGAGCAATTCATTAATGAAGTCATAATTCTCTCCCAAGTCAACCACAGGAATGTTGTAAAGCTCCTAGGGTGTTGCTTGGAGACACAAATTCCCTTGTCTATGAATTTGTTACCAATGGCACTCTCTACGAGCGCATACACAATATCGACCACAACAAGTCCTCAATTACTTGGGAGAATCGTTTAAGGATAGCAACTGAAACTGCAGCAGCCCTTTCATATTTGCATTCTGCCGCTAGTACTCCTATCATTCATAGAGATGTTAAGTCCACTAACATACTCTTAGATGACAATTATGTTGCTAAAGTATCTGATTTTGGAGCTTCAAGGTTGATTCCCAAAGACCAAACTCAATTAACCACATTGGTTCAAGGGACACTCGGTTACTTGGACCCTGAGTACTTCCACACAAGCCAATTGACTGAAAAGAGTGATGTTTACAGCTTTGGGGTTGTCCTTGTGGAGTTACTAACCGGCAAGAAGGCACTTTCTTTCAACAGGCCTGAATTAGAGAAAAATTTAGCAATGTATTTTGTGTCATCAATGAAAGAAGATCGCTTGTTTGAAATTGTTGATGAACAGGTGATGAATGTAGCAAAGTCTGACCAACTAAAGGAAGTTGCTATTTTAGCAAAGAGATGCCTAAGAGTGAAAGGTGACGAAAGGCCAGCCATGAAAGAAGTGGCAATGGAGTTAGAGGGATTAAGAATGATGGAGAAAGATTCATGGGTAAATGACAACAAAGATTTAGAAGAGACTCACTACTTGCTTGGAGATCTACTTTCAAATGCTTATGGTGATGGAAATAATAGAAGCTATTCAGCAGCTTATGATAGCATGGCAAACCATATCATTTCCCCAACTGAAGGTGGACGATAAGGTGTTTTTTTTTCTTTTTCTTCTTAATAACTGGGTGTCTGGGCCAGTTTACACGTACCTTGAATAATCCCATGATCCTGAAATTAACGACCAAGCATACCTCTAGTGACCCCAAGGTTTAGGATGTTTGGCCTTCGTTAGATTCGAACCTGCAACCTCTTGGGTAGTAAGCCCTTTGGTTGTTTTCCCCTCCCACTAAGCCAAATATTTTGGGGTTGGTGGATGATAAGGTGTTGCTTGTCATGGTTTGTGTTTATTAGATGTTATTTTATAATGTTTCCATGTGGGCTTCGTCAAATAGTCCTTGCAATTTTTTTGAATCTTTTCGTTATTTATGTTGAGATTCAATTTGTTGTGATTTTCGATATTGAGCATCAAAATGTTTTCTAGAATTGTAGTTATTCATGCAAACCCTTTCTTTATGTATCAAACAAACTACTAATAGTAATTAATTTTCTTAATTGGAACACATCTACCTGTGCTAAATATGAAGTAGCATCCATATCTCTTTACAATTTCATTTCGTCACCAACTGATTAATGAATTGAATATACTATCAATTTCAAATAGGTACTACAAATTTAGGCCTCGTTTGGGATGCTTCTGTTTTAGCCAAAAAGCCAAAAAGTTACTAAAAAAGCCAAAAAGTCACCCTAAAAACCTATATACACTACCTGCACGTGAAGGCTGCCAGCTATTGTGTAAAATGACCGTTTTGCCCCTCTTTCATTTTGTTTATCTCGTTTTCACCCTTGCCTTTATGTCAAACATTGATGGGGATGTCAGCAGACCTACTCTCCCACAGACTGTAGTAGCTACGGCTGTGCAGCTACATCAAACGGTGAAGATGAAGATGACCTTTCGTTCACGGCTGGATCATAGTAGTAGCTCTGAGTTGAAGAGAAAGAGGAACCAAGAGACGACGATAGTCTGCCAAGGCAAACGGAAAAGCAGTCCCTCCTCCGACGATCCCCCCAAGTGCAGGTATGCTCTCGCTCTCTGTCTCTCTCTCTCGCTCTCTGTCTCTCTCTCTTCAGCCTCTCTTGTTTCCATTTCACTATGGCTTCCCAACCGTCGTACGCTCTGTTTGGTTTGTATGTATGTATGAACTCTCTTTCTCTCTCTCGCGCTCTCACTGTCTGTGTGTGTGTGTCTGTCGCTCTGTCTGACCATTGTCGTTTTTCAATTTGTCTTCAACATTCGAGTTGGGTAAATTTTTCCAGAAACTGGCCTATTATGTTGGGGGTTTTAGGGTTTCTTTCACGTACCGGAAATAGACAATATTGCGGGTTGTCCGTTGGTGGGGGGGTGTGGATCTCATAACCATGACTTCTCTGCTCTGGTTTTTGTATATGTGCACAGTCTGCCCTCTCTCCCTCTCGCTCTTTGTTTGTCTTTGTCGCTGTGTGTGTATCAACCATTGCCTATTTCATACGCATTAACAAAAAATTACAACGCCTTTTTTGGGGGGATTAACAACAAAGTCCCCTACATACGATGAAGTATTATGATTAATTTTCCCCTAACAAGAAAGCCCCCTAAATAGGAAATTTTCATTTATACTATTCCTATAAATTTGGTGAAATTAGCTACAAGTGCCACCATTGTCATTCCTGCGAACACATCACAATAACGTTGGAGTAATTGGTCATTTTCTTTTTGTTTATGTCGCAGTCTGGTTGTCCCTGTTAATCTTTTGAGTAAGGTGGATTCAATCCCTATAATGAAAAAGGAGGGGGGAGAAAAAAAGAACATTTGTCACTAGAAAACAACGAATCATACGAATTTCCACAACAAACTCATCTTCCATATGTCTCAGTGTTTAAACAATGTACTTCAGCAAAAGATTTTTAATCTGTTCAAGGTAATGTTGATTTTTATGTGTTTACAACTTTGACAAATGTTTAATTTGTTTCAAATTTTTAAACTGTTTAACATTTCTGTTTAAAGTCATCTGTTTAAGGTAAGGTAATGTATACATTTCATGGCGCTATATTTTTAGGTAATCTGTTTAAGGTTTTTAATCTGCTTAAATTTTGTAATCTGTTTGCATGCGTTTAAGATTTTTAATCTGTTTAAGGTAAGGTCATGGAGCTGCATTTTAAATTCACAAAATAGTATAAAGGTCTTCATTTTTCTGCTTGACACTTTCTTATTTTTCATTTTTCTACGTCACGCTTGCCTCATAGTGTTCATGGAAATGTGGTACGATTGTTAAAAAGTGCTAAATAGATGGAACATAGACATGAATTCAGTAGCTGTATAACTGTGAAGTTGGTGAGCATGATTTCCATGATCAGGATGTTTGTGTAACATCTATTCAAGTACTTTTTCTAGATCTTTATGCATATACATATGCATGAATATAGTCTATTCCTTTCTAATCTAATACACATGTACATACATATATATGTAAATGTGCATATATTTTAACATGACATAACATTCTATTTCTTTCTAATCTAATACACAAGTTTGTAGTTTCAAACTGCTAATCCAAGGATGACTTGTAATGCTATCAATATATGGTTAATGCTATGGTGGGATCTTACGTTATTATGTTGCCTTCGTACCTACCTAGTTTTTTCAGACTACAAATTTTAATGTTGCCCAAATAGACGGCTCAATATATGGTTAATTATGGTTAATGCTGTGTCATGTGCTATTTTGGTATCAATATATGGTGATTATGTTGACTTTGACTTGTAATGCTATCAATATATGGTTAATGCTGTGTCATGTGCTATTTTGGTATTATTGGTTTGCCATGATTCGGTTTTTTTTTTGTTACTTTTATTTTCAAGCTCTTTGCTTGTTGTATGGTCAATCATGATTAATATTTTAATTTCTCGGTTATAAATTTGTCATAACAAAGCACAAGTGTAAATTATGTTCACATTATCAAACGCAAGGAAAAGTCTGAGACACTTGACAACTCAATCAACTTATGAAGTATTTGTGTCAATGTATGGGGCACCAACATGGTAGGGATACATCTCTGTGTTGGACACGTCACGTGGAATGACTTATGTCTTTTTTTTAACTACACAGTTCATAGATACATGTGTCCTATGTTTAAACATGCCTCAAATCATATTTGTGATATTTTTTATATGATTTAGAAAGATGCATTAAGATCAAACTAAAATATATAAACACAAAGACAGGAAACTGAGAATGTAAAAATACACCTAGATACATTAATGCCTTTTAAATTAGTGTCTCCTAAATTTGGCTTTACTTACATAGCAATGGAAATTTAAAAAAAAAAAACAAAAAGATTTCTTTTGTTGTATTTCTGTCTTGTCTTGTCGGTATCTTAGTTTTTTACAAAATTCCCGTCTTTGCCTCTGCGCTTCTTAGCATTCAACCAGTTGCACATAAATGACTAGGGAAGCAATCCTATTGAAAATGGAAGAATATATGTTCCCTTTTGTAAATATAATGTTGTGTTTTGTTTACACAATACACTTATCCCATACCATAAGTGTCACACCCGTTTACCTGTTTTGTTGTGCCTGTCATGTCATCGAACACGTCATCACACAGTACATGGCCTCGTTTATGTCTACTGCGACATCAACGCAACCAGGCCCTATGTGTGCTTGTGGGTACGGGCATTGTGTGGTCAAGATTTCTCGGTCCGCCAAAAATCCAGGACGTGCGTACTACCAATGCCCTCGTGGAGTGGTGAGTACAAGCACCTTCACCTTCTTTGGGATTATTACCTTGTCAAATCGTCACTAATAATTTCAAAACTTTTTTTAACCTCAGCCATGTGTCAATTGGATTGGGTGGTGTGACGAATATGGCCGACAAACGGCTGCTGAGAATGACAGAGACAATGGTCGTCGTTTTGAGGCGCGTTTGATTGACATTGAACAGAGTCTGCGTGTACTTAAAGTTGTCACATGTTTTTTGTCCATCATCGTCGCTATCTTGTTGTTCCGTATGTAATATATGTAACAGTGTTTAGATGGTTATTGTACTATGGTTTCCGTATGTGATATATGTATCCGCGTGTTGCTACTGTACTATGCTTTCCTTATGTAATATATTA
The DNA here is from genome assembly GCF_004153795.1 of Camellia sinensis. Taxonomy (NCBI): domain Eukaryota; kingdom Viridiplantae; phylum Streptophyta; class Magnoliopsida; order Ericales; family Theaceae; genus Camellia; species Camellia sinensis. The sequence goes on from NW_021026104.1 coordinate 1,666,071, forward strand.
CTTATCCGTGTCATTTTACTATTGCATATGTGTTGGACAAACATAATAACATATGGTTAACACAACTACAAGTAATGCACACAACAAACTAATAAGTAATGCAAATTATAATGTTCTATAGTCGCATGGCTTCAACTCGATCCGACTCACGTACCCCTTCCGGGAAAGGAAAGGGCCCAAAACCTTATCACAAAGCCAATTGGGACTGGGAGAACACACGTATCTACTTGGAACTTGTTGTCAAGGAAATAGACGCAGGTAACAGGCCGCACATGTCAATAAATCCGAATGGGTACCAGTCTTTGGCTAAGACTTTTGAGGCAGCGACTAGGTTGACACATAGCATGAAACAACTGAAAAATAAGTACAACCAACTAAAGGCAGAGTGGCGTGCATGGTCGAAACTAATGGATAGCCGCAAAGGCCCCACTGGAATTGGGTTCGACCAAGAGACTGGCCTCATCAATGCGTCAGATGAATGGTGGGCTACAATGGAGAAGGTAACGACTTGAACTCATCTTTTATAATTTTGTGATGCTCACTTCGTGGTTACACTAGTTTTGGCCATGGACACGTCATGTGTTTTTTTTAAAACCTTTGTTTGATCGTTTTGAAAACTTTCCTCAGCATCTCAGTAATGTTGAAATGTTATAATTGTCAAGAGTTGATTTCACTTTTTTACTTTATGGTTGCCTAGACCGTCTCAGATTTATACCTTAATTTTTCTTTCACAATTGGATCTATCATGGATGTGGTTTCTTTTTTCACTGCTTTCCCCATTTTCTGTCATTGATGTAATGAACTCCACCAATGTGTAATGAATGACGACAACATATGCTTATATTTTTAAAAGCCTATACTGGAAAGATCTTGGGAATTTCAATTTCAATTGGCTATCATATAATAATCTGTCCAAAAAAGTAATAATCTGTTACAATAATGTGTTGCAGCAAAATTTTCCGCGGACAGATTACATGGTTTTGGCACTTTCAGTTATGGTTTTTTAATTTGTTAGTCTTTGGGAATTGAAACAGCTGGGTTTTAAAGTATTTGTCACTTTGTGGGATTAGCTGATAGTAAAGAAGCCTCAATCTTAACCTTTAGCTAATACATCCACACCAATCACCATGACAATGTGAAGCAAAAATACATAAATAAAATTCTAAACATAATTTTCCCTCATAAAATGTGAAACAATTGGGGAGTCTATCTATGAAATTTCCCGCAATGCCCCAATATCAAATCTTTTTCTAGCACCCACCAAATTACCAAAACAAACATCAATGTCACAATTACAATGGCAATATTACAGGAGAGAGAAGACAAACATCAATGTCTGGACAGATTATTGCAGAAAATACTGTATGGACAGATTATGAAAATAATGTCTGGACAAGATTATTTGCAATGTGGAGTGGACAGATTATTGCAGAAATATGTCTGGACAGATTCTATTCCTCGACAGATTATCCCTGTCTGGACATAATCCCGTCTGGACAGATTATAACAGATTGGAAAGATTTGATTAATCTATTACCTGTTAGCAATTGTGTTTCATAGAATTGCCCAGACAGTTGGACAGATCTGTTATTGGGCAGGACTATCCAGACAAATTTGTTATTCATAATGCCTGATTAATACTTGAATGTTGGTAGTTTAAAATTTTCTGTGATTCATAAGTTATTCATTTTGGTAATGGTGTACTCCCATTGTATTGTATTACAGGTTGACAAAGAGTGTTGCAAGTTTAGAACAAAGAGGTTGGAACACGAGGAATTAATGCGTCGTGTTTTCACGGGGGCTGCGGCAACAGGAAAAAATGCTTGGACGCCTGGTGAGATGCGGAACCAGCTGGAGGTGGAAGGGGAGTCCGATAGTGCAGACTTCTCTACGGACAGCAACGAATTGGGTGCCTCTGAAACTGCAAACTTGATGAAATCTGCAAACATTACCGCATCCGGTAGTGGCAGCAAAAAGAGGCACTCATCTGTCACAGCCGTGCAGAAGAAACGAATCACCGGGGCAGAAGCATTGGCAACAAGCATGGATGATTTGGTGAATTCGGTGAAGACACAAAGTAAGGAACTCACTGTTAACCATGTTGTCGGTGGACAAAGTGTCGCTATGGCCGAAGCTATACGACGTCTTTATGAAATTCAAGGACTTGAACAAACTAATCCACTGCTCCATTTCGGTATTTCCCTTATGGAGGTGCCCAATAATAGGGAGATGGTTATGAGTATTCCTTCCGATGAAGGCATTATCGGCTGGCTCCAGGTGAAGCAACAAGACAAAGAGAGGACGACAGCAGCTCCAACTCTTGCAAGCATATTGCGCAGTCAAGGACTTCGTTTCTAACTATGCTGTGTGTTGGACTTGTTATGGGTTACGTGTTGGACTTCTTTTCGCTTATGCGTTGGACTTCGCTTATATTTGCTAAAGGGCTGCGTTTTAATGAAATGCTTTGTGTTGGACTTCTTTTCGTACTTGTTTGTTATGTATTCGCTAATTACATTATGTTTTCAACTATGCTTTGTAAGGACAATTGGTAGGGAGATGGTTATGCTATTCCTTTTCTTTGCCTTGTTTTCTAATTATGGATGTGCATTGGTTGGGTATTGGCTATGGATTTTACAATTTTAAATTTCAATAATTAATGAAACTGATTACACTCTTCCAATTTGCAGCTTGTTAGTTATGTAAACAGTGGTTGTAAATCAGCTGTACTGGACCATTTGAACAAATGCGTAGCTACTTGCAGATAGACATGTCCAGTGTATTGAAGCCTTCAACTTAAAAATTGGAAGTTAGACCCGTTGTAAGGTACTAAACAAGCAAAATAATTTAAGTTATTATTGTTGTATATTTTAATTTAACATTGTGTTTTTGTATATCGCACTGCAATTTCTGTATTGCTTAGTAGTCATATAAAAGGAAAATTTTTTTTGCTTATTTATACATCAAGTAAATGTCTTCACGATTTCACCATTGCTAACAGAACTACTTTAATACAATAGAAGGTCTCAGAAGAACTTATGCAAATGAAATAAATTGGTTATTTATGCTTCTGATTTTATTTGGAGTTATGTGATTTAGGCATGGAAAGCGACGATGACACCGATGCACGGATGCAGGAAATGTGTGATGATGTTGCGGCGCTCGCAATCGAGTGGCAGACTGCAATGAATAATAATTATGTTGAAGCGTACAGAATTGCCTCCGACTACTACAGGGCGCACGTGCTTAAAGTTCCATGTCGGACGTCCATCTTGACGGGGAGGGCATGGATTTTGGAATTGTATAATGGACACAGTGGCAGATTTCGCTATGAACTGTGCATGCCCAAAGTCGTTTTTACCCGTTTATGTGGCACACTAGTGAACGACTTCGGGTTGCATGTACCTGAGCGGGACCACGGCTTGCACGTTGAGGAGAGTGTTGCAATCTTCATTCACGTCCTTAAAAACTTGCCTAACCGCGAGCTTCAAGAAAGATTCCAACACTCCGGTGAAACAATATCACGCCATTTTCATAATGTTCTGAAAGCAATGAAAAAGTTTACCGTCGCGCACTGTCGGCCGCCCACAGATTTCCAAAACAGGAGGGATCCCCACCTGCAAACCCAACCACAGTATTTGCCGTTTAAGGTGCGAAAAAAATGCAACAATTCGAGGTTTTTTTCCGCAAATTCTACAAAGATGTGACTTCAAAAAATTGTGCGGCTATAATGCATGTCATCATGGTACTAATACGTTGCCTAATTGTTCGAATTGTGTAGGTGCATTGGATGGGACACACGTGCCAGCGTGCATAAAGGAGTCGGAAGCAGCGCCGTATTTTAGCCGAAAGGGTTGCCACACTCAAAATATTTTAGCAGTGTGTGATTTCAATATGTGTTTCATCTTTGTGTCATGTGGTTGGGAGGGTAGCATGCATGACAGCCGGATTTTAAACATTGTGACCGAGGATCCGCAATATAATTTTCCAACTGCAGTGGATGGTACGTACGCACAGTTTATTTGTTCAATGCCATAACTTGTTAAATTTGTTTGCCCACACGTGAAACAAAAATGTATTAATATGTACACATTCACAGGTCGCTATTATCTAGTAGATAGTGGATACAGTAATAAGAAGGGATTTCTCGCACCATATAAGGGCAGCCACTATCACCAACCACACTTTCAACGTCACAAGCCGAGGAATCGTGATGAGTTGTTCAACCGTGCCCACTCTTCATTGCGGAGTGTGATTGAGCGAACATTTGGCGCTTGGAAGTCGCGGTGGAGATTCTTGCACAATATGCCTCGGTTTGACTTTCGTAGAGTCCAGGTGCCGTTGGTGGCTGCATCTATGGCATTACACAATTTCATACGCAGAAACTGCGAGGATGATGCGACCATTGCTGCTGTCAGAAATGCGGCGGAGTACACGTATGCCGATATTCCCGATCGCGCAGATTTGGCTGCCCTAGACGAAGCCGTGGTGGCTACGGACGAGGACGTTGAAATGGCGGAGGTGCGTCATCGGATAAGGGCTGAGTTATACCAAATTCGGCGCAATGGTAGGTAGTCAGACAGTGTTGTTTACCATGAGTGCTTCTAAATGTTTTCCGTAGTATGTGTTTTGTGAAAACTGTCACTAATGTCTTGTTTTGTACTTTTGTATGCATAACGTACAAAACTGTTTAGATATTTGAAGATGTACGAATTTGTAAAAAAAAACTTTCGAAATCGTCGTACTTTGCATGCGTGTATGGTTAATGCAAAATTCCTATTTCACAGATTGTCATAACGAATTTCGGCACACATATTACATGCATTAACTGTAATGTCTATAATTGTGCCCAAATACATCACGTAAAAAACATGACACAAAATTGTCTTCAACCAACTAAAATAAAAATCAGTATTTCAGAAATACAATAAAAAAAATAATGTATTTGATCACGATTTCAAATGAACTACTTTCAATATTGCAAATTGACAATCACTATAAATTTATTTTCCAAGTTTCATCTATAACACCACAAACATTACCAACTAAAGTGTCAATGTTATTCATTACGAAATTTGTTTTCGAAAATGTTGTGGACATCAAAGAAATTACCATGTTTGTGGAACGGACACCTATGTCAAATTTATAAAAAAAAAAAAATTGAAAATTTACCAAGTTTACAAAATTGTGAATTTTTCAACGTATGGGTGTGTGTGGTTTGGTTATGGGAGATAAATTTATAAAAAAAAGAAAAAAAAAATTGGGGCAACCATTGACAAACGTTTTTGGTTTGCTTGGTTGTATATTTTGGAAATGGTTTCCCAATGTGGGAATTTAAAAAGATTGTATATATGGGATCACACACATTGTAATTGACCAAAAAATAATTAAAAACAATAATTGAATTAAAAATATAATTGGACAAAAATAATTGGGTAAAAAACTAATTCGAAAAACTTTGAAAAAGAAATGGAAAATATTAAAAAATTAATTTAAAAATATTAGTTGGGAAAAAAATATTTGATCGAAAAGGTTAATTGGAAAAAAAAAATTAATTGAAAAAAAAAAATTGAAAATAAGTTTATTTGAGAAAAACATTACTTGAAAACAAATTTTGAAAATAAATTATATTTGATAAAAAAATTAATTGAAAAAAATTGATAACTTTGAAAACTTCCTCATTCTTTTGATTTAGGTTTTTTGTAAATTTTTAAACTCATTTTCAACAAACAAATTTCAAACAAATTTTTGTACAATCTGTTAATTTTTTTTTAAATATAAATTGCAAAAGGGAATGAATGTCTGTTTACGATGGTGGTGGGTAACAAGTGGTGGTGGCAGTGGGTGCGACGTGGGTGGTGGGTGATGGTCGTGGTGGTTGGCTAGGGTGGTGATGCTGGGTGGGTGGGTGACGGTGGCAGTGGGTGGCGAGTGGTGGCGGGTGGTGGGTAGGTGGGTGACGATGTGGTGGTGGGTGGTAGCTGGGTGGTGGTGGTGGTTACTGGTGGCAGAGGATGGTACGTGGGTATTGGGCGATGGTGGTGGTGGTGGTTTTGTGGCAGATGGGTGGTACGTGGGTAGTGGGTGATGGTGGTGGTGGTGGGTGGTGGTCGGAAGGTGGTGGGTAGTAGCAAGTGTGGTGGTGGTGGGTGGTGGTGGTGGTTGCGGGCGTATCAGGTAGTGACGGTTGGCGGGCGGTGGACTGGTAGTGGTGATGGTGGCAGTGAGGTGCAGGTGGTCGTCGAAGGGTGGGTGGTGGTGGCAGGGGGTCGGCAGGGTGGTGTGGTGGGTGGTGCGGTGGGCTGTAGGGTAGCAGGTGGGTGTAAGGCGTGTGGTGGGTGGGTGGGTGGTGAGTGGTGGTGGCAGAAGACGGTGGTGGGGGGTGAGTGGTGGTGGCAGAAGACGGTGGTGGGGGTTGGGTGGTGGTGGCAGAAGACGGTGGTGGAAACTGGTGGCGGGTGGTGGCTAGTGTTGGGTGGTAAAAAAAAGAAAAATTCAAAACTCAAAACGGATACGCATTTTTGAAGTTTACATTTTTTGGCCAAATTTATAAACAGAGACCACTGATTTATGTAATTGAAATTTACCAAACAAGTTTATATTTGAGTTGTTTAAATTTTGTAAATGTAATTAGAAAATTGAAAACGTATGTGTTACAAAACGGCACACCAAACAGACCCTTTGTGTTTGGGAAGATAGTTGAATTTTTTTTGTCATTGGATGTGATATTTGTGACAAAAAAATTGAAATAGTATGGGATTTGATATGATATTTTGTGAGGGATTTGTTTTTTGGGGTTTTGAAAGACATTTTTGTTTTCAAAAAAATAAAAAATGAAAAAATTGAAAAGCCAAGTTCCCAAACACTCCCATAATTTGTTGGATTTTTAAAAAAAAAATTAAACATTTTTTTATTTTTAACGTAAAATGTAATGTTTCCTAACAAATTATTACAATACACAAAGGACACTCCATATCCCATATACATATGGTTATGTATATGTCACGTAAATATTATTTACATAATATTACGTGACACGTGTACACTTTTGTAAAAGAAATAAAAGTTTGACCGTTCCTCATTTGACACGTGTACAAGTTTGACCGTTCCTCATTACAGCACACAACCCTCCTATTGCGTTGTCCAAAGAAAGCAAATTCACATCCAACACTTTGCAGAGGTGACTGTCACATCCACAGGTAGGCTGACATGCTATAAGGCCATTTCGGTCATTTTACCCCATTTCTCATTATTTATCTTATTTTATTTCACATATTTTCGTAAAGAGTCAAAAAATTTATCCCATACAACTAAGTTTTTTTTTCTTTACATTTTAACCAAAAAGTCAAAAAGTTACTAAAATAATCTGTTCCCAAACGAGGCCTAAGTCTCTTAACATTCCATCACAATAAGTATAGTGATATATAATTTATTATTACAATAAATTGAATCTTTAAAATTCACTACACAAATGATTAATAAAGTAATTTATAGGAAATAGAATCTCTAACAATTATTAAATGCACATACGCTGTCATGAGATAAAGTCGGTAGATAATTTGTGGATATCTTAAAGTCACCTTATATTTCATTCTCGAACACGCAACAGAGGTACACCATTAGAATATAAATTAAATTGTTCTGCACCTCCCTGCTTCTTACGTAATAAGTACAAGCCACATTCACGGTGAAATTGAAATCTCATGAATTATTATTATTATTTAACAAAATATTCGAATACCAACGAGTGGTGATGTATAGGATGAGAAATAGTTTAAAATATTTGAAAAACTCCTTTACAAGTAACCAAGGAATAGCAAACATTACATAAACAAAGGCCTCAGTTGGGAAGTTGCCTATTTTTGTAGGCTAAAATTTTGTGATTGAGAAGACGGTTAAATTTTTTTTATAGTTGGATATAATGTTTGTAATAGAAAAGTGAAATGATTATGAATTTGATGTGACATTTTGTCTTATTAACTATTTTAACTTATTTTATCTTTTTATAAATTTTAGCCTAAAAAGAAAAACTATAAATCCACTTCTCAAACAAGGCTAAACATAGCCGAACAACAATTCATATTAACTGCAAAAGAGTCATTACAAATATTTTAATTTTATAAATGAAACCAAAAATTGACCAGTAGATAGTTATTTCACGTTTGATTAGATCAAATAAATTCAGACTTCATCTTTTCTAATAGCATTATTAAACGTACAACCAAAAATAAACGTACATATGCAAAAAATTAATATACATGTAACCATAACAATAATGCAAAAATGAAACTTAACAGGATCTTGCATTCTTTTTGGGTGGATAAGATCTTAAATTTCATACATCTCAAGAATAAAGCGAACTTACCTAAGCTAGAGAAGTTGAAAAAATACCCTTGAACGGCTTACCTTCTTTTCTCTATCTCTCTTTAAGTAGGATGACCAGAATACTTTAACTGATGGAAAAATAATATTTATATTAAAAGGCCCATCCTTTTATAGAGGAGAGAAGAATGCCAATATCAGAAGAATCTCTATCTATCAAGATTCCTTCTTAGCGTATAAGAATAATTATTCCATATTTAAAATTCTAATTTCTAAACTTTATCTAATATATTGGCTTATCAAATTTGAGGAGTCCAAATTACATAAAAACATGTAAAAAATATAGAGGCTAATGGACCACACCAAAAAGTGAATTTAACAGTGACGAGTAAAATATATTACAAAATCATAAAAAAGTTTATGATTTTAATTATTAATATTTATAAAAATTTATCTTAATTATTAATATTTATAAAAATTTATCACTCATTTGTAATTATTTTAAAAAAAATATCAACTGGATTGTAATTTTTCCTATATTCTTCAGTAAATTTTTTTTTAAAAACTTTCTTTTTAAAGATAAAAAAATGGGGGAATTACTGCCCAATGAGGACTATAAAACAATCTTACAAATCAGTGGGGGGAAATGACCTATTTACCCTTCCAGAAAAAACAACATCATTCTCCCCATTTTTTCTCATTTCATGATTGTCAAGCTCTCTCTCTCTCTCTACGTTAGAGCCACCACCCTCTATTCAGTGTTTCCCTTGCATTCCGGCACTGTCCTTTTGTCCCTTACTCTCATCTCACTTCCTAAAGGCAGAGATACAGAGGTATCTCTCATCACAAACCCTAATCTCTTATTTTTTCTTCTCTATATATGTATACATTTTTTTTCAAACAATGATGTTGTATTTGTGTTGTATGATTTTTATTTTTTCCTATGATGCTGTAAATGATTTCTGTAACAATTTTTAGGATGTACTTCTTGAAAAGTTTGATCTATAACAAATTTTGGGCTACTTCTTGAGTTTGTCTGATTGAACATTATGGGTCTATAATCCTTGCATGCTAATTAGTGTTTGTTAAAATGCATACAAGAGAATTATTGTTGTTGTAGGATTCTTGTTTATGAACTTATTAGTTAATTGTGTTGTGCCCTTTAAGTGTTTGATGAAATGCCTATGACAATGTACTTTGTTGGAATTGGGTCATGTAATCTGTGTAAATTTATTGTTTTGTTATGAATTTCATGGTGTATGCATACCAGGAAGATCAAGTTGCGCTTCCTGACTTAAATTATCTGATTCATATACAACAAAAACTATTTATAAATATTAAAATTAAAATTAAAATTAAAAACTATTTAGACATTTTGTTTGATTGAATTAAAAATTTATTACAAAATTAAATTAAGTTTATTAAATCTTTGTTAAAATTTATATGATTTTTTTTTCATTGACTCTAATGTAACTTAAACTTTTTAACTGTACTTAAGTTCTTGCATTTATATCATTAAAATCACTCAAACAAAATCAAAATGATTATGTCATTTACTGTATCAAGTCCTAACTGCTAAGCAACATAAAATTATGTTCGAATTTCGTATCAAAAAATGAAATTATGTTAGAACAATCTTGATATGAAGATGTTCAGAGGAAATGTTGTTTCTTTGACAAATTTATTATTGTCAAATCTAAAAATTCAATAAACTTTCAAATAAATACTTAGAAAATATTATGATCTACAGTTATTAAAAACAGTTCATAAGCCGGCACGGTTTCGGCAGTACGTCTATGGTTTTGATTAGGTTATTCAGTATGAAACGTATGAAGTTAAAAAATCTATACATATATACACACACATAGGATCGATTGAGTGACCCATTCTTTCACTTTACTGGTGCAACAACAACGTATTAACTGATTGAGCTAATTATGATAACTTCAGGACTAAGATTCTCTCCATTTTATAATTGTAATGGAAGATATCCATTACATCATTTAAGGGTTGTGAAATAATTATAAGAATTTATTAATATTTTAAATTTAGAAAGAATCATTACAAATCCTTAAATAATGTAATAGAGATCCTCTATTACATCTTTGGAATGAAAATAATCACAATCCTGACTTCGTCAATTCTGCTTTGATACACTCCCTATGATAACGATCCAAAATAAATAAATAAATAAATCAACTTAAAAAAAAATATAATAAAATGTCAATTTGGTGAATGGACGAATTCAATGTCTAAACCAAGTCAATGATCTCGTGTATATCTTTATTCTGGGTAAGCAGGTTTACCCCCATCATCCTATTTTTATACTCATTATTCTTATTTGGAATTTAAATCCAAGGTTTAGTCCATTCCCAACACACCGTCTTTCCACCTGCACATTGTATTAAATCTCATTTTGATCATTACATTTAAAATTATGATAGTTAATCCCGTACATTTCTGGTCAAATTTCATTTTGATCCAATTTCATTTTGGTCTATACATATGAAATTGTAACAGTCAATCCCTGAATTTTTTGTCAAATCTCAATTTGGTCATTACACAAGTGTCAATATCCCTTTCCTGTTAATCAATTGTTTAAATTTTTAACAGAATCTAATTATATGAGAAGCATGTGATTACGACATGAGGGTAAGAGAGAAAAATTATTTACATTTTCCACCAATACACACTTTGTCCCAAAATTTACATCAAATTATGACTATATTAGGCTAAAATAAAATGCAGATTGTGAATGATTAAGAAGATGAACTAGCGTTTTGTATAAATTAAAATCACAAAACTCTGTTTTTCACGGTAAAACAATTTTCTATCTATTCATCTTTATTTCTCTTTGATTTATTTGGTGTATTTTTTTTTTTTTTAATATTTCAGAAACTCTATTTTCTTGTCTCTTTGTACGACATATATATATATATATATATATGTGTGTGTGTTGTATTATATAACTCTCACGTGCTTATCACGTAGGACAAGGTGTATTGGTAAGAAACATGAATGATTTTCCTCTCTTACTCTTATTTCGTAGTCACATTTTTCCACTTGATTGAATTCTGTTAAAGATTTAAAAATGAAGTAACAAAAGAGAGATATTGATAGTTATGTAGGGACTAAAGTGAGATTTGAGCAAAAGTGAAGGGATTGACTATCACGATTTTATGTGCAGGGATCAAAATGGGATTTGACTAGAAGTATAGGAGGTTGACTGTTATAATTTCATATGTAGAGACTAAAGTGAGATATTGTGCAAGAAAAATGCTTGGGAGCACTAATTAGTGCTCCCACTAATTAGGTGGCAGTGGATCCTGTCATTAATGATGTGATGTTTTGTTCTTGGAGTTGTATTTTTTTTTTTTTTTTTTACTTTTTTAATGCATTAGTGCTATTAGTGGTGATGTTTTTAGTAGGATGAATCATTGTTGATAATGCAAAGTGTAAGGATACAAAGTATAATTTACCCTATATATAATACAAGAAAAGGTACTGAACAAACAGAGTAGTCTTGCAAAACCAAGCAGTAAATCCATATATATATACATATTTATATAACTGTTTCAAAAGTAAGCTCTCTACAACCAACAAAAGTAAAAGTGGGGAGGGGACTGCTCCAAGCCAAGAAAATTGCTTCTTGTTTTTTTTCGTCTTTCTGAGGTAGGCATCTATGCTATTCAATTAATCCAATTCAGGTGTTTGCATCCCATTTGCGTGACATCTTCGTGGGTTTGATTTTGATTTGGTTTTGGTTGTATTGCATGATATCTCTTTAGTATTTTCATTGTTTTTTGGTTTCTGAAAACTTTTTGTTCTATCATTAGAGCATGATTTGCCTTTTGGAAGTTGTATGCTTTGGTTAGCGTTTGGTATCATGAACAAGTTCTTTTCAGTTAAGTTTTGAGAATATTTTTTTAATTTTATTTACTTTATTGTTTTTACAAAACTTATTATTTTCATATGATTTTCTCCTTTTTTGGATGAAAATAATTTAAAAAATTTAAAAATAATTGTTTTGTGTTTGTTCTTGTGAAAACTAGTATGTAATTTTTATGAAAACAATTTCACAAACAAATTATGAAAACTAAACCAAACAGAGACTGTGAGAATTTTACCTTTAAATATTTTATATAGTGTCAATTTAATCCAATTAATACGATCTTTTTAGAAATTTGACTGAAATTAATCGACATATATAAACTCTTTTAAAAGTCATTGAGAAATTGATTTCAAATTTAAATGTATTTTTTTTTTCTAATTTATCAGCGAATGCTTATCAACTAACTGAAATCAACACAATATAAAATGTTGGGTAAATTACCAATATATCCTAATAGTTTTGACTTAATTCCCATAAAATCCTATTGAAAATAGGTACTAGTAAATTTTCGTTAAAAATAAAATTTCGTGACAATTTTTTTACACTTCGCTAAAAATTGACAATTAGTGACTTTTTTTGTCAAGAGTTTTTATAAATTGTCGCTAAAACTTACAATTAGTGACTTTTTTCTGTGAGAAATTTTTCAAACTGTCGTTGAAAGATGAAAATTAATTACTTCTTTTTGTGATGATTTTTTTAAATTGTTGCTAAAACTTATGATTAGTGACTTTTTGATGGTGTTTAATGAAAATGTAATTAATTATCATAAGATCTATTAGATAACAAGTTTACCTATAGGACCTATACGTAAGTTGTCCTAAAATATTATAGGGAAGAATTAATACAATAGGGACTACAAGACTAAATTTATACAACCGGGCAAAGTTAATTTTATTTTTTAATTTTTTATTACAGTGAATACCATCCATACAGTTGTTAGACTAGTTGCAAATCACTCCAATAAGTTATGTTGTCTATTTTGCACTGATTTACTTTAAGGGTAATGCTACGTATCATGAAATAAATATCATGAAAAACTTCATGAAACTAATCCAATGGTGAATGCATAACATACAATAAAACACTACAAACACTATAATCTAATCCAAAGGTGGAGAATCTTCATGAAAACTTTTCATGACATTATTTTCATGATACCTAGCATTATTGTTACTTTAATTGACTCGGAATACTTTTTCTTCATGATTGCCTAGAAATGTTTCTCAAACAATTATATGAATTTTGAAAACAGAAAAGCTTTTTTCCAAGAGGCATGCTAGACATGGCTTCCTCGCAAGGAATGCAATTGCAACTACAACCCATCATCGTGATTCTAGTACTAGTACAAGTAGTAGTGGTGGTGATATTTTCATTATCAGCAGCAACAAAAGCAGCACCACCAACAGAAGCAGATTTGAAGAATCATGGCTGCATGAACCGTTGCGGGAATTTAAACATCCCATACCCATTCGGCGTGAAAGAGAATTGTTATCTCGGCGAAGATTTCTTCATTAATTGCAGCGATTCCCAGCCATATTTATGGCATAGCAATCTCCATGTTACAAATATATCGCTCGACGAGGGTGAGTTAGGCGTCATGAATTACATATCTCGTAATTGTTACGACCTGTTAGGTACATTACAGAGCAACATTTATGCATTGCTCAACACGGCCAATTTCTCCATTAGTACGAAGAACAAGTTCACTACTATTGGTTGTGACACATATGGGTATCTCCAAATTTTTGAAAACAACAGTTTCGCTTTTGCAACTGGGTGTGTGTCAAGTTGTATGAACATCTCCTACGTTCCTGATGATGGATCTTGCTCTGGAATTGGTTGCTGTCAGACCTCCATGCCAAAACGACTCAGCCATATCGAAATCAATGCACATAGCTTCAACAATCATACAAATGTATCGGACTTCAATCCCTGCAGCTATGCCTTTGTTGTCAAAGAAGCTGCGTTTAATTTCTCCAAAACTTACCTCCAAAATTTTACAGAAGACATGGTGCCGTTGGTGCTTGATTGGGGAATATGGGATAATGAGACATGCGATGAAGCTAAGAGAAATTTGACTAGTTATGCATGTGGAGATCATAGTGATTGTTATAGTGCAGAAATTGGTCATGGGTATCTCTGCAAGTGTTCCAATGGTTACAAAGGGAACGCGTACCTCTCAGATGGTTGCAAAGGCTAGTAGTATCCATTTAGCTAGCTTCATCAAATTCATCATGTTCGGATTCAATTACGTTTGATTCTATACATATTGCTTCTGTGATGTTTTAATTTCATTATTGAGCCCTCCCTCCTCTGTTTTGATTGTTTTGCAGACATAGATGAGTGTGTAGATCCAAATCTCAACCAGTGTGTAGAGGAAAGCAAATGCTTAAACACGCCTGGGGATTATACGTGCTCTTGCCCCAAGAGATATCACGGTGATGGCAGAACGGATGGAACACGTTGCATTGCTGGTCGAGTTCTTGTGCTTCAGATTGTGATTGGTAATGCCATATATGTCAAAAGTAAAAGAAATAAAGTACATCTTATTCACATAATTAATGAATTTGGATGAATTTACTTGTAACCTACATCCCCAATTGGATCCACATCCTTTTATACTCCAGTACTTAAAAGAATATTTAAAATTATTAATAGGGTAATGCTATATAAATTAATAAATTTTAAAAATTTGTCTAACCCACTAATATGATATATATCATATTATTTCGATGGGTGTGCTTCAGATTTTAAAGTTTTATTATTGCATGTTACATTATTAGTAATAAAAAAAAAATTGTAAAATTTGTAAGTTTATATGACATTTTTTATATTAATATCGTGTGTCATATAATTTTCTTTCTATGCTTAGTTTCAAATCAATATATTGGCAAGATATGTTTATAGTCTTTGTTACTTAAAATGACTTGTTTGAAATACAGGTGTTGCCATTGGTGCTTTGACAGTTTTGGTGAGTAGCTCTTGGCTGTATTGGATTTTCAACAAAAGAAAGCACATGAAGCTTAAAGAAAAGTTCTTCAAACAGAATGGTGGATTAATGTTGAAACAACAACTCTCTAGATTAGAGAGACCGACTAGAGGAGTGATCAAAATCTTTACTTTAGAAGAGCTCAAGCGGGCTACCAACAACTATGATGACAATAGAATTGTTGGTAGAGGAGGTTTTGGAACAGTTTATAAAGGAATTCTAGTAGATAACACAACAGTGGCCATCAAAAAATCGCAAATTATGAATCAAAGTCAAATAGAGCAATTCATCAATGAGGTGGTCGTGCTATCACAGATCAATCATAGGAATGTGGTCAAACTCTTAGGTTGTTGCTTGGAAACTCAAGTCCCTTTACTCGTCTATGAATTCATCACCAATGGCACTCTCTTTGAGCATATACATAACCGCATCAAGGCGTCTAATATGTCATGGGAAAAACGGTTGCGAATAGCTGCTGAAACGGCTGGAGTATTGTCATATTTGCACTCTGCAGCATTGGTTCCTATTATTCATAGAGATGTTAAGTCTACGAATATACTCTTAGATGATAACTACACTGCAAAAGTGTCGGACTTTGGAGCATCAAGGTTGGTTCCACTAGACCAAGATCAATTAGCAACAGTGGTCCAAGGAACTCTTGGATACTTGGATCCTGAATACATGCTCACAAACCAATTAACAGAAAAAAGTGATGTTTACAGCTTTGGAGTAGTGCTTGTGGAGCTAATCACCGGAAAGAAGGTGTTGTCATTTGACAAGCCAGAGAAGGAGAGGAGTCTAGCTAGGTATTTTCTTTCCTGTATGAAAAATGATCGGTTGTTCCAAGTCATTGATGAACAAATAGAAATTGAAGGAATTGTTGAGGAGCTCACAGAAGTAGCCAATATTGCAAAGAGGTGCTTAATAGTAAAAGGAGAGGAAAGGCCTACCATGAAGTAAGTAACAATGGAATTGGAGGGGTTGATCAACAAAAAGATGAAGAAGCATCCATGGGTTAAAATTGATTTGAATGCTGAAGAGAGTGAGCACTTGCTTGGTGGGAAGTTAAGTGGGTTTGAGTTAGATTGTACTACTAGTAGTAGTAACACAACAACAACTGGGTACGATAGTGTGAGGGAACAGACGATGTTGCCAATGGATGGTGGGAGGTGATTTTTTTGTCCTGTTGAGTTCACAATGATAACAGATTGGGTGATGGTTTGTTTTTACTGTCTTTTGTGTTTTGTAAAATGATGTGCTTACAATAGATCGTTTCGGTTTAATTTACATTTTCATATATAATTTTTCATTATTGCAATCTATTATTCAAATACATCAGGATATATAGGAATAATTTCATAAATAAATATCAAGTGATGGCAGTAATTATAAATTGATGGAGTGCAACTAAGAGTTGATTTAGTGGTTTGGTTTGTCTCTAGTGTGCTATGTGGATTGGTCTAGTTTGGTCCGAGTCCTATTTTAATGGTGAATTTGGGTGCACAGCAGGTACTGGTGTGCAACTTTATGAGCTTATTTTGGGATCTGTTTTAATAATGTAAACCATTCACATTTTGGAGTACATCGAGTATAACATACCTGTCAAAAATCAAGTTAATCAGATATCGTTAACCCTTTTATCCGCTCACATTTGTATCTTGAAAAATAAATGACACTGTGATTTAAATTTTTAAAATGAATACAAATGTGATTTGATCCGTTGATCTTTTAAACCTCAATGTGTGGTCCATCCACGAAAAAATTAAATTGATCTTTTAATTATAATAACATGATTTTATCATGTCTGTCTTCAATAAAATAGATGATAGGTATAATTTTCAAACAGATTGTTTGATTATCAATCTGATTTTTTATGAATGATCAGTACACCAATAAAATTACCAGATCAAATCATTAAAGCGAGGGTCTGTGGTTGACCTGCGGCCCAAACGGAATAGAGGACTAGAGAAAATGGTAAATTACATCATTGATATCTATAGTATGAACAAAATTTCACTTTAATTTTGGTAACAATTTAAATACTATATTTTCATTTCTATTTTAATATGATTCCTCTGTCATTTGTCATTGTTGTTTTGCATAGAAAACTAACATTTTCGATTGTCATGTGCATGTTAGCAATTCCCATCTTAACAGAATTTTATTTTGTCTCTCTAATTTCACAATTGTCATTTTTCTTTTTTTTCTTTTTTGTACCATTTGAATATTAATGGATAATGATAGATGGAGTAAATTGGAACCAAAATGAAAGTTTATGGACAAAATTGATAAAATTATAACTATGAAAATTAAAGTGAAATCTATATAAAACTATAAGAACTAATTGTGTAATTTATCCCAAATAATAATAATATTTTTGTGATAACCCTATTCCGTATTATGCTAATTGATTTAATTATGATTGTCATTATGTGTTTAATGTGATTTTGGGTGCCATTGATATGTCATATGTGGTTTTGAATTTCTATCTGTTCACCGTAGGAAAAATCTGTTAAACTTACTGTTATGAATTGAAAATTGAAGGCCTTATCGGCCACAGAAACCGAAATTGACTATGCCATTGTGATTGTCATAATTTTTAGAGCCTATGGTGAAATTTAATTGAAAATTTATTTGGAACAAAATAATTAGATTCAGAACGATTAATTAAGCACCATTGCTTAGCTCTAATCAAATTTGATTAGGCCATCTTATATAAAGGCCTATATAGCCTTACGTTTTTGTTTTGAACTCACTTTCTCTCATTTGGCTGAGATTTCTCTAGAGAGAGAGAGAGAGGGCCGGTTTAAGAGAGAGAGAAGGAGGAATTATGCATTTTGGTTCAAGTTTGTGAGATTGAAAGGCTAAGCTCAAAGTTTAACTACCATTTGCGAAGATTAAAGCTCCTAGGTGAGTAAATTCATGAGCTTGAGCTTGTGATTTAGTGAATTCAAGATTAAATGGTAACCAAGAACATGAGTTGTGTTGAATTTGGTGTAATTGAAGTTAATATACACATGCATGTATAGAATTGCCATGATTTTACACATTCAAGCGTGGAGCATGTTGAACATGATGAATTGGGCACCAAATCTCACATGCATGCATAATTCTCATGAGTTTCATGATTATAAGAATCATTTGTGCCATTTGAAACAAGATTGGAGTCAAAAGTTAACATGCCTGTATGATTGATGAAAATATGGGGCTTGTATAAAGTTTGAATGCAAGAGTTTTGGGCATACAAGGAAAATGTTGACTAATTTGAGAATTAAACCATAATTTTGAACAATTGGCCTCATATTCACTATGTTCTCATGTTATATGATGTATTTCCATGTTTTTGTGTCCAAAACAAGAGTTTTGAGCCTTTGAATGTTGAGTTTGAACATCAAGAACAATTCTGGAAATTTCAGAATTTGGCATGTCCGCTCGAGCGGGGAAGGCGCCGCTCGAGCGTGAATTGTTAGTTCCCAGAACTTTTGCAGACTTTGATGTCTGCTCGAGCGGGAAGTTTCACGCTCAAGCGCCAAGCCATGTAGTTTGACTTTCAGCTCGAGCATCCGAAGTCACATTCGAGCGTAAAAATGAGGCAACCAGTAATTTTGCAGACCTAACGGGTCCGCTCGAGCGGCAGAAGCCACACTCGAGCGGGGAGCCCTGTTTTAAAAATTTTGTAAAGATGTTTTGTGTTTCATTTTTTGTTCTCTTTCATTTTTAAGTATTCTTAGGCATACATTAAGCATTTTAAATGAGTTAAAAGAATAAGAAAGAAGCCTAAGAGGGATGTATGAATTAAAAACGGATTGAATCGTTTGTAATCCATTATGTTCATGAAATGTGTAGGGTCAAGCATGAGAGCAAATCCATCGGCAGATCACTGTGAGTAATATCTTAGTAAAGATATTTTGAAGTATGTTATTTGTCCAATTGCTTATTTTTACTTGAACTTCATAAGTCTGTTAATTTAAATTATGGACAAATATTGGTTGTACCAAATGATTGGGCCAAAGGCCGTTGGATATGAATAATTGGGCCAAAGGCCGTCGGACATGAATGATTGGGCCAAAGGCCGTCGGACAGGAATGATTGGGCCAAAGGCTATCAGATATGAATGATTGGGCCAAAGGCCGTCGGACAGGAATGATTGGGCCAAAGGCCGTCAGATATGAATGATTGGGCCAAAGGCCGTTGGACATGAATGATTTGGCCAAAGGCCATCGGATATGAATGATTGGGCCATAAGCCATTGGACATGAATGATTTGGCCAAAGGCCGTCGGACATGAATAATTGGGCCATAAGTCGTCGGATATGAACGAGTGGGCCAAAGGCCGTCGGAAATGAATAGATTGGGCCCGAGGTCGTTTGATGCGTTTGGATCTGTAGTCACTTGATACACTAAGTAGAAACATGAATTGGGCCCAAGGCCGTCTAATGTATTTATTTTGAACGTCGTTCATGTACCTTCTTTATTTGATATTATTCATTGGGCTTTCGCTCACCCTCATTCATGTATCTGTAGGTGAGCTAAGAGAGGTCCAAACCCAGCCTCAGTGAAGTATGTGGGAGGCAGTCAGAGTTTTGAGGAGTCAGCCCTTACGTCTCACGCACGAGACTAGTTTTCGCCCTTTGCCCTTTTGTATATTTTGCTATGTTTGGAAAAGACGTTGAATTTCCTTTGTATATAAGTTTTGTTTGGCTGACTGTATAACTGAGAGTTCCTGGATAAAGATTAACCTGGTGAATATGTGTGAGTTATTATAAAATGTTCGTGGAATGATTTTAACATATCATGGAAGCACAGCTCTATGGACAAAGTTTTAAATTTTGCTTCTGTTTTGGCCCCTTGACTCTGAAGAGATATGTTCTATTTGGTTTGAGGCCATAGGTAATCTTCTGATTGCTGGCCGGTTATGACCTTAATCCATGGGGGCGGGTTCGGGACATGACAAAGTGGTATCAAAGCACGAGTTAATAACTCACACACTTGTCCAAAAGAGCAATAAGCATCTTGAAAAGATCTATGATGCATTCATATGATAAGTAGGAATTTGTAAACATTAAGAATGTGCTTAAATGCTTCGAGATAAATGATTATGTGCTACTTGTTTGCGATTTACTTGCATTGCAATTATTTGAATATGTATGCTCCTTGGTATATGCATACTTGTGAAGCTTTTATATAAAGAATAATGCAAGTTCAATCAGATGGTGAGAACGAGAGGTGATGAGATAGAGGAGTCCTTTACTGCCAGAATGGATAGGATGGAAAGATTGATTCAGGAAATGGTAGAAACATTGAGGCGACAACAATAGTGGAAACAACAGTGGCAGCAACCACATCCTCCACCTCCACCTTTGGCAACCCCTACGCCAGGCTTACAGAACGATGACCGAATAATAGCCCTCACCAAAGAATTTAAGAAAATGAAACCGCCACAGTTTTATGGGGGATTAGACCCGTTGAAGGTCAAAGCATGGGTTCTTAGCATCGAAAAGCTATTTGAGGTGTTCTCTTGTTCAGAGACACAGAAAGTGGTTCTAACCACCTTTATGCTAGAAGATGAAGCAAGAAGATGGTGGATGTTAATGTGTGAGAATCATAAAGACATTGGCTGGGCAAAATTCCTGAAAGTTTTCTATGATAAGTACTTCCCTCAATGTGTCCGTGATAGGAAAGTATCAGAGTTCATGGAACTTAAACAAGACAGCATGGCAATAGCTGAGTGTGAGGCCAAATTCACTGAGTTGGCTAGGTTTGCACCTCATGTGGTCGATATCGACTACAAGAAAGCGAAGCATTTTGAAGGTGGGATTCGAAGCGATATTTTAGAAAGGGTGAATGTCCTGAAGCTGGAAACCTATGTTGGGGTGCTAGACCGGGCCATAATATCAGAAGCTAACATAGCTAGATAGGTCAAATCAACAACTGACTGGAAGGGTAGTAAAAGGCAAGGCTTCTTTTCAAAGAAGAAATTTTCAAAGAAGCAGAATACGGGTTCTTCAAAACACATCTCCATTGTGCAATATCTGTAGTAAAAGGCATCGTGGAGTTTGTTACCATGTGTCAAGAGCTTGTTTCAAATGTGGTAAAACAGGGCACATGGCCTGAGATTACAATCAAAATAGTGGAAAGTTAGCTCTAAGCTCCACTGCATCAATCCCAAAACCAGGAAATACTATGAGATCTACTACCACTGGAGATGCCGTGAGACAAGGGAGAGTTTTTGTGCTTGTTCCGGGTGATACACGGAATGCTAACGCCGTTGTCTTATGTACTATCTCTATATGTAATCAGGATGCTATTGTATTAATTGACGCCAGATCAACACACTTTTTCGTAACTTGTGCATTTGCATCTAGACTGAGTAGACCACTAGAATCAATGCCATACTTGCTATGTGTGTCTGCTCCATCCGGGGAATCTGTGTTGTGTGCCTCTGTATATCAATTTTGTGACATGCGTATTGGGAATGCTATTCTGTATGTGGATTTGTTACCCCTGAACTTTAGACACTTTGATATAATTCTAGGCATGGATTGGTTAACTAAATATTGTGCCACCATTGATTGTGTAACAAAACGGGTTGTGTTTAAGCCACTGGAACAGGAAGAAATTGTGTTTGTGGTTAATGGGGCAGTGCCTCCACCTTACTTGGTATCTGCAATGAAAGCATGTAAATTGATCAGGAAAGGGTGCCAGGGTTATTTGTGTTGTGTGCTATCTGAAAAATCTGTGGATGTTGAATTGAACAGTATCCCTATTATTAAAGAATTTCCAGATGTGTCTCGAAATGAATTACCAGGGGAATTAGTGGACAGAGAAATAGAGTTCAGCATTGAGGTTGTGCCAGGCACCCAGCCTATCTCTAAAACTCCCTACAGAATGGCTACTGCTGAAATGAAAGAACTGAAAGAATAATTGCAAGACCTGCTTGACAAAGGGTTTATTCGACCCAACACTTCACCATGGGGTGCACCAGTGTTGTTTGTGAAAAAGAAAGATGGAACCTTGCGCTTGTGTATTGATTATCGAGGACTGAATAAGGTAACAATAAAGAACAAATATCCCTTACCTCGAATTGATGACCTGTTTGGCCAATTGCAGGGATCACAAGTGTTTTCTAAAATTGATTTGAGGTCCGGGTATCATCAGTTGAAAGTGAAAGCAGAAGATGTTGAGAAAACTGCGTTTCGAACAAGGTATGGCCATTACGAATTTCTTGTTATGCCATTTGGGGTGACTAATGCTCCGGCAGCATTTATGGACCTAATGAACCGAATTTTTAAGACCTACGTTGATGAATTTGTTGTAGTTTTTATTGATGATATCTTGATATACTCAAAGAATAGACTTGAACATGAACAACACTTGAGGACTGTTTTGCAAACACTTAGAGAAAAGAAATTATTTGCCAAACTAAAGAAATGTGAATTTTGGTTGGATGAAGTTATTTTCTTAGGGTCTGTTATCAACAATGAGGGAATTTCAGTGGACCAACAGAAAGTAGAGGCAATTGTGAATTGGCCTACACCGACAAATGTAATAAAGGTCCGCAGTTTCATGGGTTTAGCTGGGTACTACAGGAGATTTGTGAAGGACTTGTCAAATATAACGGTGCCTCTTACCCAATTGACACGCAAAGGGCAATCATTTGAATGGAATGACGAAAGAGAATCTACCTTTCATGAACTAAAAACGAGATTGACCACTGCACCAGTTTTGACGCTACCATCAGGTACGGAAAACTTTGTGATTTTTAATGATGCATCTTATAAAGGCTTGGGTTGTGTATTAATGTAGAATGGAAGGCTGATTGCATACGCCTCCCGGCAATTGAGGCCACACGAAAAGAACTACCTAACCCATGATTTAGAATTGGCCGCAGTTGTATTTGCTTTAAAAATCTGGCGGCATTACTTGTATGGGGCAAAATGTGAAGTCTACACGGATCCCAGAAGTTTGAAATGCTTCTTTACATAGAAAGAATTAAATATGCATCAGAGAAGATGGCTCGAATTGATAAAAGACTATGACCTTGAGATTCAGTATCACCTTGGGAAAACCAATACAGTTGTTGATGCCTTGAGCAGAAAATCAATGCGGAGTTTGGCTTGTTTACTCACTAAACAGAAAGAGATCTTGCAGGATTTTGAGAAGTCCGGGATAGAAGTAGTATTGTGTGAACAGGGCGGATTGATAGCCGCCATTTCAGCCGAACCAGCAATCGTTGACGAGATTAAACAGAAACAGAAGGAGGATGAATTCTTTAAAAAGATAGTGGATGAATTTGAAACGAATCCGAGACAGGGATATAGTGTGGTAAATGAGGTGCTGAAATTCCAAGATGGATTGTGTGTTCCAAATATTCCCGAGTTAAAGAAGAGAATTCTGGATGAAGCCCATAAGTCAGTGTTCGCTATGCATCCGGGTAATAACAAAATGTATTGGGATTTGAAGCAAAGCTATTGGTGGCCCAAAATGAATAAAAGAGGTTGCAGAATATGTGTCCAAGTGCCTTTAGTGTTAACAAGTTAAAGCTGAACATCAGAAACCGGACGGTCTACTACAGCCTCTCCCTATTCCTGAGTGGAAATGGGAGCATGTGACTATGGACTTTGTTGTTGGTCTACCACACACTCCTCGAGGTATGGATTCTATTTAGGTTGTAGTTGATAGACTGACTAAATCTGCACATTTTCTACCTGTCAGAACTATATTTGATGCTTATAGATTGGCTACTATATATGTTGATGAGATTATCCGTTTACACGGAGTTCTGATATCTATTATCTCGGATAGGGATTCGAAATTTGTGTCGAGATTGTGGAAAAGTTTGCAAAAAGCTATGGGGAAAGAATTGAGGTTTAGTACCGCATTCCGCCCGCAGACAGACGAGCAATCAGAACAGACAATACAAACCTTGGAAGATATGCTCCGGATGTATGCTTTGGATTTCCAAGGGAGTCGGGAAGATTATTTTCTACTAATAGAGTTTGCATACAATAACAGCTTCCACTCTAGCATTGGTAAGACCCCATACGAGGACTTGTATGGCAGAAAGTGTAGATCACCAATTTGTTGGACAGAAGTCGGGGATATGGCTTTACTTGGGCCTGAAATTGTGCAAGACACTTCTAAAAAGATCAAAATTATTTAACAAAGGCTCAAAACAGCTCAAAGTCGGCAAAAGAATTATGCAGATGTTCGAAGGAGACCCCTTGAGTATGAGGTTGGTAATCATGTGTTTATTCGCGTGACACCGATGAAGGGCCAAGTAAGGTTTGGAAAGAAGGGTAAATTGTTGCCCTGTTACATTGGGCCGTTTCAAATTCTAGAAAGACTTGGTCCAATTGATTACCGAGTCGCTTTGCCACCAGGATTTGAACCAATGCACAATGTGTTCCACGTATCAATGTTGAGGTGTTATCTTCGAGATTCGTTTCATGTGATTGATTATCACCGAATAGCTCTTGATAAAAATATAGAGTACATAGAATGGCCAGAACGAATCATTGACCGGCAAGGGAAACAATTGAGAAGCAAGTCCATCCCGATGATAAAAGTAGAATGGAAAGAACACTATGGGGCGGACGCTACATGGGAAAAAGAGGATGAAATGCGACTACGCTATCCACATTTGTTTCCCGACGAAGGTAAAATAAGTTTGGAGGACCAAACTTCCTAAATGAGGGAATTTTTGTGATAACCCTATTCTGTAGTATGCTAATTGATTTAATTATGATTGTGATTATCTGTTTAATGTGATTTTGGATGCCATTGATATGTCATATGTGGTTTTGAATTTTTATCTATTCACCGTAGGAAAATTCTGTTCAACTTACTGTTATGATCTGAAAATTATAGGCCTTATTGGCCACAGAAACCGAAATTGACTATGTCATTGTGATTGTCATAATTTTTAGAGCCTATGGTGAAATTTAATTGAAAATTTATTCGGAACAAAATAATTTCAGAACGATTAATTAAGCACCATTGCTTAGCTCTAATCAAATTTGATTAGGCCATCTTATATAAAGGCCTATATAGCCTTATGTTTTTGTTTTGAACTCACTTTCTCTCATTTGGCTAAGATTTCTCTAGAGAGAGAGAGAGAGGGCCGGTTCTAGAGAGAGAGAGAAGAGGAAGAAATATGCATTTTGGTTCAAGATCGCGAATTTAGAAATCTACACTCAAGATTTAACTAGAATTCGTGAAGATTAAAGCTCCTAGGTGAGTAAATTCATGAGTTTGAGCTTGTGATTTTGTGAATTCAAGATTAAATGGTAACCAAGAACATGAGTTGTGTTGAATTTGGTGGAAGTGAAGTTAATATACACATGCATGTATAGAATTGCCATGTTTTTACACATTCAAGCATGGAGCATGTTGAACATGATGAATTGGGCACCAAATCTCACATGCATGCATAATTCTCATGAGTTTCATGATTATAAGAATCATTTGTGCCATTTGAAACAAGATTGGAGTCAAAAGTTAACATGCCTGTATGATTGATGAAAATATGGGGCTTGTATAAAGTTTGAATGCAAGAGTTTTGGGCATACAAGGAAAATGTTGACTAATTTGAGAATTAAACCATAATTTTGAACAATTGGCCTCATATTCACTATGTTCTCATGTTATATGATGTATTTCCATGTTTTTGTGTCCAAAACAAGAGTTTTGAGCCTTTGAATGTTGAGTTTGAACATCAAGAACAATTTTGGAAATTCCAGAATTTGGCATGTCCGCTCGAACGGGGAAGGCGCTGCTCGAGCGTGAATTGTTAGTTCCCAGAACTTTTGCGCACTTTGATGTCCGCTTGTGCGGGGAGTTTCATGCTCGAGCGCCAAGCCATGTAGTTTGACTTTCAGCTCGAGCGTCCGAAGTCACGTTCGAGCGTAAAAATGAGACAACTAGTACTTTGGCAGACCTAACGGGTCCGCTCGAACCGCAGAAGCCATGCTTGAGCAGGGAGCCATGTTTCTGAAATTTTGTAAAGATGTTTTGTGTTTCATTTTCCGTTCTCTTTCATTTTTAAGTACTCTTAGGCATACATTAAGCATTGTAAATGAGTTAAAAGAATAAGAAAGAAGCCTAAGAGGGATGTATGAATTAAGAACGAATTGAATCGTTTGTAATCCATTATGCTCATGAAATATGTAGGGTCAAGCATGAGAGCAAAACCATTGGCAAATCGCTGTGAGTAATATCTTACTAAAGATATTTTGAAGTATGTTATTTGTCCAATTGCTTATTTCTACTTGAACTTCATAAGTCTGTTAATTTGAATTATGGACAAATATTGGTTGTACCAAATGATTGGGCCAAAGGCCGTCGGATATGAATGATTGGGCCAAAGGCCGTCGGACATGAATGATTGGGCCAAAGGTCGTCGGACAGGAATGATCGGGCCAAAGGCCGTTAGACATGAATGATTAGGCTAAAGACCGTTGGACATGAATGATTGGGCCAAAGGCCGTCGGATATGAATGATTGGGCCATAAGACGTCAGACATGAACGAGTGGGCCAAAGGCCGTCGGAAGTGAATGGATTGGGCCCGAGGCCGTTTGATGCGTCTAGATCTGTAGTCACTTGATACACTAAGTAGAAACATGAATTGGGCCCAATGCCGTCTGATGTATTTATTTTGAGCACCGCTCATGTACCTTCTTTATTTGATATTATTCATTGGGCTTTTGCTCACCCTCATTCATGTGTCTGTAGGTGAACCAGGAGAGGTCCAAACCCAGCCTCAGTGAAGTATATGGGAGGCAGTCAGAGTTTTGAGAAGTCAACCCTTACGTCTTACGCACGAGACTAGTTTTCGCCGTTTGCCCTTTTGTATATTTTGCTATGTTTGGAAAAGACGTTGAATTTCCTTTGTATATAAGTTTTGTTTGGTTGACTGTATAACTGAGAGTTCCTGGATAAAGATTAACCTTGTGAATATGTGTGAGTTATTATAAAATGTTCGTGGAATGATTTTACCATATCATGTAAGCACAGCTCTATGGACAAAGTTTTAAATTTTGTTTCCGTTTTGGCCCCTTGACTCTGAAGAGA
Source organism: Camellia sinensis (assembly GCF_004153795.1). NCBI lineage: Eukaryota > Viridiplantae > Streptophyta > Magnoliopsida > Ericales > Theaceae > Camellia > Camellia sinensis. The sequence goes on from NW_021026104.1 coordinate 1,693,344, forward strand.
TATGTTCTATTTGGTTTGAGGCCGTGGGTAATCTTCTGATTACTGGCCGGTTATGACCTTAATCCATGGGGGCGGGTTCGGGACATGACAGAGTGGTATCAACGCACAAGTTAATAACGCACACACTTGTCCAAAAGAGCAATAAGCATATTGAAGAGATCTATGATGCATTCATAGGATAAGTAGGAATTTGTAAACATTAAGAATGTGCTTAAATGCTTCGAGATAAATGATTATGTTCTACTTGTTTGCGATTTTCTTGGATTGCAATTATTTGAATATGTATGCTCCTTGGTATATGCATACTTGTGAAGCTTTTATATAAAGAATAATGCAAGTTTAATCAGATGGTGAGAATGAGAGGTGATGTGATAGAGGAGTCCTCTACTTCCAGAATGGATAGGATGGACAGATTGATTCAGGAAATTGAAGAAACATTGAGGCAACAACAACAGTGGCAACAACAGTGGCAGCAACCACATCCTCCACCTCCACCTCCACCTCCGGCACCCCCTGCGCCAGACTTACAGAACGATGACCGAATAATAGCCCTCACCAAAGAATTTAAGAAAATGAAACCGCCATAGTTTCATGGGGGATTAGACCCGTTGAAGGTCGAAGCATGGGTTCTCGGTATCGAAAAGCTATTTGAGGTGTTCCCTTGTTCAGAGACACAGAAAGTGGTTCTAGCCACCTTTATGCTAGAAGATGAAGCAAGAAGATGGTGGATGTTAATACGTGAGAATCATAAAGAAATTGGCTGGGCGAAATTCTTGGAAGTTTTCTACGATAAGTACTTCCGTTAATGTGTCCGTGATAGGAAAGTATCGGAGTTCATGGAACTTAAACAAGACAGCATGACAGTAGCTGAGTATGAGGCCAAATTCACTGAGTTGGCCAGGTTTGCACCTCATGTGGTCGATACCGACTACAAGAAAGCGAGGCATTTTGAAGGTGGGCTTCGAAGCGATATTTTAGAAAGGATGAATGTCCTGAAGCTGGAAACCTATATTCGGGTGCTAGACCGGGCCATAATATCATAAGCTAACATAGCTAGACAGGTCAAATCAACAACTGACTGGAAGGGTAGTAAAAGGCAAGGCTTCTTTTTAAAGAAGAAATTTTCAAAGAAGCAGAATACGGGCTCTTCAAGTACTTCGAATTCTTCCGGAGACGCATCTCCATTGTGCAATATTTGTAGTAAAAGGCTTCGTGGAGTTTGTTACCGTGTGTCAGGAGCTTGTTTCAAATGTGGTAAAATAGGACACATGGCCCGAGATTGCAATCAAAATAGTGGAAAGTTAGTTGCAAGAACCACTGCATCAATCCCAAAACCAGGAAATACTATGATATCTACTACCACTGGATATGCCGGGAGACAAGGGAGAGTTTTTGTGCTTGTTTCGGGTGATACACGGAATGCTAACGCCGTTGTCTTAGGTACTATCTCTATATGTAATCAGGATGCTTTTGTATTAATTGACTCCGGATCAACACACTCTTTTGTAACTTGTGCATTTGCATCTAGACTGAGTAGACCACTAGAATCATTGCCATACTTGCTATGTGTGTCTGTGCCATCCGGGGAATCTATGTTGTGTGCCTCTGTATATCGATTTTGTGACATGCGTATTGGGAATGCTATTCAGTATGTGGATTTGTTACCCTTGAACTTTAGACACTTTGATATAATTCTAGGCATGGATTGGTTAACTAAATATTGTGCCACCATTGATTGTGTAACAAAATGGGTTGTGTTTAAGCCACCGGAACAGAAAGAAATTGTGTTTGTGGGTAATGGGGTAGTGCCTCCACCTTACTTGGTAACTGCAATGAAAGCATGTAAATTGATCAGGAAAAGGTGCCAGGGTTATTTGTGTTGTGTGCTATCTGAAAAATCTGTGGATGTTGAATTGAACAGTATCCCTAGTATTAAAGAATTTCCAGATGTGTTTCCAAATGAATTACCAGGGGAATTAGTGGACAGAGAAATAGAGTTCACCATTGAGGTTGTGCCAGGCACCCAGCCTATCTCTAAAACTCCCTATAGAATGGCTATTGCTGAAATGAAAGAACTGAAAGAACAATTGCAAGACCTGCTTGACAAAGGGTTTATTTGACCCAGCACTTCACCATGGGGTGCACCAGTGTTGTTTGTGAAAAAGAAAGATGGAACCTTGCGCTTGTGTATTGATTATTGAGAACTGAATAAGGTAACAATAAAGAACAAATATCCTTACCTCGTATTGATGACCTGTTTGACCAGTTGTAGGGATCACAAGTGCTTTCTAAAATTGATTTGAGGTCCGGGTATCACTAGTTGAAAGTGTAAGCAGAAGATGTTGAGAAAGCCGGGTTTCGAACAAGGTATGGCCATTACGAATTTCTTGTTATGCCATTTGGGGTGACTAATGCTCCTGCAGCATTTATGGACCTAATGAACCGAATTTTTAAGACCTACCTTGATGAATTTGTTGTAGTTTTTATTGATGATATCTTGATATACTCAAAGAATAGACTTGAACATGAATAACACTTGAGGGCTGTTTTGCAAACACTTAGAGAAAAGAAATTATTTGCCAAACTAAAGAAATGTGAATTTTGGTTGGATGAAGTTATCTTCTTAGGGCCTGTTATCAACAAGGAGGGAATTTTAGTGGACTCGTAGAAAGTAGAGGCAATTGTGAATTGGCCTACACCGACAAATGTAATAGAGGTCCACAGTTTCATGGGTTTAGCTAGGTACCACAGGAGATTTGTGAAGGACTTTTCAAAAATAACTGTGCCTTTTACCTAATTGACACGCAAAGGGCAATCATTTGAATGGAATGACGAAAGAGAATCTGCCTTTCATGAACTAAAAACAAGACTGACCACTGCACCAGTATTGACATTGCCCACAGGTACGGAAAACTTTGAGTTAGGAGGATAACCTTTTGTAGATTTTAGCTGTCCCGAAAAACAATGTTTTGGGCGCATGAATTAATTAAATTTGTGGATAATCCATGTCACTTGTTGGCGGCTAAGAGATGATTAGAGCAAGCAGAAGTATTTTCGATCTGGGCGACTTGTATAATTTTTCAACACTTAGTTTTATTTGTTATGAGTTTGTGGGGTCGGAGATCAAGATTGATATTTATGCATATGACTCAGCTAATCAAATATAACACAAGAGTCGCGATAATCTTATTGTGTTCCTGTAAATGATTTTTGCCTGTGAGGGTTAATTTGGGGACTTAGAGCTTAGTAGATGATGCTGCGGAATGTATAATGTAACTATTCTGTTAGATTGACAAAGTCTTAGAGACTGTGAAGGTCAAGGACGCGTAATGGAGCCAAAGTAAAAAATACTGTCAAATCATGTTGTGGTTTGTTTGTCTTGTTGGGTAAACAATAAAAATGAATGTTGTGTGCTATGTGTTAGCGATATCGTAGTTTGTTTGATTGGCGAGTGTTGGTAGTTAGTGAAATTAGTAAGGGCTCCCTGATTATAGAGCTGATATGATCTTTGACTATTGAGCTGCGTTGGATTTGGGGACTTAGTAATGTTGAATTGTGTAAGTAATGTTTTGCAAATCATTGCATGAAGCAATATTCAAGATCACGTTCATCCAGAATGGCGAGATTTTAAAATAAGTTAGTCATTGAAGTGTAAGACTAGTAGCCAGTTAGTAGTGTTTTTGCTTCTACCAATGATGGGAGTGGATGGAGCGAAATTTCATAAACGACTATAGATAAGCGTGCGTTGAAGTATACTTGAAGTTAAAAGATTAGCGCTAGAAGCTTGCAAAACCTATGAACACTAATTGCCATCGTTTTGGGGAAGTGACCGGTTTAGCGCAGAAAGGGTCAAAGAGTTATA